>OY720248.1:5482827-6055327 GCA_963082625.1 Pasiphila rectangulata | reverse complement strand
AATCTGCCGAATGTTTTCGAACGCCTTTAAAACCTTCCAGTTATAGAACCGACAGGACAGTAGGTTATTAGGCTTTTTTATATAAATCCGGAAACTTTACTAACCGACAGCGACCGTAAATAAAAATAATTCTAATAAACAATTAGGAAAATATGATATAATAATGTTATGGGATTCATTATTTTTTGCAAATGACTATGCATTTTAATCATTATAAACACCGATATTATTAGTATCTATATTAGGAATACTTATATTGTAGATCCTGATTACTCAGGCAAACAATCATTATGAAAATACATTTGATGCATTATTAGGTTATAAAAATTTGGAGACAAAACAGAGAACCCCATTGGACCCCACATCTAAGTCAGGGGAAAATAGACCTGCACTAAAGTCCCGCGGTGGGGTGTATTGCACATAATCTTAGTCCCCTTACACTACCGGAGCCTAGACAGCCTAACTCCTTCGTAAGAGAAGGACTCGGGCCGTTGTTAGCATCATTCCTTGAAGAAGCTTATTGACCCTTCACTTCACATAATTCTTAGGATTAGGCACATACAACACGTCATATTGCGTGGGTGGCGTCTTGAATTCCTATCGAGACGAAATAATTTAGCACAGCAGTCGCCAACGTCCATACCACGTTGAAAACACCGGTTCTCGTCCGATCACCGAAGTTAAGCAACGTCGGGCGCGGTCAGTACTTGGATGGGTGACCGCCTGGGAACACCGCGTGATGTTGGCTTTTTGCTTCGATTTTAATTTTACATGCAATTTGTCGCCTTGTCTCTCCCAACTACAGGCGGTCCTGCTTCCTCACGTTCAGTTTGTTGAGGTGTAACCCTCTGACCGCTCGGCCCCACTGTTCTTTTAAAACCCAATGGACGGGTGCCCTTGTCGTCTTGGAAAATCGATTGTACAAAAATCACTATAATCACATCTATTAAATTACGGTCTCATAAATATCATTTATAATATTGTTTACTCTAATGCTCCTATATGCATAAAGTTATGTTACCTAATAAATTTCCCATAATTTTGAACGTTATAAACATTAATTATCTGTTGATATGTCAAAGTCATTAAGTGGTTATGATAATAATGAATCTTAATACTTAATCTGCCGAATGTTTTCGAACGACTTTAAAACCTTCCAGTTATAGAACCGACAGGACAGTAGGTTATTAGGCTTTTTTATATAAATCCGATAACTTTATAACTAACCGACAGCGACCGTAAATAAAAATAATTCTAATAAACAATTAGGAAAATATGATATAATGTTATGGGATTCATTATTTATTGCGAATGACTATGCATTTTAATCATTATAAATACCGATATTTTTGGTATCTCTATTAGGAATCCTTATATTGTAGATCCTGATTACTCGGGCAAACAATCATTATGAAAATACATTTGATGCATTATTAGGTTATAAAAATTTAGAGACAAAACAGAGAACCCCATTGGACCCCACATCTAAGTCAGGGGAAAATAGACCTGCACTAAAGTCCCGCGGTGGGGTGTATTGCACATAATCTTAGTCCCCTTACACCACCGGACCCTAGACAGCCTAACTCCTTCGTAAGAGAAGGACTCGGGCCGTTGTTAGCATCATTCCTTGAAGAAGCTTATTGACGACCCTTCACTTCACATAATTCTTGCACATACAACACATCATATTGCGTGGGTGGCGTCTTGAATTCCTATCGAGACGAAATAATTTAGCCCAGCAGTCGCCAACGTCCATACCACGTTGAAAACACCGGTTCTCGTCCGATCACCGAAGTTAAGCAACGTCGGGCGCGGTCAGTACTTGGATGGGTGACCGCCTGGGAACACCGCGTGATGTTGGCTTTTGCTTTTTGCTTTTTTATACACATGAAAATATTTGTTACCCCATCTCTCCGAGCTGCCGGCGGTCCTGCTCCAGCTGCGTCAGCATCTGCTTCCGCGTGTCCAGCTTGACGAGGTGCAGCTCGCGCACCGCGCGGCCCCACTGCTCCTTGAAGAAGGCCTTCGACTGCACGGCGCCGTCCAGTTTCTCTTCTAGGCATCGCTGGAAATCAATTTATGGATATCATGTGTTTAGCTAAGACTCAAAGTCCCTAAATAAAAACAGAAAAAAAAAATGTGTTTAGCTGCTTCAAAAATAGGCCAGCTCCTTCTTTTGGTTAAAAAAATGGAATAAAAAATGGTTCTTCGCTCAATAATAACTCGTTTCAATTACGCTGTCTGATTACAATGATTCTTTTTGTTACATTCTACTAACAGCGACCTGAGAATTCACACGCGTAGTTCCCATTCCCGTGGGAGCACGGGGATAAAATACACCTATGTTACCGCCGATAATGCAGCTATTTGTAAAATATTAGTTTAGCGGTTAAGGCGTAAAAGCGTAACAAAAAAACTTACATTCTCATGTTATAATATCAGTAGGATGTCTGAAAGAGGACGGAAATGAAATAATTACCAATTCCTGGATGAGACTCGCAGTCTGATCTTTAGTCAGCCCTGAATACTTAGTCTCCGCTTCCTTTTCGTTGTTTAGCAAATTATTCTGTAACAATTTACATTTGTATGATAAAATGTCTGCACCAAAGCAAAGCAGAACTTACCAGCGTAACCAGATGGGAACGATAGCGCTTAAAGCACTTGCGCAGGCTGATTACGTATTACGCTGCAGGTTTGCAACAGGCGTAAATCTGGCGATCATCGCTGTCACGACAATTTTGTATAAAGTTCGTCATCATCATCTCAGCGTGGGACGTAGGACGTCCACTGTTGGACATAGGCCTCCCTCGTGGATCTCCAAGTACTGATCATGCAGGGTTGTTACCATACTCACCACGCATGGCGGGTTGGCGAGCGCAGTACGAGATAATGATACACGGATAGATGCTGCTGCCATTAAACGTTGATAGTAGGATTCCAACGCGAGCGCGTGAAAGGGAGAAAGCACCGCGTAATACTCGCATTCCCTGATGAAAGTCCCCTGGGAAGAACCGAACACATTGGAATCCTATATTATTAACGTGAGTAGAAAACCCTTCTTACATTACAATGAACAGTGCAACTCACGAGTGTTGGGGAAGTGAATGTTGGCATACCTTCAAAACGTCAACTTGTTTCTCCATCTGCTGCACTTTCAGATCCAACTCCTCAATACGCATGTCCTTGAGTTTGAGGCGGTGGTTCATCTCATCCTCCATCTTCTGAGAAGCCTCCCTCAGTTCCTGGTACTTCGCTGTATAGTGGCCTTCCAGAGCTTTCTTTGCGTCAAGTAACTAAAAACATTTATTTCTTTATAAATAATTGAAGGAAAGACTTTTGCACAGCAATATGAACTTTGTCCAGCTATAAATAAGCAAAAGCATACCGATTGAATGATTTCGTTATTCACTTGATCCCTTATTTAAAGGAAGTAAAAGCCGCAACAAAGGAGTATACTTATAAACCAGAGTTTTTTTAAGTAATTAATTGTATGTCACTGCTGGGTAAAGGTCTCCCCCAAATAAAATTATCGTTGTCGCCAACGTAGTTGTTTCGTCGCTCACACCATGCCGTGGGGCCGGCTGTAGAATGTTGCCTCTACTCTCTTGCCTGTGGAATCTACTACGGGATGCCTCCGGAAGATGGGCAGCAGCGTCTTTCCGTGCCGACCCGCCTGATCTTGGAGGTTCATGAGGGAGGCATATGCTCATATCCAGCTGTGGACGTGGACCGCCGTACTACGGCAGAGATGATAATGGACAAACTTTGTTCTCCCTATCAGTATTCTCGGAAGTCGTCGGTAGTGCTGCTGAGATCCTCATCCAGATGCCTTTACTGAGTTTATTTATTTATTTTAAGGAAGACCAACAGCTATACATTCACCAAATAGATATCAATAATAATAAGAGACAGTTGCCGTGGGGTGCCGGCAGTAGAATGTTGCCCCTCCTCTCTTGCCCGTGGATGCAGTTGCCGTGCCGTGCTGCTCTTAGCAGGCTCTTGCCCGCTAAGAGCTACCTCCGGAAGATGGGCAGCAGCGTCATTCCGTGTATCAACATCCCATACTGCGCTCGCCAACCCGCCTGCCAAGCGTGGTGAGTATGGCAACTGCCCCTTATGGAGATCCATGAGGGAGGGCTGTGTTCAGTAGTGGACGTTTTACGGCTGAAATGAATGAATGAATGAATAAGAGACATAAAGCCAATTAAAAGTCCCTCTAACTCGATGCCTTTGCTGCATCCCTACAAAATCCGAAAGATGGGCACCAGCGTCTTTCCGTGCATAACGGCACCACCAAGCGTGGTGAGTTATGGCAACAACCCTCATGATCTTGGAGCGGCCTATGCACAGCAGTGGACGCGTTACGGCTGAGGTGATGAGACAAACAAATACAACACCAATAAGGTCCATGCGGCCGCAATGAGTATAGAATTTTTTGATTTGATTTTAATACAATAGAAAATGTTTATTGTTTATTAAAATGTTAATTTGAACACCTTTTTCTCCCGCTCAGTGTTCCTATAGCCCCTCAGGCGGAAGTCGTCGGTAGCCCTGCTGAGATCCTCAGCCAGGTTCCTGCATTGCTCGATGCCTTTGCTGAGTTTCGCCTCTAGCTCTACGCGTTTCTTCGTCCACTCCTTTGAAAGCAGCTCGAGGTGGTAGTCTTCTTTGCGTTTTAACTGAAAATAAACTGAGTTTGAGGTAAAGAAACACAGATATTTTTTTTAAATCTCTGATCAAATTGAATAATAATTCTTTAATTTAAAATAAACGAGTTCAAATTAATAATCATTGACTTGTTGCTGAAAACAGCCACAGCGCTACGTGTACGCCTATTCATCATTTTCATGACGTTTTACGGCTGAAATGAACAGCCGTAAAACGTCCACTACTGAACTAATGCCTCCCTCATGGATCTCCATGAGGGGTAGTGGTCATACTCACCACGCTTGGCAGGCGGGTTGGTGAGCGCAGTACGGGATGTTGATACACGGAAAGACGCTGCTGCCCATCTTCCGGAGGTGTACCTTAGCAGGCTCTTACTGCATCCACGAGTAGGAGAGTTCCCCGGCACCCCCAAACGTACGTACATATGTACGCCTATTATATTTGAGTATTTCCTTCGATTAATCATGGATCCCCATCAAAACTGGGTGTAAATACGAGCAAACATTAGAAGCCATTCAGAAACATGACCTATTAGATTATTATTAAGTAAATAACATCCGGTCTAGGTGTCTGTATATATTCTACAACTTTATGGTCCCTTTATGGTTAAACATTCGACATTAGTGATATTTTCGACATTGGCAGGGACAGTAATTGCACAAAAAAAGCGTGTGCGTCTCGGGACGCACGATAGAAGTGATAACTTAGGTTAGCGTTGCGGGTTAGAGTGAGAGAGGAGCCTGCCTGCCGCGGCCGTATGCGTGAGAGGAAGGAAAGCAGACAGACCGGCGCCGTAACGCGTTACGTAACGAAGCGGTATACCCTCCTATAAGTAAATTGAATTGTCAAGACATGCGTAGATTACTTGATATTTGAACATCTGCTGTTGCTTCTCCTTCCAATCCTCCAGCTCGTCGACGAATCTCTGCAATAGTTGCTCCCGGTCGCCCGGCGGTATAGCATACTTCAGCTTATCTAAACAATAATAGAGGGACATAGTAATACACGTTCATAGTTCAGACGATTTTGACATTTGATCTGTGGCGCAGCGGCCGAAAGTCTGCCTGCGACGGAAGAGGTTGCAGGTTCGAATCCCGCCTGAGGATAAATGTCATTACGATTTGCGGATTGTTCAGGGTGTTTTGGATGTTTTTCTATATATAATAAAAAGTATCTATCAATGTAGTATTAAGTATGTCAGTCATCTAGTATTCATAACACAAGCTCTGCTAAGCTTGAGGCTAGATGATGCTGCGTGAATTCTCAGTGTGTGTTCTCCATTATGTTCCAATCCTCGTAACATTTCAGTTGTTTTTGAACGCACCCCAAACGTTTGACATCTGTGTGACATTACTGAACTGTCAAGTTCTCTTCCGCAATTTTTTTCGGATCGCAGAAAGCCATTTTTTTGCTGAGTGAGAAATTCAATTGTTTTTTTTACTGAAAAAGTCATTTCTATCTCGAAAACTGTGCAGCGCAATAAGGTAATTATGTCCTCATATTATTATGTATTTATTCAGATTTAAGAATGTGTCAATATTTTAATGAATTCATTTCAATAAAGTATAGCAATTTAACTAAACACCATTGACATGTTTTGATATTATAAGAGTCTAAAATACTTACAAAATAAATCTTGTTCGCTGAATTAATCAACAGCTACGCTAGAATACGATGCTTAATAGTTATAAAATAAAATCGAACCATTTTTTGTAAAGAGATCGCTTAAAGGATAGGCTTTGTGGTAAATAGATCCAGATCAGCAAAGTCAACCAAAAGTTTATTGTAGGAATTAGGGGCTCTCACAAAGAACCATTTGTTATTTATTTATATATACTCTGATGGCTCTGTGGTGGGCGTGCTATAGTTTATTGAAGAAAATATTTATCAATTTCTCAAAGCCTAACACCTCACACCTAACTGTAGAAAGTGTCGTCTTCTCTTACAGGCCAAAACCTATTTTTGAACGCTGAACCGTAGCAAACGGTTCAGCGCTCAAACGGTTTGTTTAGTTAAGATGAGGCATCGGGCCGAGAAACACGAAAACGGCGAAAACAAGTACTTTTGAATGCGCGATGTGAGAGGATGGATGATATTGATTCAAATTTAAAAAATGTCATAGATAAGGGAAAACCTTGAAAAATTTAATGAATCGAACAAAATTTTGAAAAGTAACCGGCTTTATCAAAAAAAAAAATACAAATTTCTTACCAAAAAAAAGTTTAATAATTCGAATGCTCAGAATTATCCGCGACAACACCCCATTATTTTTTACGAATAAAATAGCCAGATTACTTTTCTATTTCATAGTTCGAGAATTTTTTTTTTTAATGTGTATATTATGATTAATTAATTAAAAACTCAATCAAATCCATTTGCGCCTACTCTTGTTTACTCTACCCAACAGTGTTTGCTCAGAAAATTTGATCAGGCGCTATCTGGGCCGCCGCGCGCCGGCGCGCACCGGTGCGATGGCGACGTTGCGACTCCGACGAACGCACGATTGCCTGTTCGCTCAGCGTCGGGCTGGCAACGCCGCCAACCGAGTGATTTACTTCAAAATTATTTTCAAAATTATAATTTAGACTTTAGTGTACTATATTATATAGTAGCTTCAGAACATTATTGTAGTAGGTAGTAAGTTAGTTAATATTTTTATTTGGTATTGTGTAAATAGTAGGTAAACAAGTGTTCATAGAAAATGGGGAGGAAAGATAAGCGGAAAGAATTATTTTTACAAAAACGAAAAAGAAAACCTAAAAAACATGACGGAATGTTTGGGTAAGTTGGATTACATATATAATAAACTTGCCATAAATAGTTGCACTCCAATGCCCTAAGAATAAAGTCTATATTTGGCAAACACACATTCGTCTACAGATTATGGATAATCGCATGCCTACTACCTACTTAAATTTTTCGGCATTTACCTAAGAATATTTACAATTTTTTTAGGTCAAAAAAACGGAAACTGCAAATTGACGATGGTCAACCCACATCCTCAAGAGAGCCAGTAGATAGAGAGTGAGTATTGAGTAGATACCTAATAAATCTATCATTTCAGAAATCAATTAAAAGTACCTATCTAATAATAATACTCCGTCTATTTTTTATTTTCAAGTGTGTAGGTAGGTACTATGACTTGTCTGTACAAAGTAACCATACTGTAGGAAACAAATATCAGAACAAAAAGCTATGGAGTCGTCTCTTGATATTTTAGAAACCTATCTAAAATAATAATATTTATTACTTAGGTGATGTTCTATCACCTAATAAATATTATTCGAATCCGACGGTTATTGTGTTAGCTTTAACTTTTTAATAATTATATAATTACGTCATTTTATTTTGTAGCCACCCAGAAATATCACCAACTTACGCAGAGTTACACAATGTGCTGCCGACATTTGTGGATTCAGAGGAAACGGTAAACTTAACACTTTTTTCAAATTATCACGGTTATCTTATTGTCTTTTTACCAACTTCAAAAAAAAGGAAGTTGTCGATTGGGTTATTATTTTTTCCTCTTTTAAATAAACGAAAGTACTCTCACTGATTTATCACAAAGATTTTCCAGGTATTTAGTGAGTATTTAGTACCCATCCCTCCGCCACTGTACTCCAGTCATTTGATAGATGTCTAATTCCTTTAATAGTAATGTAAGTAATTTTGTTTCAGTTAAAGGAACCAAATCCTGAAAATGAAGAGCTTTCATACATATTCGAAAGTACCTCTGAAACTACAGTAAGCATTTTGTTATAGCTAAGTAATATTTACATAATAAAAAATTCAAACTGAATAAATACTAAAATATGTGCTTAAATTTCAGATTCAAACAGAAACACCCGACTTGGGGCATCGAGTAATAGATGTTAATCATTTTACATCACAACTAATACAACTCTCTCAACATGAATCTCTGTTTGACTGCGGATTAGCCTCAATGAAATTAGTTTCTGAACATCGAATAGGATTACAATCGGAATTTACATTTGTCTGCTCTATGTGTAATTATAAAAACAAAATAAAATCATCTTTGGCTGATGTAAACAAAGATGCTGTTGCTGGAATAATGGCAGCAGGTTGTGGTCACGCGCAACTGAAGCAGTTTTCCGCAGCAGTAGGATTACCCATTATGTCTGAACACACTTACAATAAAATGCAGGACGATGTTTGTGACGATTGGGAAGAAACTGCCTGGGAGGAAATGAAAATAGCCGGAGAAAAAGAGAAAGAAGCAGCTATTATTGAAGGCAGAGTTACAAAAGATGGCATTCCCATGATTGATGTCATTGTAGATGGGTGTTGGAGCAAGCGCTCATACAGAACAAACTATGCTGCTTTATCGGGTGCTGCAGCCATAATTGGCAGACGTTTTGGCCAAGTTTTGTACATGTGTGTCAAAAATAAGTATTGTTGTATTTGTGCCCGAGCCCAAAATAAAAAAGAAAGTCCCAAAGAACATGTCTGTTACAAAAACTTTGATGGGGCTTCTACTGCTATGGAATCACAAATAATTACTGAAGGGTTCAAATGATCCATTGAAATGCACGGTATAATATACGCGCGACTTATTGCTGATGGCGACAGTAGCACCTATGCCAAAATAATAAATGCCCGGCCATACCCAGGCTTAACAGTGTCAAAAATTTTCTGTCGGAATCATTTACTGATAAATTATTGCAATAAGTTACAACAACTTACTTCAGACATACACTTCAACGTAACATACAGGAAATGTTTGACACAAGAGAAAATAATGCGCTCCAGGAAATATATTTGCGACGCTATAAAGCTTCACAAGGAGAGCCAAAATACAGATGGTTTATATACAGATATAAACGCATCTATTGGCCATGCGTTTAACTCTCATGAAAGTTGTAACCAGTTATTATGCAAAAATCATATGCAAGTAGACGCTCCTAATCCGTTTTCTGGGAGTTTGCTTTGGCAAAAAATAAAAACTCATGTCGCTCGATTGGCTGAAAAAGCCCATAGTTTGATTGAAGATGTCGACAGTAATGTAGTGGAAAGATTTAATGGAGTCATTGCCAAACTTGTTGGTGGAAAAAGGGTAAATTATTCTCAAAGAAGAGCTTACCAAGCAAGATGCTCCGGTGCAGTAATATCCTTTAACACCGGCAACTTGCTGTCGACTGTCCACCGTAATGTTTATGGAAACAGCCCAAAAAAAACTATTACAAAATACGAAAGAACAGTAAATTAAAAAAAGAATAAAACAAAACTGCAAAAGGAAAAAAAAACGTACCTTGATGCCGCGTACATTAAACCTAGATTATGGGGAAATTGTGGATAAGCCAGACTTAGATGACGATACTTTAAAAAAGGCCAAAGACACCTTCGTCCAGAATTTAATGAAAACCGAAGAACAGCGAAAAGACGTAGAAAAACGAACCATACTACAAAGCGAATCTGGAGAATGGTTGGAATTAAGGCGAAGCATGTTAACTGCATCAAACTTCGGTAAAATTGTAAAAAGAAAAGAGTCAAATACATGCCGAAATATAGTAAAAAATTTACTATACAAGCCAAATATTGACAACGTGTCATCAATAACTCACGGAAAAAAGCACGAAAAAATTGCAATCGAACAATTATCGGTTATGGAAGACATAAAAATTGAAAAATGTGGTTTATTTATAGATGAGCAACATCCATTTCTGGGGGCAACGCCTGATGGGATTACCGGTGACAACAAAATAGTCGAAATAAAATGTCCCATAGCACCATTTAAAATGGGTATAGACGAGGCGATTAAACAGAACAAGATGCATTTTTATAAAAAAAATAAAGACGGGGAAATAGTAGTCAACAAAAAATCAGACTGGTATTTTCAAGTCCAAGGACAGTAACATATTTGCAGGAAACAGGAGGCCTTACTTGGAATATGGTATGGTGACAAAAAAATAAGAATAGAAATTATAGAAAAAGACGATAAATTTTGGTCAGATATCATGGAGCCAAAACTGCTGAAATTTTACTATGATTGTCTTCTTCCTGAGTTGGTGGACCCTAGACACATAAGGAATAGGCCAATTCGTGACCCAGAATACGTGATTGCAAAAGGGAAAGAAAATGATACAGCTACCATTTCAATAGAAAAAAATACTGGTGACGTTGACGATGCTTCGGTCGGGGATATTATAGATTATGTGATGCAATTTTCAGAATATTGATATTGAGTATATTTTTTCACAGAAAGCGTTAGTTTTAACATTAAGATACCTACACCTTCCAACACTGTAGTAGGTGGTAAAAATGATAAACAAAAGAAAATTTCTATAAACCTAGTGTGTGAAGCACGATAAAAACCATTTTGCCCATTGCCGTGGGGTGCCGGCAGTAGAATGTTACCCCTCCTCTCCTACCCTTGGATGCAGTAAGAGCCTGCTAAGGGATACCTCCGGAAGATGGGCGGCAGCGTCTATCCGTGTATCAACATCCCATACTGCGCTCGCCAACCCGCCTGCCAAGCGTGGTGAGAATGGCAACTACCCCTCATGGAGATCCATGAGGGAGGCCTGTGTTCATCAGTGGACGTTTTATGGCTGAAATGATGATGAAATGATGATTTTTTTTATAAAAATGCATCTTGTTCTGTTCAATCGCCTCGTCTATACCACAAAAGTTGTTAGTTTTGATACACAGAATAAGCCCCTAAAAGGATGCTAATTTATTAGAAATAAGCCTGTATTGTATGAAAAAAAAACAATCATTAAATAGTTCAAAAGAATTTTTGCCTTTTTTTAAATGGTTGAATAAGAACAAGGCGACTCCATGATTATCTATGCTCTAGGCAAATCGAGTTGACGCGTGCCGCCGCCGCCGCGCCGTTAGCAGCGCCACGTACGCTAGACCAACGCTGCCGCCCGCCGCTAGGCGTGATCCTGTCGAGTGCGACCGCGTAAAATTTGTCCGAGTGAAGGGGCGCGGTACTCGATTTTTGAAACAATAGTTTATCAATGCGTCACCTTAAGGCAAGCAAATATGAATCGTTATCTCAGCAGTAGAATTGCTTTCCACGTCCACTTCTGGTTATATATATACTCTATACTGTTCATATAGGTATACATAGGCCTCCCTCAAGGATCTCCAAGATCATAAGGGGGCTGTTGACATACAAAAGCCGTGTTGGCCGAGTGGTATGTACCCCCGACTTTCAATCCGAAGGTCGTGGGTTTGATACGGGCCGTGCACCAATGGATTTTTCTTTCTTGAAAAATGTATGTGCACACTTAATACGAGCTTTAACGGTGAAGGAAACATCGTGAGGAAACCCGCGGCTTAGTTAGCTTTAGACGTATTGACCTGTTCTTTCCTCTGAATAATAGCTGACTAAGCTGAGAGGATGGTATAGGTGCTGGGCAAGCCTAATCCATCTAACAATGTCCCAGGTACTGCAGCGTCCCGTACAGCATGATTACCAGTTGCTGACGCTGTATAAATAATCTATAATAGATGCAAAGGCCTTACTTTTTGTTGACATACTCGTCACGCTTGGCAGGCGGGTTGTCAAGCGCAGTACGGGATGTTGATACAAGGAAAGACGCAGCAGCATCATTTAGAGGTATCTCTTGGCATACTGCATCCACGGGCATACGGACAGGCAACATTCTACCGGCATCCCACGGCAATATGAATGTTTATAAATAAATAGTCAAGTTCAATATTTACCTTTGAAGGACTCATGACAGACGCATGTATCGCTTTTACTTCCTTCCAATTTCAGATGTTCGCTGAAAAATAATAATATGTGGTACAGGGTCCTACTTAAATTACGTGTCACGTTAAGGGGGAGGCGGGGGTCCACGAAGTGTGACATTATGTGAGAGGTGAGAGGGCCTAAAGTTCGTGACGTCACATCTTAAAAAATATTTAAATTGATATGTATTCCTAAAGTTTTATGTCGATCTCCGTAGCAGTTGGATTGATTAATACCTGACTGAGACGCAAACGGTTGCAAATTCGATACCCGCCACGCAGGACTAATTATTTCTCTTAATAGTTTTATTCTAGATATGTGTCCTGGGGTCTCCGTATTTTTATATTTACTCGTATCTGTCTGAGTAAATAACAAATATTTACGTATTCCGTCTGGTGATAAAGCTCGGCTCTATGGTTCTGTGTTCAATCAATGACAAGCATTTTTAAGGGGCAAGAGGGTTGGACCCTGTTAACTGTTGTTTTTTCCATCTATCACAGAGAGATGATCTAAGTCTAAGGAATAGATGACTGATCTTTCAAATATCGAATTTCAAAAACGAAAGAAGCTCGAAGATGTTGGGTATTCGAATGTTGGAACTCAAATGGAGTTGGGCGGGACACATGGCGAGGCGTGGTGATGGCAAGCTAGAAAATATAAAGCTATAACTTAACGGTGGCCAAGACAAGGATACAGGGCGCCTACTCTGGAAAACGATTACGATGATGATGATCATAATTTCCGGTATTATTTATTATTTTACCTTTCTTCAGCATACAGTTTCTTCCACACTCCTCGGTGTGTTCCCAGTTTCGTACGGCACATCTTCCTCGCACTGAACTAGCACATCCGAAGTCGCGAGTCGAATCCTAGATTCCAGAAGCTTCTCCTGATTCTCCGTACACCTTCTTTATGAGTTTCGCTTGCTTACTTTGTGCTATATAAAATGTCTATGAATTGTATTACCTTTCTTCAGCATACAGTTTCTTAGACACACTTCGCGGTGTATCTGCAGTCTCGCTCGGCGCATCTCCCTCGCACTGAATCTGTATATCAGAAGTCGCAGTTTGGACCATACATTCCAGAAGCTTCTCCTGACTCTGTGCACACCTTTCCTTTGAGTTTTACTTGTTTTTTTGTGTCATATGGCGCTGTTTGAAATGTCTATGATTTGTATTACCTTTCTTCAGCATACAGTTTCTTAGACACACTCCGGGGTGTGTCCCCAGTATCGCTCAGTGTCCCTCGCATTGAACTTGCGTATCCGAAGTCGCAGTTTGGACCATAGATTCCAGAAGCTTCTCCTGACTCTGTGCACACCTTTCCTTTGAGTTTTACTTGTTTTTTGTGTCATATGGCGCTGTTTGAAATGTCTATGATTTGTATTACCTTTCTTCAGCATACAGTTTCTTAGACACACTTCGCGGTGTATCTGCAGTCTCACTCGGCGCATCTCCCTCGCACTGAACCTGCATATCAGAAGTCGCGGGTCTGACCCTAGATTCCAGAAGCTTCTCCTGACTCTGTGCGAACGAATCGCACATCTTCTTGATGAGTTCCGCTATGTCGTTCGTTTGGAGGACTGCTTCGCCTGATGCGTTTCGGTATCTGGTTGAAAATAAATATTTTGGTTGAGTTCAAACTAGGTAACCTAATTACTTTGGAACTTTAGACAAAGTCACATCATTTATTTGCTATAAGCACACAAAAAAATACAAGTAAACACAAGAAAACTGTAAATAGGTACAAATTCAACGGTAACAATAAACGAATGTTTAGATGCAGTATGACAGAAAAGGCTCATAATAAAAAATATATTATTATATCTTTCAAAACACTCGTGTGTCACTATTCATTATACTGCGGGTTTTCTACTCAAGTTAATTGTTAGAAAATAGGTTTCCAACGTGTCCAGTTCCTCCTAGCATCAGGTTTCAATCTAACAACTACACACACAAAATCGTCCGTTTCCTGTATTTTGCTTAAGTTAAGATTATAAGTACATTTAACATTTTCCATTTCTACGTTTTCAGTCCAACATGAGGCCGGGTAAAGTTACTGGACTGCAAGCATCTGAGCCGGGCATAAATACGCACCTAGCTGTATTCTTAGCGGAGATATTAGTGTACGCCACACCGCCCAAGTCGTGATCGAAGTTCGTACAGCTGCCGCTTTTGCAATCCAACACTTCTTTGTCTATCTGTTCGTCCTTACGCCCGGTCTTCAACTGAGTCGCGCTGCGGGCCGATAGGTTTGTGGGTTTCTGTAATATAAACGAAAAAATAATTATTCGTCTCAAAAAATATGTACTTTGGAAATACAGGCGAACCTATGTAAAGTTCGCATGTTTTTTAAAAGTAAATTAAATAACAAAAATTGAGGAAGCGAACCCGCTAAAGTCCGGCCGCGAAGCAGGAAGAATTTTGTACATTGACCTGTTATTACCTGTCTCTGTCACTCCCGCGTAAATATAATGCGTCACGCTCGCACAGATGCAATGATTGCCGTCATTAGGTCATTTGTGCGAGCGTGACGCATTATATTTACGCGGGAGTGACAGAGACAGGTACACCTGCGTATCAATCGGCTATTAGATCAACCTGTGCTACGAAGGCAATCTTATAAATATATTACCCGACACCAAGCTACCTTCTTCGATGTTATTTTCAAACAGATGATCTGCTGATGCATGGTAGTTTTATATTTATTCACCACTTTGTTACCATACCAAGTAGGTACTGATTTTGTTACAGCAAAATAAATAAATAATTAAACATTTAGTAGTAGTATAACTATTTGTGAAGAGTTCATCCGGGGAAGTACTACCACCGTACCTATTTCTGCCGCCAAGCAGTAATTATGCATTGCTGAGTTCCGGGTTGAAGGGTAATGGGGCCGGGGAAATTACACGCACATGAGACCTTACAAATCTCTGTCTCAGGGTGACGGGCGCAATGCAATGCAGCGTTGGTCACGTGCACGTGAACGTGATCACCGCGGCATTGCAGTTGTTATAGGCAGAGGTTACCTTTTAGCATAAGATGGGCCTTTGGCTTGTCTCGTCATTTAGGTAGTATAATAAAAAAATGAGTCGTCACGGGCCGCCTGGCAGATGTAAAACATTTTCACCACAGCCCCCATAGTCGCCAAAGTGACTAAAGTAGACCCAATTGCCACAGTCGCCACAGTCAACCCGATGGACACGACGGACGAAGATCAGTCGCCCTAGTTAGTTATTAGGGCAGTCGTTCTAATAATAACTCTCACATCTTCAAGCGTCACGCTCTTCCGATCGGTTTTACCCCCCGCAAAAGATGTTTAACATCAATAACCTTTACCTGCACACTTTCCTTCACCCCGACGTACTGCAGACTCATCTCCACGTCGACGTAGGCGCGCCTGCCAGCCTCCTTCACAACCTCGTCGCATCTCAGAATGTAGCAGCGCTCTTGTATTGTGAGAGCTTTGTCGCTGTTGCAGAATTTACTGAGGAAATCTTCTGTATCCTCTGTTGGTATGAGTTTTCGGAGATCCATGCTGCATATGCCTGGAAATTAACAAGCTTAGTCCTTAACATGTTTTAAGACAACAAGTTACACAATACACGGATTACGTCTCGTTCTGCTTGCACTCTACAGGCTATGGCTGAAAATCAGCGTTTGCTCCTTGAGCATATCTCACGCTGAGCCATGACCTTTTGACGTGCTGCAGCACACACAACATTTTGATTGCTAATTATATTGTCTTAATTTGTTATATTTTGTGTTTATTTGATACAATACATCAATATGTTGTAGCTTTTGTTTCTTGTATGTGTGTCTGCAGTCGTAAATAAACGTTTTATCTATCTATCTATCTATCTAAGACTAGCAAAATACCTATTCATACCTAGAATTTTATAGTTGCAGGGCCTTTACATGATTAGATGCAACACTGTCACGTAATTCGTTGAATTATTTATTTAATATTCAACGAAAAAATCATAACAAAAGTGAAAAAATTAAATTTAAAATAAACATAAACATTCTTAAACGATCTTAAAAGCTATGTATTTTTTCACCTATAGCACGTTACAGCGTGCACTAAAATTAAGTGACAGTGTTGCATTGAGCGCGGCAGAGGAGGACATTTCGGTATTTTTAGACAATTTCAAAGAAGGTATTACTTGTACAAGTATCCCGTAAAACTGACGGCCGAATGCAAGACACAGTCAGATCCCGATTATTTACAAATATCACGTAAAACACATGGCCCTGTCCAAAACACGGCCCTGTTACACTACTATTTACCATTATTAGTCTTCTCCTAGAATATCCGGGCGACCATATGCGCCCGCATATTTACCAATATGCCAATATCAGTCTCCTTCTTGCATATCCTAGAGTCCATATGCGCCGTCATATTTACCAATATCAGTCTCCTTCTAGCATATCCGGGCGACCATATGCGCCCGCATATTTACCAATATGCCAATATCAGTCTCCTTGCATATTATCCTAGTGACCATATGCGCCGTCATATTTACCAATATCAGTCTCCTTCTTGTATGCATACTGGGGCGACCATATGCGCCCGCATATTTACCATAATCAGTCTTCTTCTTGCATATCCTAGCGACCATTTGCGCCCGTATATTTACTGATATCAGTCTCCTTACATACCTGGGCGACCATACGCGCCCGCATATTTACCAATATCAGTCTCCTTGCATATCCTAGAGACCATTTGCGCCGCGTTTATTTACCAATATCAGTCTCCTTCTTGCATACCCGGGCGACCATATGCGGGCACTCTGCGAAGTAGCGCGCCAGGGTTGCCAGCGAGGCGGCGAGGCGGAGCGACGACCGCTGGTTGAAGTGGGCGGAAACACCGACTGAAGACTGAGTTGCACTCGCTCTGGAAATAGCAACATAAATAATGCTGCAAATTTTACACAACACCATCTAGCCCCAGAGTAAGTAGAGTTTGCGCTAAGGGCACAGATATAAGAACCTAACTATGAGTACCAGTACCAAATGATTGATTTATATGTCTGTTAATTAGAATATTTAAATTCATTTGTAAAAACTTAATTTTCATACACAGATAGAAAACACCCAGATGCAAGACAAACATCTGCAGATAAATAAAACATTGTCTATGGCGTGGATCGAAGTTACGGGTGTGATGCCCACCAAGGACAATTTATATCTTCGCTGTTTCCTTTCCTGCAATTCGACCCACTCAGCCACGTCATTTATTTTATATTTTTACTGAGGGGATTGAAGGTTGATGAAAGTTACTGCAACTTTCATTCGGTGTCTTAGTCAACCTCAACTGAGTTATTCGAATCCAAACTATATTTAATGCACAAGTACTAACCTGTCAGTCGTAATGTTGTGCGTGAAAACAGAGTATTTAACATAGAAATCTACATCTTTCGGCGTAACATCATCAGGAAGCAGCTGAAATTAATAAAAGGAAGAGTTGTATCAACAAAATTTTAATAGTATGGTTGATTAAATTCAGCGAACATCTCTAACATCGCAAGTCAAAACTGTTGGAAATGAGATATATGCAATATTGGGATTGGGTGATCAATGATTCTTGGATATTAGGAATCTCTGATATTATATTCTATAGTTTGGTAGAGAGCATCATCAGAAGGACATCGCCAAGAGGACTCAGCAAGGATTGGCTGCGTTTAGTTAGTTGGACGACATTCTTAGTAGTAGTAGAACTTCTTTGAAGGACTGAAGAGTTCATCCGGGAAAGTACTACCACTGCCATTTCCGCCAAGCAGTATTGTCTGAATTGTTCCTGCTTGAAGCGTAAGGGGGCCGGAGAAATTACGGGCACATGAGACCTTACAACTCAAAGATGACGGGCGCAATGCAATGCAGCGTTGGTCAAGTGTATAAAAAAAATCTTAAGTCAGCTGAAATTTCACTATGTCTGTAAACCAAGCTTAACATTCAGTGTGTTTTGCCCATCATGACTTATGGTGACGTGGATGCTCACGCAGGAGTCTGTGTACAGAATAACAGTCGCACGTACCAGATCTAAATTTTCCACAGCGCCGATTATGAAGCTCAGTAAAAACAGTTGCTTGGCATTTCCAATTTGTATGAGTCCTTCGCTACACAGCATAATAGGCTGGAGATCCGGTGATGATACAGTCTTCTTACTCTCTTCTATGTACTCATCTGTAAAATAAGAAAGTAGATATATCTTGTAGACATTCCTTGGAGTGAATCAATATTCACTCCAAGGAATGTCTACAAGATACCTAGATAGATACTGTTTTTGATTTGCAACATTTGCAACTATATTTTCTGTTCTGAGTTTAGATTTGTCACAGATCTGCCAGTTCCTTAATAGCTGATATGTTATCTAAATTCAATCACCAAGTAATATAACACCAAGATAACCCTCTAACAAAAAATCTAGGTAAGGTTCTGTGGGTCTACCATGAGACTTCACAAACTATACTCGTTAGCGACTGTAAAAAATGTATGAAAACTTTTACAGCGCCTCTAGCGGATAGTTTGGTACTAAAATACACAGTAAACTATACTAAAGCGACTGTAGTTTGGGCTTAATTTCCTTAGAATTCGGTACCATGAGTTACAAATCTGACAGATGTCCTAGTAAAGTACTATTACTACTGTAGTAACGGCAGGCGATCTAACAGTGACAACTCATGGTAGAACACACTGATAGTGTAGCACCAACCACGCACGAGCCACGCGAGCGTGCCGCGGCAGCGCAGCGGCCAGCGAAGTGCCAGAACCAAATTCTACTTGGTGGTTCAATTATGGTTAAAGATCTACTATAAATACTCTAAACTAAATCTAAACTATACTAAAATAGTCTACTATTTTTTTACCGAATATGATCTATCATTTAGGTAAGTAGGTAACTGATAATTTAGATGAAAGAGTATTTTAGTAATGTATGAACAAAGATATTAATTAGGTATAATGATAAAATCATATCCCATATTCAAATGGGTATCAAACTTATTTCATACTTAAAGTAAAAAACAAATACGATTTAATAGAAATGTACAGCCCCATTCGTGGAGCAGTCATTTATTAGTGAACCATCCATAATTTTTAGCCTGTGTGCTTGCATTTTCACCAGTCCTTTGAAGTTAGGCTGAACTTATCCAGGTATTATTTGCGTTTATAACTTAACTTACTTAGAGATAATAGCATATTTCTGACTGTAGGTTGATTGCTGGTGCAGTAAGTGGGGTAGGCTATCTCATTGCTGTGAAACATACGGAGCTCATTTCTCTGGAACAATAATAATAATAAGTATAGTAAGGAGATTCCTCTCCCTGCAGCCCTAGTCACCGACTGCTTGAGCCTTGCTTCGCGGCCGGTGTTTCACCGTTTTAATATATTTTTTACTGTAGAGTATTTGTTTTTATATTTCTTTAATAGTAAAAAAAATATTTTTATGAGTTTACAAATAAATGATGTGGAATAATAATAAAATACGTTTATTATTTTTTTAGTTTAATAAAATGTTTCTATTATGTGGCATATTTAGTGATTGTTGCACAAGCAATATGCAATCCATAAAAAGATATTATGTTCCATAGTTAACCGCAGACCTGTTGTTACAAGTTGGTGTAAGCTTTTTTTATACGTTTACCGAAACATATCAACAGGAATTAAACGAGTTTTTGTTTTAAAGTATTCATAAGGTTCATATCTTAATGTATGGGAAACCACATTACTTGTATGCATGTGTGTGACTCCGTTTTCCGCATTAAGACTGCAAGTTGCTCCATTATGCGTGAGGTGTCTGGCTAGTATAGCCAGCCCAACTCCGACCAGAAGCGCAGGCGCCTGGGGTCTTCACAGGCTTCACGGAGTGACCTCGGTTGTTTGAGGATTTTTTGTCTTTGTGCTGTTACTCCCTCGCATTCCAGGACTACGTAAGCAGCTGATTCGACCTCGTTCAGACATCATCTGCAGAGGGGCCTGACTGTGGCTCCGATGTTGAAGAGGTGTTTGTTAAGGGTGCAGTGGCCCATTAGTGTCCCCTCCTAAGGACAGTTCCTTAGGTCCGTTCCTTGTAGTTGTAGTAGGCGTCGTGAGAGCCTGGGTGATAGCGTTGGAAGCGCTGCTCTTGCTTGTCGGCAGTCTGGCAAGCCTGTCCAACGTGTGTTGTGTAAGTCTCTGGTTTGAAGCCTAGTCCAGGATCGGAGTTGTAAGAAGGGTAAAGGGAGCGGTTCAGTGCCTACGGTAACCGTTTCCGATCCCCTTCGAGCCAGTGCGTCCGCAGCGTCATTCCCCAGAGAGTTACTATGTCCTTTGATCCACTTTGTTGTTCATGGCGACCTTTTCCAGGGTCGTGTGGCATTCGTGTATAAGCTTGGAGCTGCAGCAACTGGCTTTTAGAGCGCGAAGTACTGCTGTACTATCAGAGAGGATATGGATGGTGTAGTTGTTGATGCCTCTTAGTAGCTGCTTCGGTTATTGCTGCGCATTCACATTGGAAGATGGAATTGTTTGTTCCCAGTGTCATTGATATATTTATATTGAGGTCATGTGAGTGGATTCCTGCCCCTGTGCCGGTACTGGTCATAGAACCGTCTGTGTAAACCCGGACACTGTAGTAATCAGTGTCACTTTTATCCTCATATAATTTTATCTGGTAGTGTTCGTTTGGTATTGCAGGACAATTTGTCACATTCCAGGGCCTTGTCTAGAATAAGGGTATGAGGGCTTTTGGAGTTACCCCATTGTCCTCGGTGTTTCAGTCTAAGAGCTGCCATTGTGGCAAACAGACAAACAGACAGACAAAGCAAAACTATAAGGGTTTCTTGTTTCACTACGAAAGCCTAAAAAATTACAATATTCCTACAGCCTTCCAAAAGATGGCGTTAGTGTCATTTTTTTTGTTAATAATACATTTGACAATGTCACCCGCTGTTTAAGATATACAGTTGGATGGAGCTAGTGGGTGAAGTATTATTAGAATATTATTGGTAAATACTTTACTTTATACTGAAAATTACTCATTTAGTTATTATTTCAATTATCTCCAAATACTTACTGGTGTTAGTGTATTGGTCCTGTCTTCAACTGACAAACTCAGCATGAGCTGAGGGTGGCAGCACTTCCCTTCTGATTTGACTCCTAGAAGTTTATGCCATGCATATTTTACCTGGAACCAGCAGACAATATATTAAATAATTTTGCATGATACAAACAAACTATGTTTGTTCGTCCAAGGGTAGGGAAATATTTTGATATTCTAAATAAGCACAGAGAAACCTAGTAAAGAGTTGGAGCTATGTATGAATGTCATAAATCTGTAAACCCAAAAATATCAAAGAAATCCATCATCACTTCTGAAAACAATTAATTATAAAAACTTACATACCTATTAACCTGATTTCATGTTATTAGGCAGCTAAATAGCTGTCAGAAGTAAACAGTGTCATCCTATGTAATAACCTTTGGATGTTGGTATATATATGGATTGCTAGGCTTAAGTGCAGATGGATGTGATGCTTCATGTGGTGAGATGATCACTGATGGACCAAAGCAGTCACCAAATAGAGGCCAACAGATATATAAAACAGAAGACTACCTGCTCACTAGTTGGATCATCAACAGATAAGGCAGTAGGAGAACAGTGGATCGGGCTGGCACAAACGGCCAGGAGTGGAGTTTAGGAGAAGAGGTCTTAACCCACTGTGGATTATCAGCTGATAAGATAGAGATAGATAGAAAAACTTTTCTACTAAATAGAAAGTTCATGAAGGCAAAGTTGACAGGTATTTGCTATACTTACATCTGTTATTTTATTGGAAGGACAAGGCTGAGCTCCCAGGAGACTTAGTAATAAGTAGCCGACTTTGTCTTTCCTTCCCTGTGTGCCCATTGCGAAAACTTCCACCTTAACTGGTACATTTTGGACTCGGAGGCTGAAATAAAGCAGCAGATTTTTAAGATTTGTGCCTATCACACAGAATCATGACAATTAAATAATATACAGGCTAGCTTTATTAGAAGACCCTGATTTTTTAAGTACCTCCGAAACCTCCTTTTATCTGCCTCCCAAACTAACTCAGCGTCGAATATAGGAGCATGAGATGGCACCGCAGGATCTGTTTCCAGCAAATATCCATTGAGAGACCCACTAACTATAAATGGAGTCCTCAGAAAACCAAATCCAAGACCTGAAAAATATATTTTCACAGTAAATTTTCTACTGAGCAAGAAGCTTTCACTATTCATATTTTTATACCTTCTTTGACGTGTAAGACAATTTGTATATTTGGTCCACGTAGTTCATCCATATTAAATACAATTTAAAGAAATTATTTTCAAATTATACCGCAACTCAAAATGTAAACAAACAAACTTTCAATCAAATCGAATAGAAAATCGAATCGAGAATCGAAAATCAAAAAGTGAACGTTGTTTGACACACGATTGAAAGAAAGAATGAAATGGATGAAAAGTTAAAAGCAAAAAATATTTTCTTCCCTCTTCTACCCTTAGAAAATAGGGGATTAATAATTCTACCAGCTAAAATTAAAAAAATATATACGATTTGCTATAAAAATGAGCCGTTTTTATTAAAACACGAGAGACAATTTTGTATCGAGTAATTAATATTGTCTCTGGTAAAAAGGTAAAGAGCAAGTTAGATAAAAATCACAATTTTATTATCATATCGAAAACTAGCGCCATCTATAACGTTCGAGGGAACTATTTTTGATGTTTTTACTTTTTATTATTGACAACGAAACATCTCAAAAAGTTGTTTTTTTGTTGGTCACTAACGCCATCTAGTGTGGAATGTACTACTAATAATTATTGCATCCGTAGCTAGTAGATTAGTAGATGTGGTTTAAATCAGCCTAATTACCTGTATATTGATTGCAGTTCTGTAAAAGATGCGAGTTCGATGATCAGTTTACCCAATAATATGCAATGCAATAATATATTTATGCTGCTGCGCCGCAAGATGGTCATATATTGTTCAGTTATTGTTCAGAATGGACAAGCTGTAATAACATTTTTTGTACAACAGTGCTAGCAACAAAATATTTCTGATCCTTCTTCGACGACGACGCCTGGCAATAAGAACCGCAAACTTTAAGGTTGGTGTGCAAGGCTAAACGTTTAAATAAATAATGTTGGACAATTCACAGTTTCATCCCAAGCTAAGCAGTTCTTGTGTTATGGGTACTAAATAATTTATATACTGAATACTAAATAGTTAGATATTTTTTTTATTATATATGGAAAAACATCTACAATACCCTGAACAAATATCTGCAGACCGTACAGATATTTGTCCCGAGGCGATAATCGAACCCGCAACCTCTTGCGTGGCAGGCGGACCTTCGCCCGCTGCGCCACAGGGCTCGTCAAACGTTTCCTCCGCGCCGCGGGACATTTATGTTTGCAATATTTCTACAGATATTTGTGCCGGGACTAGGCGTTCTAGTTATATTATATGCCCTTTGGGTTTGCACTAAAACTAACGCCAATATCACTGAAAGGCCAGTGTCTAGTGTACCTTGCAAGAAAATCAAAGACCAAAGAGTATAATAAATCTATAGGTACCAGAAAAGGAGGCAAAGGCCTCAAAAGGTCACCAAAAGTCAAAAATGGCATTTTTTGGTTTTTGGACGTTTTTGGCCATTTGAAGACTTATTTCGTGACCTTTGGTGATCTTTTGAGGTCACAATAACTCTGGTTCCTGTGACCCTAATCAGGTCACCAAAATCAATCAGTACCCTTCTGCTAACAAAAAAGGTTTCATGTAAATCGGTCAACGCGTTCGGTTGTAATCGTCCCATACACAGACAGACAGACAGGGCATCGCCCCCTAATACAGATCCGAATTGAAAAAATCTTCGGTCTTGGACAGCCCAACTATCTAGGAAGGCTATAAAACATCACCCTACGACCAATAGGAGCGGAGCATTATTGAAAAGTGTTGCATTGCTTAAACGGGGATTTTTTGCCGAAGGTGTTTTTATAAAGATTGTCAATTTAAGGAATATCTTAAAAGATATCAGTTTTTAATTTACGTATTCAATTTTTAATTTAACGTGCCTTCGACCCATTCTCTCTCTCTCATAAGTGACGCAGACGAAGTTGCGTACTGTACTATAATAGTTTATGAAGCTGAGGACCTGTGATCACGACCATAGAGTTAGTAACATAGTAGAAAAATGTAAAACATTAGTAAAATAATTCTAGCTAGGTATATTAACAGGCTAATGTTTGCTTTCAGCTTCTGTGTCTAGTGTGCTTTCAGCCTTATTTCGTTCATTCTTTCATGTAACCGGAAATAACTGCTAAGAAAATATTTTGAATAATTTCGATGTGTGTTTTATTTCGTAAGAAAGAAAGAATATACCAATAAAATTATAAGCTCCTTAGAATTACTTTATTTATTTATTTAGTTAATTCAAGGCTATACCACATTCAATAAAATAAAAATTTGCATAATACGATGGAAAAAGGATTTAAACAATGAAATGAATGAACCGGAAAAGTAAAATCAAAATGACAACCAACACACACAAACAACAATCAAAACAAACAACAAAAACATTTTTTCAACTTTAAATTAGGTTCTTTTATAGAAAAATATGGATTGATTCAGGTTGAACTTGCTATCTGTGCTCTTGAAACAAGCACATTTTCTACCATGAAGAAATTTGTAAACGAATACAAGGCTACGAAAAGTAAATCGGCAGCAGACTTTACTACAAAGTAAGGAATCGTTAACTCTTTCAATTTATTCGATTCACCCTACACTTAGATAAAATAAAAAATAAAATAGTCTAGTGAAGGTGGTGAGTGGTCTAACATCGCTATACGATTGACGAGCTGCCTGTGACTGTGACCGACCGCGCTAAAACTAGACTTGGAAAAGATTATCGACGTATCGTAACTTGAACGGGGCAGGCGCAGCGCAAGCGCGTCGACCGGCTGACTCCCGCCCGCGCGAGTGGATCACCGTAATCACCGAACCGAGACGAAAAGTTATTTGTACAAAAAACCAAATTCAACTCATTGCGAATGGCGCGTTGTTCGTGATGTTTTGTCTGACCGCACAATATATCGGTGGTCATTGTTGCTAGCAGTTTTTTATTACGAACGGACGTAATTCGCCGGTAATGTTCCGCGTGCTCCTAAAACTGCCGGGAGTTTCCGTTTTAGTTGAAAAAAGTTAACTTTTTCTTTTGTAAACAATTTATTTTGATTGACGAATCGTGATTTTGTGTTGTGTGTAATATTAGAACAAAAAGTGGCTTCCCTGCAGGACATGGGAGTTTTCAAGTGGTTGCGCCGGTAAGTACCTACCTACCCTACATAGTACATAGGGATTCGTCAATTAAATCTAATGTTTTGCGTGTATCTTACAAATTGTAGGTTTCTTACCTACTCAGACATGAACCGCACGAAGTCGGATTTGTTCAAGGTATCGTTTCAGCCATCATCTATGAATGATAAAGGGTTATTGAACTTTCGTATTTTGAGCAACATGTTACCATGTTACTTTACCTACTAACTGATTTTGGTGGACCTAGCCCTAAAATAGGCTCAGCTAGGATGATTTACCTAGCATACCTAGACAAGTAAGCCTAAACAATTTTATACCATCCTCTCCTAACCTCTGATAATGATGATGATTTTAAAGTCCCTCATCCAAATCATTGTTTTTAGTAAGTAATCAAGTTGTAGGAATTGCATAAAACCTATCCAAGAGTTATGATTTATCTAACTTGTGTGTCCCAATTTTCTTTCAATAAAATCTTTTCCATCTACCTACTATACAATACAGGATGTATTATAGCATGTGTAGAAACCCAAAAGGGGGTTTCAGCCCATGAAAACCAGTAGATTTGATGGTAAATAATAAAAAAAAATGAATTCAAGAAATTACTAATTAAATAATTATTAAAAATAATACTTTGTGGGACTACCCACCTACCTACTACTATGTTGATTGTATTTTTTTGTAAAGTACTGCCTACATCTGGTTCACTACAATCAGTTATTAACATCATATGGCATCTTTTTATTGGGAACTTAGAACCTTTATTTATGAAGAAGAAAAAAACACTATTTGTAGCATCAGCTAAAATGTGTTTAAAGGTCAGTTTTGAAGCAGTAGCCTATTTGGCCTCACAATATATAGGTATCATGATGTAATTGAGGCGGTGCCTCAAATATGTTTAATCATCAGAGTGGGCTCCTTTCATCTGGTTTCAATGGAAACCAATCCATCATTGTTGCTGAGCATTGCTTTGTGCTATTTTAGTGCACTTTAATTACTGCAGTAAACTGATGTAATCTGCTCCAGTCACATTATTTAAATGAATAGGTAGGTACCTGCATAACTTGCATCTAGGTACAGCTTTTCTGTAACTTCTACTCTCATAGGTACAGCATTTATAAATAAAGAGTTTTAGCAGTAGTCAGTCTTTTGTAAATAAATGTCTTATATTGAACCAATAAATGACAGGAAGGATTGTAGAAAAAACCTTAAAATCTGCACACAACCACAACAACTTATGCAATTTGTCAAATAATGTAGGTTTTGGTACTGTAATTCAGCTGTTCTTACCTATGTTACAATGTACCTACCTTTGGATGGTTGGAGCAGTATAGATTACCTCAAATCCATTCAAATAATAAAAATATTCCGTCGTGGGGTGCCGGCAGTAGAATGTTGCCCCTCGTCTATTGCCCCTGGATGCAGTAAAAATCTGCCAAGGGATACCTTCGGAAGATGGGCAACCGCGTCATTCCGTGTATGTAACATCCCGTACTGCGCTGGCCAACCCGCCTGCCAATGAAAATGAAAACCCCTCATGATCTTACGAGATCGCGGGCGCGGTCCGCTTTCCTTATTGCCGCAAATTAATTTAGGGCTGTAATCTCCAACGTCCATACCACGTTGAAAACACCGGTTCTCGTCCGATCACCGAAGTTAAGCAAAGTCGGGCGCGGTTAGTACTTGGATGGGTGACCGCCTGGGAACATCGCGTGATTGTTGGCTTTTTGTTCTGCATTCTTATGTTTTAATACATTTCCAAGTAGTTATATTTAGCCGATTATCAAGGAAGATTGCGAGACGGGCCTCTTAAAAAACTCCGTAAAGCTGTTTATTTCTCAATATAAATTGGCGCTCCTCGATATAAATTGGCGCTTGCTATGTTCAATTCAGTCCAAATAAAATTTACCTAATTGATCGCTAGTATATAATAATTTTATTATAGTACAACCAGAATTTCATTTCATAAAGGAACATTACTCATGCATGTTCTATCGAAATCGGAAGTAAGTAGTTTTATTCGCACGACATCCGAGCTATTTCGCAAGCCAACAAAAGAATGCAAAATCGTGATTGAAGCTTCCATTCTATTAATTACTTCACCGTTTCTATCTGGAACCTTTTGACTCAGCAATCTCTTAAATTCTATTGAAATTTTACTTTCACTAAATTATTTGTGTACGCAATAAATTGATGGACAGGTAGATTATTTTGTAATAATTTTGTGTGTCGGTCAAATTTTGATTGCCCTTTGCGAAGATTTCGTTCTTTGTAATAAAGAAAAATTACTCGCAAAAAGAATTGTCTGTAGATTCTTAAGAACAACTTATGTACCCAACCGTTTTATGAATGAGTTCCTTCAAAAGGTCGTTACTTAAGCAATGTTTGAAGCGAATGAAGTAGCGGTTATAAGAGAGAAGGTAAACCTAGTAACCAATCGTACAAACTAATAAAAGAAACAAGTTTCTCTTGGAATTTCCTCTAGATTTCCGAAGCTGATTTCTAGTGCTAAGCATTTGACTCTTTTTCTATTGTCTTTAGTCTCTGAGAACAGTTTCATGGGCTTATCGTTATGGGCGTTTCAAACAAAACGCCTCTGCGAAAGAAAGCGTATAGACGAAGTTGAGGAATTTGGGATACCTATCAACAAAGAATAAAAATAAATAATGCTGAGCACTACAATACACAGCACTATCTAGTCCCAAACTAAGCAAAGCTTGTACTGAGAAAACCAGCACATGATTGCAACATAACTTTTTTATTACAATATGCATTTGGTTTTTGTGTTTTCCTAACAGCTCTTTGTGCAGATAGAAATAACAAATTAAAGTAAAATGTAACTACATAGGTACCTAATTAACTGTTTTCCTTTAATGTAGAATAAAAGCGAAAATAAAAAACGTGAGGTCCTTATCATCCACAGCCCGTCTTCACCCACTGATGGTTATAATATAACAGACCCCTTCGGCCACTTGCGAAACCAAAAGTCGAAACCAATTCTTAGATAAGAATTATTTTTCTTCTTTCGAAACTGGTTTCGGTAAAAGAATATTATTTCTTATCTCGAAATTTATTTCGATAAAAGAATATTTTTGGCCCCCTTTTTTGTGTCATTCGCTGCGATCCTGTGCTTTCTCTATCTATGTGAAGAAAAGAGCTACATTTTATTCTTTGAAAGTGCGAGCAAACGATGATCCTGAGTAAACGATTTCGCTGAGCGAATTCAAGTGATCATTTGTCTGTAAAGAAGCCAGACGAATCGCTAATCGGTAAAAGTGTAACGAAGTTCAACGTCCATTTGTCATGATTATTTTTCGCCTAAAAAATCCATAAAAGACGACTACGACCATAGTTACTGAACTAAAGTCCTATGCATACGCTAAGTAATAAGACTCAAAATTTAAATAACCCCTCATTTGTTGGTACAAATGAGGGGTTATTTAAATTAGTGCAAGCACTGTACAAGTACACTTTCTTGTGTTCTGTTTGAACACACACAAATACTTACAAATAAGTAAATTTTGTGCCCTAGGGGGCGATTCCCCTAGGGCACAAAATTTACTTATTTGTATTTGTGGTAGGTAAGGTTGCCAGTTCGATAACCGGCAACCTTCTGCGTCTCAGCCGGCTATTAAACCTTTTGCGCTACGGAGAGGTACCTACTCTTATGAGGAAAGGCTTGCTTTCAGAGTTTGACCACAGGTTAGAGGAGTACTCTCTCTATCGTTAGAGATAAGGTATCGCTTAACTGACTCGAAACTTCCAACGACGGGGGCTCGATAACCGTGCCGATAACTGTACCTCGATTTCACCTAGCATTGCCTAAGATCTGTAGATCTGGTTTAAAAGTTAAGAACTTTTGTTTTTCTGTCTGTCATTTACTACGGAGTGATTATTATCTGAGCCGATTTATTCGGAAGTTACCGGTATTCCGATGTTTAGATAATCTTTGTTTAAATTAGATTTGGTTAGGTAATAATATAGCAATTTCGTTCCTTTGTTTAGATCTGTGAAAGTGTAGCCAGGTTACCTTTCAGTACGTACTTAGTCAATCGAACTGCGTTAACCATGATCAGGTTTGTACAGTTAGCCAGAAAAGTTTTTATCAAATTCAAACTTACAAAGTCATCTGAAAACTTAAACGTCCCTTTTGAACTTTAAGAATAAATACGAATATATGATGTTACTATACGAATGTCATTTATTTGAGGAGAGTAATGAATGGCCTTCAGGCAGGTTCGGGCGGTACCCAAATCTCTAAATAACAGGTTGTTATTTTTAAGATGGGATAGAACACAGAATTACAATAGAGAAGGACACTGCGCGCATGTATTTGTCCGGATACAGGGCAAAATAAAAATCAATCGCTATCGTCGGTAACAAACCAGGTTAACAAACTAAGTCAGAAAATTTTCGAAATAGTTATGGTATGGAAAATACACGTACCGACCCACGACTATTATTATGTAGTTAGTAGTTTTAAATTCTGAACTTTGTCTACCTCTGTGGCGCAGTGAGCCTAGGGCTGCGGTCAGTGCAAGTTGTGGACTATTTTCTTCTTTGTTACCCTTTTATGAACCTTCTTTAAGCTGTGCGACCTTACATTAAGTAGCATAAGGGCGGGGCAGATAATTTAAAATAATTGACAAGCTGTGTTATCTACTTTCATTACTGACTGTACATTAAACACATACGAATAAAGTACTTACGTGTTTCGTTTCCTGTAAAGAACGTAACTTATTGTATTTGCAACTCGGTAAATTCGAGAACAATGCTGGCTTCTTTCAGAGGCCTTTATTTATTGGTTCATGGTTTACCAGTCAGCATTTTCTTAAACAAAGGACTAGTAACGTAAGCTGAAAATAGTGAGAGTTACTGTATTGTGGATACGTTTTGCCTCGCTCTGAATAGTGCTTAGTTTTAAATTATGAACTATGACGACCTCCGTGCCGCTGTGGGCATGTTGCCTGCTGAGTGTGGTTACGGACTCACTTGAAACCGCTACGCTGCCATAGCCGTAAACAACGGGAGGAACCTTTCGCCCGAACGGTAAGCATAGGCTTTAGTTGATGATGATGATAAAAGACTAGCTTTATTTAATGATATTAATAACATTTAAACATACATGAATCGACAATATTTTATTTGCACAAAAGCAAATTTGTCTCTATATTTAATTAACAAAATGACCCGTGCCCACTTCGTTGGGTGGTAGACATTTTTACTTGTGATGATTGTCTTTTATGAGTTCCATCCAACCCGAGATATAAGTCAACTTATAACTGCCATGGGGAAAAACACTGCTTTCTCAAGTACCCACCAGAGAGAGTTTTTGATCCTGGGACTTATTAATCGTGAAGACAAAAGAGATCGACAGGATACTTGTAGCCTTCAATAAAAGATTGACGTGTTGTTTAAGAAAAAAGCCGTCTAATAGAAATATCACTCAATATATATAGTCGCGGTTCCAAACCTATGTCGTAATTACCTCTTTAACCATTTGTCCAAATTATATGCATTAAAATGGAAAAGTATTTTGTTTTAAACACTTGAGACGATAAATTTATTTATTTTGATAAGAATTCATATTTATCGATAATATGACCAAAAACATCACTTAACGATTCAAATTATTTATTAAATATGAATAACTACTTTTTGTAACTTACATATAAAAGTTAGACATAGGCTGTCACTGACTTTTTTGCAGGCATTATCAAGCTCTAAAACTTTTCTCTAGAACTCAAACATTATACCTCTCATCATTAAGGCAGCTTTCTTAAGAAATGTTTTCGTTCAACCGTATTTTCTTCGACTTACTTTGCAAATCCAACTACCACGAAAGTCCTAATTTTTCGGGCCTATGACACTCACAAATACTGTGACTTTCTATTTGTGAAAGAATTTTTAAAATCGGTTCAGTAGGTCCAGAGATTATCCCCCACAACGTCACAAACTTTACCTCTTTATAATAATAGTATAGATTATTTCGTGGTTATGTATGTGTAACATCTAAGTGGATTTTTGTAATTATTTTGTGTTAATTAAATGCATGATTTATCTTTACAATTAACCGCTTCCGGCTTCATTAATTCAAAATAAATTACAAGTTCGTTAATTCATAATATTATACTCCACATAATATACACTGCTCTAAAGAACGTCAAAAACAAGATAAATTTTGAATCTATTGACTAAAATTTTGCCAAGTGTGGGGAAAGAAGTTTACAAGATCTTTTAAAATATCACATTACAGTTTAGGAGATTTTAGAGCTTGAAACGATAAGCGTAATTACGAAAGTAGTAACAGTAGTTTTTTATGCGCTATTCCGAGGCAACGCGACAATCCCACGCTCTAAACGTTTTGCCCCAATGACCAAACATAACCAGACATCATTTTGAACTTTGTATAGACATTTCTCAGCCATTGTTGAAGGCCATGTTTAAAGTATGTTGGGTTCAAAGTTACTTTTTATTGCAGGAGTACTTCATTATATAAGCTTATTTAAAAAGAATGCTGTACATTTCACACAGCATTATCTCGCCTAAAAGTAAACAAGGTTGTTATAGGGGTACCAGATGAATGATAATAGTACTTACATAAATTTTTAGTGCTTGAAAAAAGCACTAAATAATACTTAAACCCGGGACAAATGTTCAAAACCCGTTACCATAATAAGAGGAAGATTTCCTACAGGATTGTTTCTTTGGATAATACGTGATGAGAGGGGGATAAGGGGAGCCCACTGACATCTTTCGGCGCCCAAGCTATCTAACGGAACTCATATTCAAATCTTTTTAATAATATGTTTACGTTATACGAAATATGTTATACGAATTTTGGAAGAACATGAACTCATTGTGCCCTATTACAACTGGGATAAGAACAAGTTATAAGCAGATCATGTTCTAAAAATTGTCTTTTGTCTCTTTGCAGAGAGCGTGTGACCGTGACGACTCATCGCAGCGTCACGCCGCCCGCCCTTTCCACCACTGAGGAGTTCGCACACAGTGCCACACAAGTCGGCACGATACGAACAGAGGAATACAAACGCGACCTAGCAGAGTTCCAAGCTAGACGATCTTCCGGGGCTAAGGAACTAGTTGAAACGCCTATGAAACTGAAGAAATGCGGACGCCATTCCCTTCCCGTATCATGCGCCGGATGCGGCTCGGACCACGACACCACGTTCAATTACGAAATGAAGTCCGCCGCCAAATACAAGAAGAACAAACGCTCGCGGAGCATCACACCGGAAAAGGTTCAAGAAGGAGTTCCTAACATACAGTTCCTATTTCAAAATCAGGTGTTTATGCCTGGCCACTACCAAACGACGTATTCCGAACCTTCTAAATCGAAGCACCAATCGCGACGAAGCATATGCCGATCTCCCGATTTCATAGTCCAGAAGCACATAGATTTCAATGATACTGATTTCGATACGTCCCCGGAGTTTCGGAAGAACAATTCTTTACCGTTCGACGTTCGGAACTTTCTGGAAGGACCCAGAAGCGAGGAGGAAGTGGATGGATTGCGCGCGGCCGGGGATACAAACGTGTCTAGTCATGAAGCTGATAAGGACAGTGGTGATGATAAGCTTTGGGAGGTGATGAGTGAGCTTAAGCATTTGGATCAGTGGGCCGATGAGCAGTTGATGCCGAAGTCACCTGCAACAAGCAGATCTGATGATAGCAAGGTTAGTTCATTAACTTTCTACACCTTAATATTGATATTGTTGCCAGGATTTTATCGCAAAAAAAGAAAACTGGAAATTTTACACAGAACCATCTAGAAATCTTTTTCACTTCCGCAGAGTTTCGCAGGTAGAAAATGCTTTTGCACAATATTATGTAGCTAATGTGCAATACAGATTTTAAATAAATAAATCTAGCCACAAACTCCCCAAAAGTAAGAAAATCTTGTGTTAGTATGAGTGTATTTTTTAAATACATTTATAAAAAATAATAGCTACACCCGGGACAGCAGAGTATCTACAGGTAATGATCGCCCCGCGTCGTGAATCTCGAACGCACAACCTCCTGCGTCTATTAGACCAACTGCGTTACGGAGGTTGTCGTTGTCTGCGATTCGTTCTCTGACATTTCTTATCTTTCAGAGCGATACAAGCGCCTACGGTCTTCCAATAGCAAGCTCAAGGAACCTTGATATAAACGCCGACAAGGGTAAAATATGGAATCACGGTAGATGGGGCGTTGTTCCTGTACAAATTAAGAAACTGGCCGGAGTCTCTATTGACCGCGTTCGCAAGAAACGTAGTATTGAAGTCAATATTTTGAGGTATGTGGACTGTATGTTATGCCTTATTTTCTTCCCTAATATTTAAACCATACGTCATGCATGATGTCATTCTTATCATGATTAAATAAAGTTTATGAATCATACTTTGATTTTTAGCCATATTGCGTTGATTTTCAACAACAAACAAATCGTCACAGTCACATCGACTCGGCATTGTCTTATCCTCACAAATTAATTTAGTATTATAATCGCCAACGTCCATACCACGTTGAAAACACCGGTTCTCGTCCGATCACCGAAGTTAAGCAACGTCGGGCGCGGTCAGTACTTGGATGGGTGACCGCCTGGGAACACCGCGTGATGTTGGCTTTTTGTTACTTTTTTTCGTAATATTTGGACTATCCATAAGAAAAATATATACTTACATGATGAAAATAGATAGTGCGTTCTCAAATGTTTCATCTTCTAAAATAATATTTCCTAATTGCTTCTAGAAAGTTGTTGCGTGAATATAGTACGGCGGATAGTCATTTATCTTAGAACCCAGCACATTAAAAATGTTATTACAAGCTGTTAAATTCTCAATCTGATCAAATATTTTAGCTATGTAAAAATGTTATTACAAGCTGTTAAATTCTCAACCTGATCAAATATTTTAGCTATGCTATCGCCAACACCGCGTGATTGTTGGCTTTTTGTTATTTTTTTGTAACGTTTGGACTATCCATGATAAAGCGTTCTCAAATGTTTCATCATCTAATATTTCCCAATTGCTTAGACATAAAGACTTTGCGTGAATAGTACGGGGGATAGTCATTTATCTTAGAACCAAGCATATTAAAAATGTTATTTATTACACATTGTCAAATTCTCAATCTGATCAAATAATTTTAGTTGTGCTTTCGCCAACGTCCATACCACGTTGAAAACACCGGTTCTCGTCCGATCACCGAAGTTAAGCAACGTCGGGCGCGGTCAGTACTTGGATGGGTGACCGCCTGGGAACACCGCGTGATGTTGGCTTTTTGTTACTTTTTTTTGTAACATTTGGACTATCCATAACGAAAATAAATACATGAAAATAGATATTGCTTTCTCAAATGTTTCATTCTCTAATATAATATTTCCTGATTGCCCCTAGACGAAAAGTTTTTGCGTGAATAGAACGGCGGATAGTCATATAACTTGGATAGAACCCAGCACATTAAAAATGCTATTTATTACCCGCTGTTAAATTCTCCATCTGATCAAATATTTTAGCACTGCTTGCGCCAACGTCCATACCACGTTGAAAACACCGGTTCTCGTCCGATCACCGAAGTTAAGCAACGTCGGGCGCGGTCAGTACTTGGATGGGTGACCGCCTGGGAACACCGCGTGATGTTGGCTTTTTGCTTCAGTGAGTTCTGTAGCTTTATATTCTCTCTTTTTATCTTCAGAAAGTGCCGCCATCCGAATATAATACTTTTAATGGGTGTTTATCTTGACATCGACGAAAATGTGCATATAATTTGCGAAAGATGCGTGGATTCCCTATTCGGCATACTTCATGTTCAGGTGAGTATTTATAAATGATTTTGATACCTAAAAGACACGTATGAAAAGTAATATCTCTACTTAAATTACACACATGCAGTACAAAGAGAAAAACTTATGACAGCAAAATAACACATAACATTTTAGTTATCGGGCTAAGGCGGTTCACACAGTCCAACACACCGAAAATGCATCTACGCGCGTTCATGCAGATCACGCGCTTAAGCGTGGAGAAACATGCACCCACGCGCGTAGGTGCGGGGCGAGACGCAGGATATGGCACACCGAGTACCGCATGCAAAAAAGTCCGCTATGGTACATTATGTAGTATATTTAGTATAAGCATTGCACCCGTGCGAAGCCGGGGCGGGGGTCGCTAGTCTTCTAATTGTTATAATATAATATTTCCTAATTGCTCTTAGACATAGTCTTTGCGTGAATAGCACGGCGGATAGTCATTTATCTTAGAACCAAACATATTAAAAATGTTATTTATTACACACTGTCCAAGACTATAGCTGTGAAGCGTGGGGTACCTCAAGGTTCCATTTGAGTTCCTATACTTTTTACACTCTACTGTGCAGGTATTATTAAAAACATAGAATATTGCAACTATCATCTACATACATATATGCCGACGACCTACAACTGTTGATTTCTTTCAAACCATGCGATGTAGATGTAGCTGTCTCGCGTAAAGACTTGGATCGAATACTTTAGTGGTCAAAAGCAAATTGTTTAGTTTTAAACCCAGATAAATCAAAATTTATGGTGCTTGGATCGAAAATTATGATTTCTAATATTTTATTAAATAATTTAGATGTTACCGTGGGGAGAGCCGCAATTGACCCGATAAATCAGACTCGAAATCTCAGAGTTCTCATGGATGGCACACTTAAATTTGAAAATCACATTACGCAAACTGTTTGCAATTGTTTTTATAGGTTATCTGTACTGTCGATTACGAATTTACTCGAGTACACACATATTCAAATTCAAAATTCTTTATTCGTAAACTTAAAATACATATATAACGGTGTTTGAGACCCCCTTTTAAGTAAAGTATTTTACCTGTGTTAGGGGAATCTCGCTCTGCCGAAAACAATAGAATTTGAAACGTACATTAAGTTCAGCTAGTAGTTAATGTAGTATGTAAGGCTACTTAAGGAGTACAGAACTGAGAATACAACTCTGTGATTCTCTTGTTTTATCGAAACCTAATTACGTCGACAATGTAATTGGTGAATGTCTCTTGGCTCGATCAAAAAGGCTCGTACAACGTGTGCAAAATGCATGTATTAGATTTTGCTTCGCCATCCCGCGACAAGCTAACATAACACCTTATATTTATCACCATGGCTTGCTTAACATGACTTCACGACGATCGCTTCATTTTGCAAAATTACATTTTGGGATTAATAATAATAAATTACCGCGTTACTTGTATGAGAAGCTTCAGTTTTCGGATTATGTGCCCCCAGCACAAAACGACTGCTTTTCGTGGTTTTCAGGTACGCTGCCACGAAATGTTGGAACAACTTGCCTAGTGTGTGTTGCAGTATACCGAAAAGGTTCAGGGTACACTTTGCTCAAGAAGCAAACGCTGATTTTCAGCTGTTACCATTAAAATATTAAAATTAGCAAAAATAACTAGATGGCACAACGAACATAGCTTGCATTAACACAAGCAAATCAAGCTTATAAGTATGAATCAATGAATGAACACTTTATTGTACACAACAGTAAAAGCATGGTGATGTCGTTTTAAGATATCTCACAACGCGGCGCGTATATTGTATTAGCTTACTACACTTACTGCTCAGTTAATCAGTAAAAAAAAATAAGTTACATTTGTTTGTCTGTTTGTGTAATGCATATTAAATGGCGAATTTACAATAAAGAGTTAATTATATCCAACACAAACATACACACACACAAACATAAACACACGCAGACACAATTTCATAATTGTGATCTGTATTTAGCTGACATTTTATTTGTAATATTAAGTTTTGAAGCTTAGACCAGGTTCTTGGAGGTGGGGGTGTTGGTGACTGTGACACAGTTTGCTTTATCTTTTGCAGTGACCATTGTTTCCTTAAAATGTGTAATGTTCTTTTCTAATGTGTACCAAATAATATTATTCGTATATTTGTATTAACTACTTATCTATTTTTTAGGGTCGAATACTCAGTGCGCAGACGTCAGTACAATACGCTCTGGACATTGCAAACGCGTTAGTATTCCTGCGAATGCAAGGCTTCATTCATACGCAGTTGAACAGCATGAGCATTATGATAACAAACCACGACACCGCTAAACTGGCCGATTTAGGACCCTGTGCCAGTATCGATAAGAAGAAAGACTTAGCGGGAAAAAGCAAGGACTATGATGTATACTCGGCAGAGCCGCGCTATGTGAACATTGATGGTAAGATTCTTTCCGAGCTGGTAAACTGTATGGTGATCGAATAATTAAGTTGTGCATCCGCCAACGTCCATACCACGTTGAAAATAGGGCATGTAATATCGGAAGGTTTTCAATTCCGATACTGATTTCCGATATTAGATCTCAATATCGGAATTCCGATATTAATATCGGAATTTGGTTTTTTCTTTAGAAATTGCACATTTTATTTATAAATTGCACAAATTCGGTATGAGGTTGGATTGAGAGCAACAAAAATCATTTTTAAATCGTATTCTTTAATTTGGTTCAAACATTGGTTGTTTTTAAGTATTTATTAAATCACATATTTCTCGTTATTTTCTTATCCCCTCGCCTGCGGCGCCTTGCGCGCTAAAAATGACACATCTGGGTGCGGTTTTCGTGGGTTGTACCCGCGCGCACGCCGCTCGGTAATTGATTGATGATTGTCTTTTATTTTACTACCGCAACTATTGTATCATTATAGCTTTTTGAAATCAGCTTGAAATATTCTAACTAATTAAATAATAATTAAGACTCGTTTACAAATATACACTTCGCTACTCGAAGTCAAAGATTGAGTAAACGGATGGATCACCGATTTATGTGTAAAAACCCCTAAATCTTATAAATAAAAAGACTTTTAAATCAAATTAGTCTTTTATCTACTTAAATAAACACCATGCTAAGATAAAAGGTCAACAAAAGCATAACTTCCTATTAATTTTTACGAGAAAAATAATCACAAAAAAAGGGTTGTTTTCGGCAGCCCTAGCGCCCAGATGTGAAGAATATGAAATTCCAAGATTGTTTATGAATTCCACAAGAGTGAAGTTGCCTTTTTTATGGCCTTAAGTCTCAAGAGTAGTTCATAAACAATACTCAGACAAAGCTTCTCACATCCCAAGCATACTATTTCAATATTTATAAACAAAATGCCAGACCCCTTAAAATCTAACACCAAATACACACTATCAATTTATGTATTGTAGTACAAAGTAGAATCAACGAGTTAGGTAAAAACATTTGTATCCAAAAACTACAATATTTTTACAATAGATTTATAATAAAATAATTACCCTTTACCTTACAAAAACTTTTAGAAATTCAACAATCAAAACTCACAATTTTCTATGATATCAGCGCCAAGGATCTACCAACGTAAATGGATATGGCATTTCAGTAAAATCGGCGAAAATACTGAATGTACGAGTACTATTGAATAAAAAATAAATATCGAAAAAATCAACAGTCTGTCTGTCTGTCTATCTGAAAGTGTGTTTGTCTGTCTGTCAAATTTGGGATCTAAATTTTTTGAGTAATAAATACCTTGTCACTTTTGCAAGTCTATTCCTCTTTTTTGCAAGTTAAAATTACGTACCTACTTCATAAGTTACTGAATTACCAAAACATATTTTTTTCTTTATAGAAACGTCGAAATCGAAATGATGATGATGAATCTGACATACTGAAATGCCACATCCATTCCTATCTAGATCCGGCAAAATGGTCGTTACGCGGACTGCGTATTGGCCCGCTCCGGGCCGATGCATGGAACGCTAGTATTTACTTCACTATTTTGAGGAAATCGAATTAAATTATCCCTTTAACTGGGAATGAACCCGCTCCGGGTTCCATTCAAATATGGCGCATCTGCGCACCAACCCGCTCCGGGTTGATACGGAGTACGCACGCTGCCTCCGTTATTTCGCGGAATTAACCATAAACGCCTATCGCCACACTGCTCTAACTTAGTCAGTGGGTTTGTTGAAGAACAGAGAGAGGTAGCAAACATTGACAACAGTGGCGCCCATAGAATAAAAGTTCGAAAATTCAGTCGATTTTCGCGCTTTTTTGCGGGAAGTTCAAAAATTCAAGGCGGTATTTTGGTTGGGGTTTTTGTGTGTATTTTGTGTTTAATTGGTGTTTTCAACGTAAACGAACAATGAACAAGTAAGTGTTTAATGTTTTTATAATCAATGATGTCGGTTTTGATAAAGTTTACATTCAAAATCTTGCTAATTTCATCAGCCACCCAATTTTTCTTCTGCAAAGTACTCAACAAAAACACTTTGATTGGGATAAAAACTAATTGTCCTTACTAAAAAACCAATTAATTAGGTCAACAATACATATTGTTATGTTATTTATGTGTTATATTGTTATAATTTAATTCGATTTCCTCAAAATAGTGAAGTAAATACTAGCGTTCCATGCATCGGCCCGGAGCGGGCCAATACGCAGTCCGCGTAACGACCATTTTGCCGGATCTAGATAGGAATGGATGTGGCATTTCAGTATGTCAGATTCATCATCATCATTTCGATTTCGACGTTTCTATAAAGAAAAAAATATGTTTTGGTAATTCAGTAACTTATGAAGTAGGTGCGTAATTTTAACTTGCAAAAAAGAGGAATAGACTTGCAAAAGTGACAAGTATTTATTACTCAAAAAATTTAGATCCCAAATTTGACAGACAGACAAACACACTTTCAGATAGACAGACAGACAGACTGTTGATTTTTTCGATATTTATTTTTTATTCAATAGTACTCATACATTCAGTATTTTCGCCGATTTTACTGAAATGCCATATCCATTTACGTTGGTAGATCCTTGGCGCTGATATCATAGAAAATTGTAAGTTTTGATTGTTGAATTTCTAAAAGTTTTTGTAAGGTAAAGGGTAATTATTTTATTACAAATCTATTGTAAATATATTGTAGTTTTTGGATACAAATGTTTTTACCTAACTCGTTGATTCTACTTTGTACTACAATACATAAATTGATAGTGTGTATTTGGTGTTAGATTTTAAGGGGTCTGGCATTTTGTTTATAAATCTTGAAATAGTATGCTTGGGATGTGAGAAGCTTTGTCTGAGTATTGTTTATGAACTACTCTTGAGACTTAAGGCATAAAAAAGGCAACTTCACTCTTGTGGAATTCATAAACAATCTTGGAATTTCATATTCTTCACATCTGGGCGCTAGGGCTGCCGAAAACAACCCTTTTTTTGTGATTATTTTTCTCGTAAAAATTAATAGGAAGTTATGCTTTTGTTGACCTTTTATCTTAGCATGGTGTTTATTTAAGTAGATAAAAGACTAATTTGATTTAAAAGTCTTTTTATTTATAAGATTTAGGGGTTTTTACACATAAATCGGTGATCCATCCGTTTACTCAATCTTTGACTTCGAGTAGCGAAGTGTATATTTGTAAACGAGTCTTAATTATAATTTAATTAGTTAGAATATTTCAAGCTGATTTCAAAAAGCTATAATGATACAATAGTTGCGGTAGTAAAATAAAAGACAATCATCAATCAATTACCGAGCGGCGTGCGCGCGGGTACAACCCACGAAAACCGCACCCAGATGTGTCATTTTTAGCGCGCAAGGCGCCGCAGGCGAGGGGTTATAACAATATAACACATAAATAACATAACAATATGTATTGTTGACCTAATTAATTGGTTTTTTAGTAAGGACAATTAGTTTTTATGCCAATCAAAGTGTTTTTGTTGAGTACTTTGCAGAAGAAAAATTGGGTGGCTGATGAAATTAGCAAGATTTTGAATGTAAACTTTATCAAAACCGACATCATTGATTATAAAAACATTAAACACTTACTTGTTCATTGTTCGTTTACGTTGAAAACACCAATTAAACACAAAATACACACAAAAACCCCAACCAAAATACCGCCTTGAATTTTTGAACTTCCCGCAAAAGAGCGCGCAAATCGACTGAATTTTCGAACTTTTATTCTATGGGCGCCACTGTTGTCAATGTTTGCTACCTCTCTCTGTTCTTCAACAAACCCACTGACTAAGTTAGAGCAGTGTGGCGATAGGCGTTTATGGTTAATTCCGCGAAATAACGGAGGCAGCGTGCGTACTCCGTATCAACCCGGAGCGGGTTGGTGCGCAGATGCGCCATATTTGAATGGAACCCGGAGCGGGTTCATTCCCAGTTAAAGGGTTATACTTCTTACTAATTAAACTACCGAACTTAGAGTCAACAAAACTTCTTATAATTTAAAATAAGCAAGCAAAATCAACAATTATCACATATTTCTTCACTTGTGGGTTTCGGAAATGTATCGTGATCTGAAGCACTGTAGGTGTCGTTGTAGAAGCTTTCGGAATCATGGATTGCATGTAGCCACACTTACAACTTACACAGTTCTTGAGCGCAACTGATTGACAGGATATTTCATATTTTGTTCGTTTGTGCGAATAAGCAAGTCGTACCGCCGACCGCGCAGGTAAAGAGTGAGCGAGACAGACAAAACTATAATATTATGGTTCTTGTATCGCGTGCACAAGGATCCAAAATATAGGTTTAGTGTATAGAAAAAATTGTTCGATATCGATATTGGATCACTCAGTATCGGAATTGTAATATCGGAACTTGCGTTCCGAGATTCCGATACTGCGATATTCCGAGATTCCGAGATTCATGCCCTAGTTGAAAACACCGGTTCTCGTCCGATCACCGAAGTTAAGCAACGTCGGGCGCGGTCAGTACTTGGATGGGTGACCGCCTGGGAACACCGCGTGATGTTGGCTTTTTGTAATTTTTTTACCATTTTTAAAATAACCCATTCCCTTCTTTTGTATTCTAAAATTAGAATATTATTTTTTGCTTTATAAAATACTTATTTATCTTATGGATCAGTACAGGAATTTCATTTGAGTTGATTTTTTAGCGAAGATAGATAACATTATCTATCACAAAACACTTTGGGATATGGGATATGATTTGGATATGGTACCAATCAAATGGTGGAAATAGTTTTATTATTTTTAACAGACTTTAAAAAAAGGAGGAGGTTCTCGAGTTATATTTATTTTTTAATTTTACCTTTGTTAACTTAGAACTTCGTCTCATATTTGTTATATCGTTTCATATTTTTGAAAAAATCATTTTGTTTTCGAACCCCTCATGATCAGTACTTGCAGATCCATGAGGGAGGTCTATGTCCAGCAGTGGACGTCTTGCGGCTGATATGATAATGAATATTGGATAACAAAACGCTTGATTACGCCAAGCAAAACAGACAAAAAACAACAAAACGCCTGGGAACACTGCGTGAGATGTTGGCTTTTTGCTTTTCAGATACTAATTCCAAGTCATCTGAAAGTGAGCCTTTGATTTCGGCGAATCCATCTGAAATATACTTGAAAACCCACGCGGCCAGTAAGCCATATGAAGATTTTATGAATTCTGAGTTGTACCGCTGGCAAGCGCCTGAAATGTTTGTGCCTGATGAGATGGGAATGGTACATCCTTGTTCAAAGAGCGATGCCTACTCGCTGTCTTTGATTCTGTGGGAGAGTTGTAACGGTATTTATTTTCAAACATTATTTGTACTTACATACAATTTAAGGGGGCGAAGCCCGCTAATATGCATAGCGCTGTCTGTCTGTCTGTCCGTCTGTATGCGTTGACCGATTTACATTAAACCTTTTTGTTAGCACCGTCTTATTGAGAGAAAAGGACTGATTGAATTTGGTGACCCTAGGGTCACAGGGACCGGAGTTATTGTGACCTCAAAAGGTCACCGAAAAAATAAGTCTTCAAATGGCCAAAAACGTCCAAAAACACAAAAATTACATTTTTGACCTTTGGTGACCTTTTGAAGCCTTCGCGCCCTTTTCTGGTACCCCCGTACCAATGCTTGTCGTTTTACTCAAACATCGTTCGCTTCGTTCTGGAATATAAAATCTTACCAGATTTGTCTGTTTACGTAATTGGTCACGCCTAGCTTATGTATATAACATGGTTTTATAAATAAATAAATATGAACACTACACACAACACGCTCTAGTCCCAAACTAAGCAAAGCTTATAAAGCCATGTAATCCAGGTGATTTATAGTATCCTTAAATACATTTCATTTCGATATGTTGAATGTTGTTTTATAATACTTATCACACATAGAAAAATACCCAGACACGAGACAAATATCTGCAGAACAGTCACAAACATTTGTCTAGTGACGGGAATCGAACCCGTGTATGTGTATGATTCGGTTATAAGACCAACGGAGGCAGTCTCTTTTGTTCCTTAGGTACTGAAATTGAATTTCCAAGCAAATATATTTTAACTTTGAAACCAAGATGATGCCCAAATATTCTTTCTTCCAGCCTCCATTCCATGGAAAATGCTAACTTATGAGAAACTGAAGGAACAATACACGCTGTGGGGTACTGGTATGCCGCTTCCCCAAGATGGTACCTACCCCGGTGGACTGCTGGCGTTGCTTCAATCTGGGCTGAAGATTAGCCGAACTGACAGAGTCGACCTTGAGACATTGCAGCATGATCTTCAAACTGTCAAGGTATTTAGAAACTGATAAAGTTTCTTTTTTCTCACAGTATTCGATAAATACATACAAAATTATATCCCTAAAGGCTTTTTTGTTACCATTTTAAGCAGCTGTTTGTTTTTCATGTAAAATATAAGATAAAAAAAAGCACGGAAATAGGTCGTCACTTAGCATTTAATAATATTTACAGAGCATTACTATTGCGCTATTATTTAATAATTTTCTGATGTTACTATCCCACTGCTACAAATAGGCATCCCCTTTATCCACCCATCGCGACTCAGCGTAGTGACGGACGGGCTAAGATGCTCGGCTAGCTCGTCTTGGCATCTTACTTTAGGTCTTCTACGTTGTCTTGAGCGTTGTATGTCTACAAATTCTACAGTCAATAACCCTCAGAATAATAACGTAATAGAAACCAGGCTAAAGCAGCAACCAAAATCAATCATTCTGTACTCTTTTTACATTATGACATTTTAAAGGAGCTAGAAAGAGGTGCATATACAGTTGTATCTTCGTAATTTACAAGGTTGGCGTAAATTAACTGTCAAGTTCTATAAAGCTAACGTTTATTATTGCTAGTGATGTAACTGTGTCGACATCAAAATAAAATCGATAAAACGAATGTTTTGTTAGCCATACTCACCACGCTTGGCAGGCGAGCTGGCGAGTGAAAAGATGTTTGATATCTTTGTAAGATGGGATTCTTACTGCATCCACGGGCAAGATAAGAGAGGCAATATTCCACTGCCGGCACCCCACGGCACGGTTTAATGTTTTTTGTAGATGATTTATACAGCGTCAGCAACTGATAATCATGAAATGAAATATTGAAAAGACTTGTCCGTATTTTCTTTTCGTGATGTATGCGATTTGCAGTCTTTTTCTAACCACGCCATACTCAGCACAATATCGCAAGAGTGCTTATAGATTCTATTAATTCGTTTTCACACGCTTTTCTGTAAATTTTCTTACAAATTATGTAGAATTTACCAACAGCACACCATTAATTACGAACCAAAACAAACGCGACCATGTTATGTTAATCTTACTTGACATAATCATGATCGTGTCAGACATGTTATTTTAATTTAGTAGCTTTATACGTCTATAAGTACAACCAAATTTAGAACCTTTTGACTGTTCGTTTACGCCAACCTTGTAAATTACGAAGATACAACTGCATATGCACCTCTTTCTAGCTCCTTTAAAATGTCATAAGTGAAAAGAGTACAGAATTATTGATTTTGGTTGCTATTTTAGCCTGGTTTCTATTTGTATTTTTTGTATTTGTATTTATTTATTGTATCATGTACAGGTTTGTATTAGGTCTAAGCAATACATATTATAGGTAATTCTATGAACCTTGTTAGGGCGCTGCAAATTTGAGTTCGATTTATGTTTCCATGCAATTTAATTAAGAATAATTATTAGAAAAAGGAAAAAGTATATAATTAATTTGTGTTCATGTCAATAGATGTCTAATTAGGTAAGTAAATAAATCACATAAGATCTAATTCAAATTAGGTCAAATTGGTACATACTTACAAATTCAAGTCAATATAATGAATTTTTCGATAATTCCAATTTCAATGGTAACTAATGTTATACATAACTACAGAGCTACAATGCAAAACAATATTTCGAGTATGTAAGAAAAGATAATTAAATGCCAGGTAATGTTACAATGTCAAAAATATCTCAATAATTACAGAAAACAGATTTACTTAAATGTCAATGAGATGTGATAGTGTGTGTATTTTCTTACGAATAGGGTCATTTGCATAAGATAAATGCAAGGTAATGTCAATATCTTCATATTTTTAAAGTAGGGTCTGCAGCTTTGTCTCTGTTTGATGTTTACTAGTATTTTTACAACTATTACGTTATTAGTATTACTGAGCAATAACCTATCAGTTTGAAAATGGCTGTTGCCAACGTCCATACCACGTTGAAAACACCGGTTCTCGTCCGATCACCGAAGTTAAGCAACGTCGGGCGCGGTCAGTACTTGGATGGGTGACCGCCTGGGAACACCGCGTGATGTTGGCTTTTTGTTACTTTTTTCATTTGTACGATTTATTACATCTTATTTACATGAGTATAGAATAGATTGGACTTATTGAAAATGTTATTATTTTCAGCGCGACTTAGACGATTTCGGATATGTTATCATACCAGCGAGACTACGAAGTAAGCCATCTAATTTTAGCACGACTTTGTGGGATCCAACATCGCCTACCGATTCCGAATGCCTAAGCCCTCAACATATCGAACACAAAGCCGTAATCCACAACACCAAGGTTAATACAAATACGGACGAGAGCTCCACAGAAAGTAGCGACAAGGACACCAAAAGCGATGTAACCCCGCTATACGAAACAATAAAGAAAACCTACGCTACATACTCAGTGGCACAGAAATGCAGAATACCCGATTATAACGATAACACCGATTGTAGCTCTGCAAAATATGAACTACTGCCTGAAAAGGATTTCTCTAGCGCCTGCTCAACACCTATAGCAAAACTACGGGCCCGAATCAAAGAAACCCCAGGCACATTTCACAGAAGCGATTCCACAGAATACTGCAGCATTCTAAGTCCCAACCGAACATTGAATTTAGGTTTCAATGACGACAGCAATAAAGACCAGAGCTGCGAACGAGCCACCGCAAAACTAAGCCGAAGTTTCACGCCAAAGTCATACAAACCTCTACATATAAAGGTGCCCGAATGCAATTTGGACTCTATTAAGCCGTTGCTTAGAGACCAAAATAGCTGTGAGAAGTCTTCATATAACTTCGATATAAAGAACTATAGCTTACCCTCTACACCTATTGCGCGGAGTAATAAGTTGAGGAAAAACGCATGGCTTTCTGGTGATTTTGGTACACCTGATAAAAATCCGATAAAACCTAAAGAAACAATCATTGAAACACCAACCAAAGAAGGTAAGTTCTTGTATTACTATTTGTAGTGCATCAATTTCATATAATGATCCAAATATTTAGTGGTATAATCGCCAACGTCCATACCACGTTGAAAACACCGGTTCTCGTCCGATCACCGAAGTTAAGCAACGTCGGGCGCGGTCAGTACTTGGATGGGTGACCGCCTGGGAACACCGCGTGATGTTGGCTTTTTGTTACTTTTTTTGTAACGGACTTTGGACTGTCTCCCGAAATAAACACATGAAAATAGATAATGCGTTCTCTAATGTTTCATATTTTTATAATATTTCCTAATTGCTCCTAGACAAAGTTTTTGCGTGAATAGTACGGCGGATAGTAATTTATCTTAGAACACAGCACATTAAATGCTATTATTACACGCTGTTAAATTCTCAATTTGATCAAATATTTTAGCATTACTTTCGCCAACGTCCATACCACGTTGAAAACACCGGTTCTCGTCCGATCACCGAAGTTAAGCAACGTCGGGCGCGGTCAGTACTTGGATGGGTGACCGCCTGGGAACACCGCGTGATGTTGGCTTTTTGCATCTCAATTATTTATTTATATTTCTAGATCAGTATCAAACTCATGATATCACACCCGAAGGATCAGGTAGTCAGCCGAAATCGTCTAGTGTTTCACCAGAAATTGAATCATGTTCTGCAAATAATTCAGTAATGCATGAGGCTGCTTCCGAACAAACGACTCCCAGCATTAATTCAGTCAGAGATGGCGGAAATGGACTCAAGAGGTAATTAATAATAATAATTTGAGTCTTTCGTACCTTATTTTTTTATAAGTTTAGAAAATCTCTTGCTTAATGTCCAATAACGGGATATTGGACATTAAGCGAGATTTTCTAACGATTGTTAACGATAATTTGCCTTATATAATCTTTGGACACAATAGTTTACGTTAGAGAACAAGATAACATTACGATGTTATCTTAATAAGTATTATAAATCAATTGCACGAATATAATAATATATTTGGGTTTGACGACTTTGATCCAAAATAAGTATAATAATGCCAACAATCACAAAATAAAAATATCAACATGAAAGAATGACAAAGTATACAAATGTCCAAACAAAAAAATTACATAGTAGAAAAATGTCCGCATGAAAAAATTACCAAGCATATGACAAGGCATTGGAGACTATTATCTTAATTCGTTATAACGCCATCTGTTGATAACAAACTTATCCATGCTTGATTATGTCGCAGTAAAGTTTATCCTCTGCGACATTGTAATGTCATCGAGTCACGACCGTGCCGACTTATCGTTTCCATGAGATGGCGCTATTTAGTCATTATGTTGCAGGACGGACCATCCACAGGATTTCTCACCAGAAACCGACGAAACGCACGAAAGAGCATGGTCCTTCAAATCAACTGACAAAAACAATCCCAAGTACAAAGTGGACGAAGACGTCCTGGCCAATATGAACGTGAAGCCGCTAGTCGCCATACATGAGAGGTGGATCTATGAGGCTAATAGGAAGTCTGGCCGGTCCATGTCGCTGCCTGAAGATCAAAGGTAAGTATTTTATTTTATTAGGATTTAGTTTAGCTGATCGGCGACGCGATGAACTCCTAGTACTGATAAGAGTTGCTAAAAAAACATGACGTGATTAATAGACGACCTCTACGCAGATATTGTGATAAAACCAATAAAACGTCGTGTGTGACGACATAAATAAATGTCAGAAGATGATCCAATAATTCAACGTCCTTTTTTCATGCGGACATTTTTCTACTATGTATTTTTTTAATTTGGACATTTTTATACTTTGTCATTCTTTCATGTTGACATTTTTATTTTGTGATTGTTGGCGTATTGTCAACGTCCATACCACGTTGAAAACACCGGTTCTCGTCCGATCATCGAAGTTAAGCAACCTCGGGCGCGGTCAGTACTTGGATGGGTGACCGTCTGGGAACACCGCGTGATGTTGTTTGGCTTTTTGTACTTTTTTTACTCTTTCTAATAATTCAGTCTTTCATAAAAATATATTTATAATTTCAGTCCGAAACCTCCCACTGCTGGGTGAAAACTTACATTACTTTTTGCCAGTCATCTTTCTGTCCTAGCCTTGCGCATCGAGGTGTGATCAACGGCTTTATTAAATGTCGTCGACACAACATCCTTTCGGGCTTTCACAACCTCCTTAGCTTGATCTTAGCCATTACTCTTTTAACAGCTTTAATCCAATGGCCATCATGACCACGCCTGGCCAGGGGCTCGGTTTGTTGATTTCAAATATAGTTGACTAGCGTCTGCCCGCCGCTTCGCATGCGTTGTACCCGAATAAAAACTAGCCTATGTGTTAAACCGGGTCAACATCAATCCATAGCCTAGTTTTTGCGTAAGAGGTAACAAACCTCCATCCAAACCAACTTTCGGCTTTATGGTATTAGTGGGGATTACTAGCACTGTTTTGACAGTCCTTGTATGGCGAATTTTGTCTTAAAACGGGTCAGTGGTCGGCTATTTCGAAGCGATTACAATTACACACTTGAGCCCCAGGTGTGTCCTGCCCAACTCCATTTAAGGAGCTGTCATTCGTATATTTTTTTGTCGTACAGTCAAACAGTAAAGTGTGGGCTTCGAATCGAACGCTCTATGACCCTTGTCGTAACTACCAAGTGCTCAATCTTCCAGAGTGAGCTTGGAAAAATATTAAATTTTTCCAAGTTGTTTATATGTATTTGTACCACTACACGTCATGCGTGATGTGATAAAATCTAGTGTATGTTGATCCAACAATTTGGTTAAGCATTCGTCAACGTCCATACCACGTTGAAAACACCGGTTCTCGTCCGATCACCGAAGTTAAGCAACGTCGGGCGCGGTCAGTACTTGGATGGGTGACCGCCTGGGAACACCGCGTGATGTTGGATTTTTCTATGCTAATTTCATTATTTTTACAGTTTCAGGAATCAAATATCCGCTGTGAAACCTGCGTCTCATTGTGTGGATACTCTTCAGAAGTCACTGCCACAACTGAACATGAAGAAACCTACTAAATCATTCCGAATGCCTGTATCCCCAAATAGCAATGGTAAAATGTCTTAGTTATGAAAACATAGTAATTTGAGGTGGTGGATTTAATATTTTAAGCTGTATTGTATCCGTGTGATAACCCCTCGATAACGTATTTCCCCTTATCTATTACTTGTAAGTTAACAAATATCAAAGTATAATATCACCATCAAATAGAGGTGAAAGCTGGTAGTATAAAATGTAGAGCAAGATGTCCAACAATAACTTAATGGGATTGGGTATAACACGACGTACGACGCGTATTCACCGAATTTTAAAATTATCGTATAATTTTATTTTTGTCCTGTCATTATCAAACTGTTCGACGCTTGCTTACTTTACTGCCTCATCTTTAAAATAAATGATTCATTCGCATGCAGCTTTTTATTCGGACGACCTACTAACCAACAACTAAAAAAAGATCTATATATGTAGGTAAGTTTGTTTTGATTTTGTACAAAATTAGTAGTATCTATCAAAATTTTAGCAGTTATGATTACTCTACTATTCACTAGCTTTATAGCCTGATGTGGCACTTACTTCATACTTTGGTGTATCATTGTAACATTTACCGCATCAACCAAATGATGGTATTATTTTCCAGGTGGAAATTGGGACCAATTCTGCCAGGCGCGAGATACGATATCCAAAGGATTGAATTTGTCCCGCCATTCTGAGCGTTATCATACATGGAGTAAGGATTTGGATAAAGTGTGAGTAAAACAGTATATTTCATGAAAGGGTACCAAATTAGGGGTCGTTCAGAATCCCTATGGGTAGATGACATTTAAATAGTTGAACCTGACTAAGAATGCAAGATTTAGACAAAGATAATGGGAAAAGCAAAGAATGGCGGCCTAAAGTGATTTTAAAAGGGCTAACAATGCAAATAGAAAATGTTATTTTAGTTTACTGTATTGTGTATTTATGGACAAAATAATAATAATAATGTCCCTTCACTTACCTACATACAGCATGTCGCAATATGTACAAATATAATATTAGCAACATTAAAAAGATGTATCTGCTAATATATAATAAACATTTGATAATGATATCCCATATGAACATAATGAATTAGTCAGGCGATTTAAAAAAAATATTTTATTTAACTTGTGTGAAATTTTTAATTAAAGATAATTACAGATTATTCAACTTTTACAGAACTACAACTGAAGATAGTATGGAACGCAAGATCGACCGATCAACCGACACAGTGGGCATTGAAGAGTTCATCAGAGACCTAATCCGCAAGGAGTTCCAACATCTACTCCACGAGATCGACGACGCATCCACAGTTGTCTCGCAAAGAAACGAAGAGATACTTAGCAAGGGCGTCGCGAACATAATAGAATCCTTGAATCACGACGATCCCGACAAAACAATCAGAAATGAAATCCCTAAGTCATTTTCAAGGATCAAAATCAATGGAAACAACAAACCGTTAATGCAAATCACGTTCAACCGTTCCGGGGAGAACAGTTTGCAAGTTTTAGATAACTGTGTGAATATAACGATATGCGATGGAAAGGAAAGTAACCAGAAGTTGAATGTGTCTATGGAGGATACGTTGACGGAGGATGTGCAGGTCAATGCGTTGAAACGGTGTCAGGCTTTCAATGCTATTCAGGTGAGTTGACTGTGAGGCCTCCATATTACGACGCAATTTGTTGGGGAGGGGAGGGCGTCGACGAAGTGTGACATTGTGTGTTCGTGTACAAAGTTATAGGGTTGGGTGGAGCAAAACACTACAAGTTTCCAAACAGATTTCCTTTTTGAAAAGTATCCTTTAGAAACTAGTAAGATAAAGTTTGATGATTTTTAATGAGAGATTTGTTTACAGGAAGCTAGAAGCACCGAAGATCTATACATAGACGACGACATCTCTACACACATGAATGAAAACTTTGGCGGCAAAGTGAAACTGATCCCTTTGCACGGCTCCCTCCACGAGGTACTTTGTGAGAAGGAAGACGATTGCTGCCTCATTAAAGTCAAGCAAGAGAACGGCTGTGACACGATCTACTTTAGATGTGACAACTCGGATACCGAGTCACGTGACGCTATTGACGGCTGTGACATAGACGGCGACACGGTAGTATTCAAACGGAGCATATCGCTGATCGAAGAGAGAATACAGCGCATTATTCCCAAAGACAAACGAGCGCCAACGCCCATCGTCACGAGAAAATTTAGAAAAGGCGACAAGGTGCGACCCAAGTCTGAAATATTTGCACCCATCCAACGAGAAACTAGGGTTCTGAGCAACAGCAGCCCGTCCTTAGCAACGCCTGATAGTGAGGTGGAGGTGAACATAGAGAATGTGATGAGTTACCAGGACTCCTCGTCGGATGAGTGTATCAATCTTAAATGTCAAGATAATGATGATTTCGAAATACTAGAGCAGAAGATAGAAAAGGAGGTGGCGCATGCGAGCGCTTTCGCCGCAGGATTGGGGTATATGGAGAAAATATCTGAAGAAAATCTGTCTGCATTGAATGAAGAAGTACTGGACAAAGTTTGAGTATGCTAAGGTAAGGCCAGAAATGAAAGATCAGAAGTCAAAAGTACAAATAGTATTTAATACTATGAATTATGTTACGATAAGCATTCAATGCTAATTAATCCATGATTATCTGTCAAGTGCAGATCATACTTAATATGTTATAGTGTTAATGTTGTTTACTAACATTCTATCAGTTGACTCGCATTTCTATACTCCAAAGATCATTTACGTAGACTTGCATAGAATTTAGTTTGTAGTTTTTATTTTTATATATTTTTAGTTGTATAGGTGCAAGGCTATGTGATTTTTAGATTAAGTGGCACCTACATTCCACTGTTGTGATTTTTAGATTATTTAGCACTGTTTTAAGTATTTCTCTTCCTCACACAATAAAATGTGTCGGGGCTCTACAGATTTATCAACATATTTTATTAATAAACCAAAGTTGATTGTGGTTCTTTTAGATTCTCAAATTGTTTTTTATAAACTCATCAGGTTGATTTTTTAAATTATACAAGCTGTTTAGAAATCTTATAATTTTAGTATTTGTTAAAGATGTGTGGTTGATTAGGTTTAACAGTTAAAAATTAAACACACAAATTGATAAAAAAGTTTTTTTAATTACCAATCCTGTCTTTGACAAAGTTAAATCTCTACAAAAATAGTAAATGTTAGAACAAGAATGGCACCAAAATATAGCGTCTGTATAAAATATGATATTTGTTACAAGAATTAAATCAAAACATTTCCTAATGCTATGCAGTGGAAGACAAAAGTATTATAGTTGGGTTATCCCAGTACTCACAATTGCATGCATACATTTCGATCTGAACCTCAAACCAGCACAACCTGGATTGTATGTTCATGTTATGTATCATGCTTGTAGCACCTAATGTATAAATGCTTTACCCTCTATCAAGGAATTACTCTTACATGCTAGAACTTCAGTACCTACAGAAAGTTACACATTCAGTTTGAAATCACTAGCACGTGGCATTTGTTAACTATACATTTTAGAGTCTTCCCGAGACTGAGGCTTTTGTAACACAGGCGTAACGCCAAACATATAAATTATACTCGAGCCCAATTCGATGTAGAATGTTTGTCAACTGTCAATACTTTAAAAAAATAACTTCCTTTAGTTGGTTTTTATATAATTATATTTCTTTGGGGATTTGTGACCACTGCCTTCAATATAAACACTATGTCAAAATCTAATCAAATATAATCGGTCAAAAACCAACCCTTAGGAAGTAATTCAATTCTTTATTGCAAAACATGTAATACTAGGTCAAACAGGTTGTAATATCTCACTAATATTATAAAGCCGAAAGTTTGTATGGAGGTTTTTTTTTTTTTTTTGTATTCTGTTTTTTTTTTAGGATTTTATTGTATGGAGGTTTGTTACCTCTTCACGCAGAAACAAATTTTGCAAACGTATAGATGTTGACTAGGATTAACACATAGGCTACTTTTTATCCGGGTACAACGCATGCGAAGCGTCGGGCACAAGCTATATTGCAAATACATTTTAAGTGTGACAGTTTGTTTACAGACATTCTTCATCGAATTTGGCTAAGTATTTGAGAACCACAGAAGACGGAGTAGATAGCTCTTGTGTTGATTATGTTAACTTTGTTTATTGCAACACAGCAAAAGCCACGTCCTAGCATTCAAAAACCCCAGAAATTGTATCACATTATTTAGGAGTTCTTATGAGTTAGTTTGACGACGACCGCCTTGACCTCCGTGTAGTTCTTGATGCCGTACGGGCCGTTCTCGCGGCCGATGCCGGACTGCTTGAAGCCGCCGAACGGTATCTGGTTTCCAAACACGTTGTAGTCGTTCACCCATACAGTGCCCGCGCGGATTCTCTGGAAGAATAATCACGGATAATTACTTGTTCAGTTTGTGTCTAGATGGCGCTGTGTAAAAATAGTATCCGTCCCATTTTTGGGCAAAGGCCCCATTCCCACCATCATAGTATTTTAAAGGAAGATAATAAATACCCCGACACACTGTGTGGAACTTTGAAAATCTCGACTATAGTCTTGCTTCTTTATAATTTGAAGATTTTGGTATCACTGAACGACGAAACTACCAAATCTACAGGATATAACATCATTTTTATTAAGTACAACCGCATGCAGAGCTGTGGGAATAATCGTATGTTGGGGATGATTTCATTAATATTTAGAATGGATTTTTTATCTGGGTACTCTAGGTTGGGGGGAGGGGGGGAAGGTCAACCTAATCCGCTCGTGGCTACGTCCCAGCAGTGGGTTAATATAGGCCGATGCTGATCTGCGTACTACGCGGTTCTGTAATCGGGGTACTACGCGTCGTAGGTCGCAGCGAGATTACTACAAAATGCGCAGAACACACACCTGCACCATGTAGTTGGCCTTGTCGAGGTCCTTCGTGAAGACGGCCGCCGCCAGCCCGTACGGCGTGCTGTTGGCGCGCTCCACCACCTCGTCCAGCTGAGAGAACTTGATGATGCTTTGCACGGGCCCGAAGATCTGGAAAGGAGAGATCATTTGAATTTAACAAATCTTGTCTCTACCAGCTGAACCACTGAGGATGACAAGTAGTCTAGAAACTCACCTCGTGTTTAGCGATAGCCATGTTGTCCTTCGCTTTACTGAAGATGACGAAAGACTAGGAACTCACCTCTTGTTTGGCGATATCCATGTTGTCCTGCACGTTGCTGAAGACAGTGGGCTGCAGGAAGTAGCCCTGGTCTCCGTGGCGCCGGCCGCCGAGAGTAGGCACTCACCTCTTGTTTGGCGTTATCCATGTTGTCCTGCACGTTGCTGAAGACAGTGGGCTGCAGGAAGTAGCCCTGGTCCCCGTGGCGCTGGCCGCCGAGAGTAGGCACTCACCTCTTGTTTGGCGATATCCATGTTGTCCTGCACGTTGCTGAAGACAGTGGGCTGCAGGAAGTAGCCCTGGTCCCCGTGGCGCTGGCCGCCGAGAGTAGGCACTCACCTCTTGTTTGGCGATATCCATGTTGTCCTGCACGTTGCTGAAGACAGTGGGCTGCAGGAAGTAGCCCTGGTCCCCGTGGCGCTGGCCGCCGAGAGTAGGCACTCACCTCTTGTTTGGCGATATCCATGTTGTCCTGCACGTTGCTGAAGACAGTGGGCTGCAGGAAGTAGCCCTGGTCCCCGTGGCGCTGGCCGCCGAGAGTAGGCACTCACCTCTTGTTTGGCGATATCCATGTTGTCCTGCACGTTGCTGAAGACAGTGGGCTGCAGGAAGTAGCCCTGGTCCCCGTGGCGCTGGCCGCCGAGAGTAGGCACTCACCTCTTGTTTGGCGATATCCATGTTGTCCTGCACGTTGCTGAAGACAGTGGGCTGCAGGAAGTAGCCCTGGTCCCCGTGGCGCTGGCCGCCGAGAGTAGGCACTCACCTCTTGTTTGGCGATATCCATGTTGTCCTGCACGTTGCTGAAGACAGTGGGCTGCAGGAAGTAGCCCTGGTCCCCGTGGCGCTGGCCGCCGAGAGTAGGCACTCACCTCTTGTTTGGCGATATCCATGTTGTCCTGCACGTTGCTGAAGACAGTGGGCTGCAGGAAGTAGCCCCGGTCCCCGTGGCGCTGGCCGCCGGCCACCAGGCGCGCGCCCTGCTCCTTGCCGGTATTGATGAGGCCGAGGATCTTGCCGTGCTGCTCTGCGTCGATCTGCGGGTTGTAACAATGAATAGAAGTAAAAGAGTGGGGAGTTTCTTCTTAGCTTCTTTCCCTCACTTGGAAAAAAGTGTTCTTAAGCAAACTAAGTCAATAATGTGCTTTATTGTTGGTGCAAAAGCAAATTCAAAATTATAAATTGATTATTCTATGTAGCTTTATACTGCGCTCGCCAACACCCGCCTGCCAAGCGTGGTGAGTATGGCAACTACCCTTCATGAAGATCCATGAGGGAGGCCTGTGTTCAGTAGTGAACGTTAACGGCTGAAATGATGATGATGTAGCTTTTTGCTCTATTGAATATCCATAGACTTATTGACTTTGGTCAAACATCAAATTCATTTTTTCCAATTGCAAAAAGACAGCAATGGACCCTGCATTTGGGCAAGCCAGTGTCATGGGCAGGATTTTAGTAATTTTACCCCTTCACTGCCAATTTAAGACTGAGACCCAGGAGGCTGCGGGTTCGATCCTCTGCGTGCGACAAATGATTGTAAGTTTTCCGCAGATATTTGTCCCAGGTCTGGGTACTTTTATATGTACGATAAGTGTGTCATTGTATTTAGATGATATATACCTGAGGTCCAGATTCCACGTCCAGCCTGAAGGGGTCCCCGACCACTCGCTTCTTGGCGCGCTCCGCAGACAGCTCCACGAACTTATCGTAGATCTTATCCTCGACGAATGTACGAGAACCTGAAAGGAATATGCCGTGAATACCAAGCAAGTAATAAAAAAGGAGGAGGTTCTCAAGTTGTCTGTAAGTAGACTACTTAATAGGTCTATGGGAATAAGCTGGATTGGCCACACGCTCCAAAGAGTCCCTAACCACATACCGAGGCAAGCCCTAGACTGTTTTTTTTTTTCGAAATTACAATATTTGTTGTTGACCGCAGATGGCCATGACAACGTTACCGGACTATGGCCAGGCGTCCGTCACTCGCTCAAGGGCACGCGTTAAATGCCTACCGCTTTGCGAGGAGTCCGCGATACGCCAGTAGTTAAGGCTGCCACACGCCCGCTTGAGCGCACGCATTTTAAATGTTAAAACGTTTCTTTAGATGCTGAGACCGCGTAACTATTGTGCAGTGGATGGATGCCAAAGTAAAAAAACGAATGAAAAATTGTAATTTTTTTTCTTTATTATCAAAGATACTTTCAATCTTAAGTTTTTAGAATCATTTTTTTCTCTTTCCTCTAAAAATGGTCAGAACGTAGGAAGGTACTATGTAAATATTCGTAAATAAAGGAGTTTAGCTATTAAAACAGTATTGTTTGCATAAAAAAATAGCTACCTATCACACACAAAATATGCCTGTAAAACTATGGCTTTAAAAACAACAGTCCTATACAAAGGTCGCTGCTTTTCTTAACCGACTTAAAAAAAGAGGAGGTTGTAAAAATAACTGTTTTTTTCACCACATTCGTTTTATTATAAAAATTATCGTAGAAGCAACCCTAGCGACTCATTCGATGCCGCGTCACAGATTACTTGCAAGTAAGTGAGGCGGGTACACTCTTTCGCTCTGTGAACTGCTGGTATTATTAATACAATTTTGTAGGCTATTATAGCGTAGGTATTTTCGCTTTTGTATTGAAGTGATGTATCTGTTAGTTTCTGTAATCTGTGCTATGGCGAGCGCAGAGAGCGCCGCAAAAGTTAGGTTGGGGCAACAAGCTCAAGGGCACCACTTAGGTTCGAACCACGGCTTGGACTGTTGCCAGATTTTTATATGTAATGATGGTTAACGTCCAGATGCAAAACTGCACCTTAAGACGGAAGAGTGTATTCTTCGGCCTCGCCGGCGAGACCGGTTATTGAATGTGTGCCTAGCGGCTAGTGTCGGACAGGTTGACGTCACCTCCGGGTTAGCGGCGATGAGCTCGTCAACGGGCAAGCCGAGAACGTGTCTCGGTCGACGGAGGAAAGCCCTAGACTGGAACCCCCAAGGAAGGCCTAAACGTGGCCGTCCTAAGCAAACATGGCGGCGATCGGTCATTGCAGAAGCGGAGGCTATTGGAAGGACTTGAGAGTGAATTGAAGCGCGATGCTCAAGACCGACTGGGATGGCGACGCACTGTGGACGCCCTCTGCCCCATCTAGGAGACGTAGGACCTTAAATCAAGTAAGTCATTGGAATAAGCCCAGAGTAATGCTGGTTCTCACCCGCCGTGCAGCACTGGCCCATGTTGTAGAAGAGCGCGGTGTGCGCCGCCTCCGCCGCCGCCTCCAGGTCCACGTCTCCGAGGATGATGTTGGGCGACTTGCCGCCCAGCTCCAGGGTTATCCGCTTGAGCGTGCCGGCGGCGTTGCGCTGGATGAGCTTGCCCACTTCGGTCGAACCTGGGGTGAGACATGTGTCCTTCAAACGTTCGCGATCACAACACGTTATTATGTACATATCGTCAGTGAAGTTCTAACAGTGCGGAAGGCATTTTTGACAGTCTTGAGATTTTAATGCCATTGCATTCTGACTTCCGCACTGTTAGAACTTCACTGACTATATATTGAATTATTGGGTATTTATGAAATGTTCCCCCACGACCAGGTGCAATCTGGTCGAAAGGTCGGGCAAAAATAAAGGTAATTAATTACACGATATATACCCGACTAGCTTTTGCCCGCGACTTCGTCCGCGTGGAAGTCATAAAACGTAAAATCCCCTTTTTCACGCAGAGCCACTTCGATTAGAAAATATAAATCCCATTTATTCCCTATCCCGTGGGAATTTCGAAAAATCCTTCCTTAGTACACCTCTAGGATACTCAAGGTATATGTGTGCCAAATTTCAAGTCTTTAGGTCCAGTGGTTTAGGCTGTGCGTTGATATATCAGTCAGTCAGGACTTTTAATTTTATATATATAGATAATCCAATAAGTATAGTAATAATGTAAGAAATGTGTTTTGGTAATTTTTGCACAAATAAACCGGTTTCTTGCGTTCATGACAGGCGAACACAAGTGCCGTGGGCAGCAGCGTCTTTACGCGTCTCATCATCCGTACTGCGCTCGCCAACCCACCTGCAGTGTGACAACTTTAGGTTTAACTTTAACTTACTTTTTTAATTTTAGGATCAGTACTAGGAGATCCATGAGGCAGACCTATGTCCAATAGCGGACGTCATGTCTGCTGGGCAAAATCACTTGTCCAAATAATTATGTTACCAGTGAAAGCAATTTTGTCGACATCAGGATGATCGACGAGCGCCGCGCCCGCGTCTCCGTACCCCGGCAGCATGTTCACCACTCCCTCAGGGAAGCCCGCTTCCTGAAAGCAAAATGGAGGTTATACAGAATAGTATTAAGGCGACGCATTGATTAACCATTTTTGAATGTAATTGTTCACTGTATGATGGTAGAACGCGGACTGAGGGGGCCGGCCGCCTGCACTGACGCAAAAGTTTGAAATGAAAAGTCGGAAGTGCTAATAAATTAGGCCTAATGCTTGTCGGCCTACGCGCTATGTAGGGTTACGTAGTCAACTGTAGACCGATTAGAAGTTGATGTATGTTTTTTACGTTCACCAAATCATAATAGTTTACAGGTATTCATCGAGTTTTCGGTAAGTATCCTGATATGTTTGGTAAACCGTATCATTTATTTGACCGATAATTTCTCCGAAATTAAAAAATATAACTTGACCGTATATTTTGCTACAAAGATCATTGTTAACTGTAGTTTAGATTTTAGAGGGGATCGCTCGAAAAAATTAAAACTTTAATATTTAACCCCCCTTAATCGAAAAATTATCTTTGCAACCCCCTAAACTGTTTTTAAATACCTATTCAATGATGGGGTGGGATGCCGGCAGTAGAATGTTGTCCTTCCTCTCTTGCCTTTTTTTCGATTCTTTTACCCTTGTTAAACACTCTACTTTTCATTTCGAATATGAGGAAAATAAAACTAGTTGTTTATCTAAACTATTTATTGATAAACTGTAACAATATTAGTAGTAGGTACTAACGTATTAAAAAACAATTGTCAAATTAGGACCTATTTTTTTAATTCCGTCACAGATACACAAAATATTACTATCCCGCCAATTAATGTCGACATTTTAAATATGAAACTCACCGCGTAATTGTTGCAGCTTATTCCGCTCAAAGAAGTTTGCGCTAAGTTCACACTGGCTGTTTAGAAAGTCACATGGCCGCAGCATTTTTATTAATTAGTTTTTTTTTACATAAAACTCTTCATACAGCAGTTCTATTTTTAAAGTTCATTCCGGTTCTTAGGTGGGAAGTAATTTGTATGAGTTTTTCGCTCTCTATGGAGGGAAGCCGCATTTTCCACCCAATAATCAGATCAAAACAACACTACTTTCCGAGTATGAGAAATGAAGAAAAGTTTATCACCCCTTTACGTGTGTGGGAGAAGGTAGCCCAAAAACAAAATAATGGGTAGAGAAGGAGGTCATACCTTGACCAGCTGCGCCAGGTACAAAGCCGTTAACGGGGTCTGTTCCGCCGGCTTCATAACCAGGGTGCAGCCGGCGGCGAGCGCGGGGCCGATCTTCCACGCAGCCATTAGCAGGGGGAAGTTCCATGGGATTATCTGACCGCACACTCCTGGAATGACGTGTATCCTCGTTTAGACTCGCCTCGTGTATAACCAGTGAGTTGTAAATAGTTAGAGTAGCTATACCAAACAAAAAACGTGTCGCAACTTGATGACAGCGGGGGTGCCTGCGCGGGGCGCGCTCGCCCCCGCACACAAGTATTCGCTGCAGCGCTACACGATTAGAATGTCGTCTATCCATACCATTAATACATGCAGCGCTAGATCGCTAATAGAGAATAGTTTTCTCGCGACCAAAACGTCGTAAAGCGCCGTGAATTTCGTGGCGCTTACACGTTTCGTTCAACATAGTGTAACAACATGTCGCTCTAATAGATTTTTTTCACCGCAGAAGGGACACTTCAGACAGCTATTAATGCAGTAATGTTAATGCAGTAGGTACCTATGAATATTATATTTCAAAACGTAAAAATATTTAAGTACATTAAATTAAAACGAATCGTTAAGCGTTTAAAGTCATTTTTTTTTAAATAAATTGGTATTTTATCCAACAAGTACGTACATACATAGGTAGGTAGGTACTTACACTTACTAGACCCCACACTTTATTTCACTCTGCCCCTCCTCTCATGCCCGTGGATGCAGTAAGAGCCTGCTAAGGGATACCTCCGAAAGATGGGCAGCAGCGTCTTTCCATATACCAACATCCCGTACTGCGCTCGCCAACCCGCCTGCCAAGCGTGGTGAGTATGGCAACTACCCCTCATGGAGACCCATGAGGGAGGCCTTTGTTCATTAGTGGACGTTTTTTGGCTGAAATGATGAAGATTATCTAGCCCAAAACTAAGCAGAGCTCTTGTTATGGCTACTAGATAACTGATATAATAAATACAATACATAAATACCTATTTATTTATTATTATACGTAGAAAATGACCTGAACACCCAGAACAATATCTGCAGCGATCACTAAACATTTGTCCCAAGGCGGGAATCGAACCCACCTCCTGCATCGCAGGCGAACCTTCGCCCACCACGCCACAGAGGTCGTCAATCTATTACATTAAGAATTTGTTCAGACAACAATATAGGTATAATACAGCTTCAGTTTATAAGTAATGACGATTGCAAAAGATACCTACAGTAGGTACCTAGAGTACCTACTGTTACTGTTCAGACAGACGGCATAGGGCGAGTAATATGAGTTAAAAATAATCAGTTAAACCTTTGTCGCCAACCCTTAGTAGGTACCTACACATCCCATCTGTACGAATCACTTTTCATAATCTATGATTTTCAAACAAAATGTCAGTACAATAGAAAATAATGTACAAAAATTAATTTTAGTTGGTTTTAGTTGATATTCTGTTTACTTTCCGATGATAAGTCACGCCACTATCTTTTTTCTTCGCAGTTGATTGATTAATTACACGTTTTTAACACGCAAGACGGCATTTTTAATTTGGGTTTATTCGCATGCGGTCGCGATGGGCGTCGACGAACGACTAAATGAGTTGTTGCCGGCCGGCAACAACTCATGGCGCAAACATGTTGTTCGCGGGTGTCAATTCTATACGCTAGTAATAATACTTCAATGTGTATAACAACCTCGGGGCTCAATTGAACTTATATCAGTGGGTGATGAGGGACTGTGGATAAGCAGCCGTGGGGCGCCGGCAGAGGAATGTTGCCCCTGCTTTTCTACCTATGAATGCAGTAAGAATCTTCCAAGCGATACCCCCAAAAGATAGGCAGCAGTGTCTTTTCGTGTACCAACATCCCGTACTGCACTCGCCAACCCGCCTGCCAAGCGTGGTGAGTAGTAAAAGCCCCCTAATTATCAGTAATTGGACATCCATGAAGGGGCCTAATGTCAGCAGTTGACGTCCTGCGGCTGAGATGGCGACGGACTAATATTTAATAATCTAGCCATTGCTTGGTCATATGGCTTAGACGAAAATTATGTAATAATTATTATATTTACAAATACAAATATCGTTTATTGATCAAATCATTGGTACAGTTTAGTATGAAGCCCTGGCTCCCGAACTAGCGTTATCTGTGTGTCAGGAGACAGTGTCTTCTCACAGTATAAAGTTCTTAATTAATGGATTAGTTAAATTTACATTGACATAGATCAAATGAAAAAAAAACTTATTTTTATGATGTAATAATTGTGTGTCATGTAGGGATATTATATTATAAATTTATCAAATAAACTACGTTTTTACAAATTCATAAAAATTATATAAGCGAAATATAAAAATATAATAATAACATTAATTAGTAATAATAATTACATAATTATAAACCTTTTTTCCTTATTGTCATGGTAATAGAAATAGATTAGTCGTCATTATGTTTTTTATAGTAGTAGGTTTTCCGTTTCGTTATAATTTAATGTGCCTAGCCATTCCCTTACTATTATTTTTATTTTAGAGTTGGATACAGATTTTACTTTATATTTTGCGTTTAAAATATTATAGAACCTTGGGGCCTGGTAATCAAAATGTTGCTTTGCGATTCTACATCGGATCCGTGGTACAGGAAACCGTTCCCGTCTTTTGTATGAGGAAGGAATGCAGGGTACAGTTCGTTTATGGTATCTTCTAATACTGAGGTATATAAACAATTTGCGAACAGACAAAACATTAGCTCTTTCATACACAGATATCGTTGGGTGTCTAAATGGGAGGTATAGCATAACCTTAAGCAATGCACGTTGAGCTCTTTCAATGTCCAATAGATGCGATTTACAAGCTGCACCCCAGGAGCATATACAGTATGTTATTACGCATTCCCCAAGTGCCCTGTAGGTTTGAATTAAAAGTTTAAAATCACATACTATGCGTAATTCTTTCAACACATAAATCAATTTTCGTAGTCTTTTGGATACTGATGTTATGTGAGCTTTCCAGTTAAGGTTTTGGTTGATATGTATGCCTAGATATTTAATGAGAGGTACCTTTTCCAGAGACGAGCAGTGATGTTAGATACCTCCATAGGTCTTATTAAAGTAGAATAACAATAGGAATATTTATTTTAACCTACTTGAAAAAACATAAGGTAGTAACCAATTTAAACCTAAAAATTATTTTACAAGAATAATAAAATAACTATCTATTAAACATAAACAACAATTAACACAAAATTATACGCAAAATGAAAACCTATACAGTACATATGTAATAAATAAAACCGTTCAAAGTCTACTTAATGCTTAGTAATAACTTTGTAAAGTCAAAGATGTCACTCATATTACCATACCCCACTCGTATAAACTAATCAGACTAATCCGAGTTGATTTTTGGCAATGCACAAATAGGCTATACTTGACAGGCAGGGTGATTACGTTGGTGCAACAAGCATAAATCGAGCGATCATCGCTGTCAAATGTCACTTCCTTGCTGTTCTCTTACACAAAACTGACGTTTGACAACAACGATCGCTTGTTGCAAACCTGTCGCGAGATACGTAACCAGCCTGAGGGTATGCAAATCAAAATTATAATAAATAACAAAAACACGGGAATTCATCGCCTTAACCTGTGAATTATTCCCGACGTTTCGACTGTGTTTCAACAAACGTGGTCCCAGGACCGCAATAAATTCCCGAGTCTTTGTTATATTTTATTTCATTATAGTGATCGCGAAAGTTTACGAAAAACTAAAATCTAAATTATATTTATCTGCCAGTGAAATAATACTATAATGCTTATTTTTTTTAAACTGTGTTCGGTTTATATATTGTTTTTATTCTCAAGAACAACAAGATTAAAAAAATAAAAAAATTAAATAACCCCCGACACTACCTAGTCTCTGAGGTTACCTAATTTTTTTTGCTTACTCTCAGTTTTGCAATCTACACATCCATGCCCTTTCATTTGATACAACACTTGTTCACCCCTACTTTTAACCCTCACATGAATGGCTTGACCGATTGCTATATAACTTTCAGTTTTACATTCTACACTTCTGATGATGATGTTGTGAATTGTTCATCAATTAAAAATAATAAAGAAACTTACATAAAATGGCAAGCAAACATGAAGTGAAGATAAAAACTAATCGCAATTTTAAATTTAGGTCACATAGCCTTGAGACTCCAGTAGACAAAATTAAAATCTGCCAAGTGAGAGTCAGACTCGCGCACGATGGGTTCCGTACCATCGTGTGTAAATATTCTGTAATTATTTTACCGGTTGCCGTTATTAATATCGAGCAAAAAACGGCATCAAAATCACTTTTGTTGTATGGGAGCCGCCTTTAAATATTTATTTCGTTTTAATTTACTTAATTATAGTATATTTTTCAAATATAGGTACATACAACTAATTATAATGAGGGAATACAATAATAAAAATAATATAATAATATACTCCTCAAAATTTATAATAACAAATACATTGAACTAATTATGCAAAACATCTATTTTGGCATAATTAGTTCAAGGTCAAGCATTCAAAAAGTTTGGAGAAGTGGAACTGACAAAGAAGGCCACAGATGATTATCAAAACTCTTCAATATTACATAATTCTTTAATTTTTAACAAAACTGTTGCTGAATATACCCAAACCGCTTTATGTTTGCTTATTCATCATTTCAGCCTTAAAAGCGATCTCTTGCGTTGGATGGAATCCTATCTGCGAAATCGGTCTCAATCAGTAGTAGTGGGTGGGTTCTGCTCTAGTTTCGTCAGTTTACCATCGGGTGTGCCTCAAGGCTCTATATTGGGTCCTATTTTATATGCGTCATACATTTATGACATAAGTTCTTGTTTGAGGCATGCCCGGTGTCTTATGTACGCTGATGACACGAAGGTATTCATGAGGGTTAGAAATCTATATGATTGCCTCATCCTTCAAGAGGATCTCGACAGATTGGCGCGCTACTACAGGCTGAACCGCTTGGGCATTAACGTAGCTAAGTGCTCTTCGGTTTCTTTTACAAGGAAAAAATCTCCCACGCAGTTTGTATATACAATTAATGGCAATCCTGTAAGTAAACAGGAAGCTGTCAGAGATCTCGGAATATTGTTGGACAGTAAACTCACCTTCGCCGAACACATTGCTATGATTACATGTAAAGCTTACAAAAGCCTAGGTTTTATACTGAGGGTCAGTCGACTTTTCTCGGATGAGTCGTGTTTAAAGATATTGTACTTCTCCTTTGTACGCAGCGTTTTGGAGTATTGTAGTACAGTCTGGAACCCGCAGTATCTAACTTACATTCAGAGTATAGAGAAGATCCAACGTAAATTTGTTAAACACCTTAACTACAGGTCGCACCTCGGACGAACTGAAGATTATCTTAAATCATGTAGAGACCATGACCTCTCTACTTTAGAAAATAGGCGCGTCTTGGCTGACCTCTCTCTGCTTCATGGTCTTTGTAACGGATACATTGATTGCGAAGAATTAGCGTCTAAAATACTGTGCTTCAGTGCTCCTAAAATAAGGACAAGGCACAGTAACCTTTTTGCTGTAGCACAGTGTGTAACGAACTACGCTCAGAACTCGCTTGCAACCCGATTGCACAGATCATACAATAAGAAATTTAAGAATGTTGACATCTTCCACTCCACTAAATTATGTTTTAAGAAAGCAGTGCTCAATATTCTTAATGATAGGGTTCGTAAGTGCTACTTACAACTTATCCATATTATTTAGCATATTAATATCTTATTATGTAATATTATATTGTTTATTAGCTTGCCTATACTACTTACCATCTCATGTTTTCATTTCTTATATTATTTATTTTTAATGTATATTGTCTATTTATATAACCAATTAATTATTTATGTTAATGTAATGTAATAAGTAAAACCTGTTAGGTGTTTGTTTCGCGTGGATGTATTGATTTTATATTGTAGTTAAAGTACATAGCATGTAATTTAGATACCTTGTTGTTCGTGTGATGTTTTGTTAATTTTAGATATAATAGACCGTAGTCTTTTTGTTAACTTAAGAATGATTTAAAAAAAGTAAATCCGTAATTGGCTGTCAGTTATAGTATGTAAGATAAGGCTATTAATTCTAAGAGCTGTGGATTTTGTGAAAAAAAAAATAAATAAATAAATAAAACGTCCACTACTGAACACAGGCCTCCCTCATGGATCTCCATGTAGTCCGGGTAGTTGCCATACTCACCACGCTTGGCAGACGGGTTGGCGAGCGCAGTATGGTTTAGTAGTAGAACTTTTTTGTGAAAGGTTCATCCGGGGAAGTACTACCACCATACCTATTTCTGCCGCCAAGCAGTAATGTCTTCATTGCTGTGTTCCGGTTTGAAGGGCAAGGGGGCCGGTGAAATTACGGGCACATGTGACCTTACAACTCTGTCTCAGGGTGACGGGCGCAATGCAATGCAGCGTTGGTCACGTGCTTAGTGAACGTGATTACCGCGGCATTGCAATTGTTATAGGTAGAGATTACCGCTTAACATCAGGTGGGCCTTCGGATTGTCTCGTCATTTAGTCGTATAAAAAAAATTTGATACACAGAAAGACGCTGCTGCCCATCCTCTGAAGTTATCCCTTAGCAGGCTCTTACTGATTCCACGGGCAGGAGAGGAGGGGTAACATTCTACTGCCGGCACCCCACGGCTATACAAGGTATGCTTCAGATCATTTATCATTTGAATATTTCCTTCGATTTATCATGGTTCCCATCATCAGAACATTATTAAGTGAAACTTGAAACCCAACCGCAACTTAAGATTTCGGTCGTAAAATGATATCTTGAGAGGCTTCGGTACATTAGTTAATTTCAATGACCCCGATGCTGACGATGATGATAAAAGATAAAAAATGTTTATTTCTGTAAAGCCTAATTAACAAATAAATACTCAATATAACCTTAATGTAACATGTTTAGTGTCGACACCTCACTCTAAGCTCGTGGCTTGTGCCGCAGACGCGAGGGTTCTCTACCTCAGCAGTTTATTTAGGTATACAAAGTTAAAACATTATATGAATTCAGTTACGTAAAAATACCATAAATTATAAAGTAAATATACTGTAAAAGAAGAAAAAAAAATACCTACTTTTCACAATAATAAAAAAAAATTAAAACAAAAGATAAAAAGAAGATGTAAAAGGTTATAACTACTAATATTTTAAAATTTTTACTAAAAGCTAGTAGCCAAACATTATATACATCGTAAGTTAGTGTAATGTACGTGTCATGTATGAAAACGAGTGTATTATGTCAGATGTGTGAGTTTACGTGTTTAACTGTTGTAAAAAATGTAATAAAAAAATGTGTGTGAGTTTATGTTTAGTTTATTTTATGATGATGATGTGCAGGTAAACAAGATGATTAGTGGATATAGAGGTATTATAATTAGCCAACTTTCGATGTCGTCACTCGTGATTTGCAGCAACATTTGAGAGTATTTTTCATTTTACTCTGTTTTTTGTTAAAAAAATTTAATAGACTTTGTTGACTTTTTTTGTTAAAAAAATTAAGAACTATTGCGTAACCGCTATTAAAATGACATAATGATTACTTGCTTTGAATTTAATCGCATACATGTTTTTTGTCGTACGAAACGTCAAACCACAAGGTAACGTTAAACGTAATGTACAAGTCACGCAACACTTTTTCACATATTTTTTCCGGGTCTGGATGTTTTTATCCGTGTCATTATAAGTACTCACTAGTTACTAGTGGCTCTGTACGCTGTATGAGCCTCGCTAAAATATTTTAGAAATAAATACACAACACGAAAAAACAATTAATCGAAAGATGGTCTTTGGTCTCCGCCGCTGTAGCTCGTTAACTCATCTGATTGAAAAGTGTCTCGTACAAAAGTTGCAGGTTTAATGTTCTTGATTATTTTTGTTGTAGCTATTTTAGCCTAGATGGCACTGGAGAGAAGATTTTATCGAATAACTGGTTTTTGGTACCATTTTTAGGGTTCCTTGGTATAACAAGAAAACCTTATAGTTTCACTTTGTCTGACTGACTGTATGCGGCTTTACGGAGAAACCATTAGTTAGTTTCTGTAATCTGTGCCATTAGTCCTAGAAAGCTTAAATTTTGCATGGAACTTTAAAATAATTACATAAATGAAAATGAATAACGCTAAAACTCAAAATTTTTCGTGGTTTTTTTTTTGAGCGAGTAGAAGCTATCGCTTAAACTCGCAACTCGTAAGGAAAACTCGTAATGAGAACACAGCGAGTAGAAGCTATCGCTTAAACTCGCAACTCGTAATGAAAACTCGTAATGAGAACACCAAGCTGTAAAAATCACCCTTAATTAAAACTTTTCTTGTGTTATGCTCGCCACGCTTGGCAGGCGGATTGGCGAGCGCAGTGGGATGTTGATACACGGAAAGATGCTACCTACATACATACCGAAAAAGCCATTTTTTTATATGACGGGACAAGCCGATGGCCCACCTGATGTAAGGCCGTAACATCTACCTATTACAACTGCAATACCGCGGTGAATACGCTCACGAAGCATGTGACTATGTGACCAACGCTGCATTGCATTGCGCAATTTTGCAATGCAGTCACGGTGACCCTGACTTCATAAAGTCTTATGTTTGCCAAAGATAAGTACAAACAATAATTATCACTTTTATCATTAAAATTCCGCTGATAGCGATATACTATAAATTACCGATCGGTTCCAATCATCATCATTTCCTTTAGCGAAATTTCAATCAAACCGTGTGAAATAATATTTTCCCTTCATTCCCTATTTTCACTTAGGGGATGGTTTTTGAGAAATGCTTATTGTCAAGGTCGGCGTAATTCTAATTCAAGGTCAATAAGTGTTTATTCAATTGAGCAAAACGCTACTAAGAATAATCAATTTACATAAGAAGAACAAGACACATTTAAACACATAATTGAATTCGTTCATTCTGGTGGGGATACCAGATCTGCACTGACATCCTGCGTTGGGGGGTATTGAGCATTGTCCCCCGTGACGCCACTAGCCAGACCAACTCCTTAAAATACCGGAGAATCTATCTGGGTCACTAGCAGTAGGTATAATGTGAACTGAGCTTGAATAAAACCGGGCAAGAGCCAGTCAGACTCGTGCATCGAGGGTTCCGTGGCATTAGAATATATGACAAAGGCGGTTTATATTTGTTGACAGCGCCATATCTTGTCTGATAGCGGAACTTATGTAGATATTTTACACTTTCGACGGTTTCTAAAAAAGTATGCTATTAAGAGAGTTTGTAATAATTTTCCTGTGATCTTCACATACATTTCTAATAGCAATAAGAGTTTCAGATGTTTATCTCCGCAAACTTCGGAGATAAGGGGGGAACGCTATTTTTTTCAACGTATTTGTGAATAAGTCAAAAACTATACGGCTTAAAGCAAAACTAAAAACTGTTTATTAATGTGAAAATAAATCAAATAAATACCTTTCATATGATACCCAACATGACCTAGTAAATTCACAAAAATTATTAAAACCACCCCCTTGTCTAAAAAACTATGCAAAATATAGAGTTCGCTATAATTTTCCTATAAACTTTACATACATTTATATTAGCTATAAAAGTTTCACGGGTTTATCTCTACAAACTTCGGAGATAAGGCGGGGAACGGTCGTTTTTTCAACATTTTTGTAAATTACTCAAAAACGATACGGCTTAAAACTGTTTCAAATTTCAAGTCGATAGCATCAGTAGTTCTCGAGATATCTATTTGTGGCAGACAGACAGACAGAGTGATTATATAAGGGTTTTTACCATTTTGGTCCGGAACCCTAAAAATCACGTTTTTTTTTTTATATAGGTATATGCGAAGTATTTCCTATCTCTGGGTGTGGTGACGCCGCCGTTAACGGCTTGCCGTTGTTGCCTTGGGTTTCCGATATTTCGACGTGTTTCTGTTTATAGTGTTCACATCACAACCATGGTGGTTTAATAAACAGAAACATCAAATTAATTTTCATCAGGGCAACAGTAATCTCTGCATTTTATAAAATACTCCTAACCTTATACACTGCACATGACCAACGCTGCATTGAGTTGCGCCCGTCTCCCTGAGACAGAGTTGTTAAGTCCCATGTGCGTAATTTCCCCGGTCCCTTACCCTACAAACCGGAACACAGCAGAAATAAGTATGGTTGTAATACTTGAATTACTGGTACCTTATTCTGTAACGTCTGTAACAAATATCGACACAGATCTTACAAGCGCGAGTTGTTTGAGGGTCTAAATACTCACCCTGACAAAGTTTACCTTGCAAAATCGCCTTTGATTGAAAACGTAATAATAATGGCTGAACTTGGCCGGACGCGCTGCTTGCTGCCTAGATCTCTTCAACTCACCGACCGGCTCGTGCCTGGTGTACGCGAAGTACTTCCCGTCGGTGGGCGTGGTGACGCCGAGGTCCTTGTCTGCCCAGCCGGCGTAGTAGCGCAGGTTCTTGATCACGCCCACTATGTCGCCGTGGTACGCCGCCGTGTACGGCTTGCCGTTGTCTAGGGTTTCTAGACTCTGCGAATATAACATGGGAGTCAATGATAATGCTGGATACTACACACCACACAGTCCAAAACTAACAAAGCTTGGAATGTGGAAACAGGACGATTGATAGAATCATCATCTCAGCCGAAGGAGTGCTGTCCACGTCCACTGCTGACAGGCTTTCTAAAACATGAGGGGTTGTCGCCATACCGCTCCAGGCAGGCGGGTTGCGAGCTCAGTACAGGAGGTTGATACACGGAAAGTCGTTGCTGTCCATCTTACGGAAGTATTCCTTGGCAGTTTTTTACTGCATGAACGGGCAAGGGAGAAGGGGCCACATTCTACGGCCCGGTGCCGTTAAATTACTTTTATTTTGTAAATTCATGCTTATCATACATACAACAAAAAAGTCAACAAAAAAGTCGATTTCAATGAGAAAACTTAAATGTTGCTGAATACACCCAAACCGATATGTATGCTTTTAATTTGAATATTTCCCTTGTACGATACAAAAAACCAACCGCGAGTTTCATCATCATCATCATTTCAGCCGTAGGACGTCCACTGCTGGACATAGGCCTCCCTCATGGATTTCCAGTTATTGCGGTTGGAAGCGATCTGCATCCACCGTCGACCTGCGGTCTTCACCAGGTCATCATCCTATCTTGTTGGTGGACGTCCTACGCTGCGCTTGCTGGTCCGTGGCCTCCACTCGAGAACTTTTCGGCCCCATCGGCCATCTGTTCTGCGAGCTACATGGCCTGCCCATTGCCACTCCAACGTGCTAATCCGTTTGGCTATGTCGGTGACCCGAGTTCTTCTACGTATGTATCTCCTCAAGTATTGCCTCACCGCGAGTTTAAAAGGGCATAATACTATACCTTGAGAGACTCCAGTACAGACAATTACATTATTTCATGACCCTGACGCTGTTGATGATGATGATGATGATGTGTACGTTAAGTATGATGATTAGAGGATAGGGATATAAATTATCTTAGCCATTTTTCGATGTCGTCACCCGTTTTTTACCCGACTTAAAAATAAGGAGGTTCTCAGGTCCAGAACGCCGTCGTTTATGTACCGGTTTCAAAATTTTTTGTAGGCTGCGAATAGATACACTCTGAATTAGGTCCCATTTTTTTAAAACTCGATTCTTATGATGGCAGTGTACAATATAGCGGGTTCAAGGATTTTACATCGAATTCGGTTTTTTTTGATGAAAAAATAAAAACTTACCATATGTGCTACCAAGTGCCTTGTGCAATGTTATTAACTTACCGCTAGATAAACCCTGTCCCTCTCAACGAGATCAGCCAGTTTGTTGATCAGGTGGCCTCTTTCGGAGGCGTCCATTGACCTCCATGGAGATCCAAGCCTGAAGGAAAGTATATAATATATGTCTTAAGAATAGACATACAGACTTTATTAAAAGCCTACCCTTGGATGCTGGTTCTGGTGGTATCATCATTTCAGCCATAAAACGTCCACTGATGAACACAGGCCTCCCTCATGGATCTCCGTGAGGGGTAGTTGCCATACTCACCACGCTTGGCAGGCGGGTTGGTGAGCGCAGTATGGGATGTTGATACACGGATAGACGCTGCTGCCCATCTTCCGGAGGTATCCCTTAACAGGCTCTTACTGCATCCATGGGCATGAGAGGAGGGGTATCATTCTACTGCCGGCACCCCACGGCGGAGGTATCGGTAGGTCTGGTGGTATGTATGTGAGTAAACTAAGCTCATCTATTTATATAACAAGCATTGATACGGGGGTACTAGAAAAGGCGCGAAGGCCTCAAAAGGTCACCAAAGCCTAGCGAACATAGAACAAACAGATAGTTGCAAACCGTACTTCCAAAAATATAATATACTTACACTTCCCTGTTTATATATTTTGGAAATATGCAAATTTGTTAGAAATAATAAACAATTGTATAAAACTCGTGCGGAAACCTACACAACTTGCTCATAACTTTATGAAAATAAATTACCTTACCTTCTTCAAACAAGAAACTGCATTCATCTAGTCCATATTATGTTATGTCGATAAAAATATATGATGTAATATTGTATTAAACTCGTGTCATTTAAAAGTTAAAAAACTAAAGGTAGGTTAAACTCAAAAAACTTATTCTGCCCTTGTAACGAAAAAGGGCACAACTAACATTTTTTTCAAAATTGAGTTATATACATATTTGAAATCAGGAGAAAAAGGCCTATCTGCCAATATTTTTTATATAATTTTACAAGCACGATTAACAAAAGTACCATAAGCTCAAAGGGCACAACTGAGCCATTTTTTCTGTGATGGTACGTAAAAAGAGCACAACTAGCTTAGATTACGTCAAAAGGTCACAAACAAGTAGATGTGGTTTTTATGTTTTAATAATTATTAAAATTTTCTTAATTAAAAAGGCATATATGGCAAAAGTGCCCTTTCATTTAAACATTTACCGATACCTCATCATAACATTTAATTTAGAAGAAAAGTCACAACTGGCAGTTATGTCTTTGCTACCAAACATTTTTGAATAGAGGTGAGGTGAGGGGATTGAGGTATCAAACGAAACGCGTCAGTTGTGCCTCATGTGTATCGACGAGTCCACGCTTGTCTAACAAAAAAATACATGATGTGGGTATCTTTCAGAGGGCAGTGTACACGCTTCTTCAATAAAATTTATATAGAAATGCAGCAATTTTCTATAAGTTTAAAAAAAAATATAAAATTTAATCTTCACAATAAAGCTTACTTCCTACTATTAAAATATCTGATTGATTATCTAGAAGACAAAAATGCTTTGAATTAAATTTACTCCAACTCCGAAAGAACAAAAAAATTAAGTATTAAAAGGAACTGTGTTTTCTAATCGCTTCTTATCACAGTGCTTAAAACAGGGAAGCGAACAGATTAATTCATTAACCTTATATTTTCCTGTTAACATAACATTAAATACATTTTTTTTTATTGTAAGTTGACGTGTCTATGTTTTGTAATTGCAAACTAGGGAAATAAATGAATGTATTTCTGAATTTTTTAAACTTTCTTATTTTATGGTTTAAAGGAATATGCCTTCGTGCCATAACACGACTGTGCCAGATATCTGGCAGAAAAAAAGAGGACATTGTAAGTTGCTACAGAGTTTTATTTATTGAAAACCGATATTTAAAGCACATAATTTTGTAGCATAACTGTGCTGCTTAAAATGAAAATGTAACGCTTTGTTCTTATTTGACATGTTTGAAAGCAATACTTTGCGTTACTTAGAAGTCGGTCACACTTTCATGGCTGCATATGAGTTCCACCATAGAGTAAGAAACGCATATACGACTTAGGACTTCTGCAAAGCTGTATCTGATATTGGCACTACCGTAAAAAGATGACCGTTCAAGATTTCCATAATTTTGAAGACTAGGTATTCTTTGAAGAATGTTGACATTTAAACTAAAAAATCCTCGAGCTTCATGAATTGAATTTCTGAAGCAAATTTTAAAACAGGACCCAATTCCATTTTTTACATGAATAGCCATGACACTGAAGAATTAGATTTTCTCAAGTAAAAATGGGTATTGCACCACCATGCTAAAAATTTGCAACGATTGACAGAAAGTCTGCTATACTCACTAAGCTTGGTCCACTGGTGCCTATTAATAGAAGTTTTTTTGGAAGTATTGCCTGTAAATGATAGCACAGCTGATCTCACGGAAACCTATGAAGATCAAAAACAAGACTGAATTTCATAATACTTAATAATTTTCATTGAAGTTCTAGAATTAGAGTGTCTTGTTGGTTGTGGTATCTACGAGTATGTATAATATACATTATTATGAGACGAAAGGGTAATTTATTTCTTTTGAAAAAGTTTATTTTATTTTGATAAAGTTTTATTTAATTTTTGTATTAATTGTGATAACTGTAAATTTAAGAGAAAGTGCCATTTAGTTACAAACATTTTTTTAGTTCCTATTATTAGAAGTATTTTTTTTATTAAATACTTAATATGATTTTAATAAAATAAGAAGTACCTCAATGAGTGATTATTACAGTTATGTACTTTAATACTTTAAAAATATATGTTAAAATTTTGTTCTTGTTTAAATAAATGTTTTATATTTGCTAGTTGTAATTTTTTTTGAATAAAAAAATAATTTCCTGTTAGGTAGGTAGTTGAAATATTTTTCAATATAATAATATGTAATTGTACCTCTATAAGTAAAATAATTTCTAAAATAAGCTGTTATGATATTACTTGAAAGACACAACTGCGTAGAATGTGACCTTTTATAGTAATATATAAAACAGTATTACATTAAAAAGTCGCATTTGGCTAGTTGTGACTTTTTGATGTAAAATTGATACTTACCTTTATTTAATTTTTTGCAGTAAGTTAAAAGGAAAAATCATGATTTTAAAAATAATGCGATTAGATAAAAAAAATAATAAAACTATGTTTAGGTAGATCTTATGTATATGCAACTAATTGCATTAAAATATTTTATAAATTCATTATTAAAAGAATGTTATGTCAGAAAACCATCAAAAAACTTTAAACCCATTTATCTCGACTTTTGCAATTTGTTAGTTGTGCCCTTTTTCGTTACAAGGGCAGTATTATTATAATATTAATTAGAATGTTATTAAAAATTATCACTAAAGAATTCATCAATCGTATAGTAGCATTTTTTATGAGGATTTTTTTTCGTTTTTTTATGAATAGTTGATTTAATCTCATTTTTTAAATCGTCAGGCGATTTAATAACATTCTAATTAATATTATAATAATAAGTTTTTTGAGTTTGACATACACCAACCTGACCTTTAGTTATTTAACTTTTAAATGACACAAGTTTATCTCTCACGATTATAAACACATTTTTATTTTGCTTGCTTTTAAGAATATAATATAAACCTTTTATCGATAATAGGTTTATTCTTAAAAGCAAGCAAAGTAAAAATAATGTGTTTATAATCGTGAGAGTTAAACTTGTGTCATTTAAAGAGAGGAAGATGTCATCGTTAATGTACATTAACGATGACGTCTTCCTCTCTTCTATATTTATTGTTGTGCCCAACAGGGTCTATAATGCTACCTAACACCATTGTACCTACATTATAGAACACAATAAAGTATTGAGTAATAAAGGTCGTTAACGTTTTCGGCCATTTGAAGACTTATCTTTTTGGTGATCTTTTGAGGTCACAATAACCCCAGTCCCTGTGACCCTAGGGTCACCAAAATCAATCAGTCACCTTCTCTCATTAAGACAGTGCTAACAAAAAAGGTTTCATGTAAATCGGTCAACGCGTTCGGTTGTAATCGTCAAATACACAGACAGACAGAAAGACAGCGCTATACATATTATTATTATACTAAAAATCATTGCTGTTTAAAGTTTAAATGGTGAGAAAAGAGGAATAGAGGTAGTAAGTAATAGTGGACTCATAGGATTAGTAGTAGTCGTAGATAAGTAATAATAGTAGTAGTAGTAGGTAGTCTATTAGTAGTAGACTAATAGTAGTAGTAGACTAATAGTAGTAGTAGACTAATAGTAGTAGTAGACTAGTAGTTGTAGAAGTATACTAGTAGTAGAGTAGCAGTAGAATAGTAGTTGTCGAAGTATATTCTGCAGAATCAGAATATACTTCAACTACTGTTCTACTGCGGTAGGCAGTACGAAGTTCGCCAGGAGACAGTTGGATAATAAAAGTGATCTTACTTGAAAGCGTCCTTTGCCGCTTTCACTGCCTTGTCCACATCAGCCTTGCCAGCCTGCTGCACATCCGCAATCACCTTGCCGGTGGCCGGGTTCTCGGTCTTGAATGTCTTGCCATCGGAGGCCTTCACCCACTCATTGTTTATGAAGAGCTGCACAAAAACATCATTGTGATCATCATCGTCTTCGCTAGTCTATATTAGTCAACTGCTGAATATATGCCTTTCTAAATCTAAAGATCGCTCGGCAAAAGTAGAAGGGGTATGCGCAGTATTCAATTCTAAGGTCTATTTGGTGATGTGCGGAGTGAGGGGGGCGGGTGTGCGCTGACGGCGTCACGTCATTGGTAGATCAGTCGCTCTCAAGGTCACCTCCCGCGTTGCGTATACGCGTCTCGATTCGTGCGCGATTTGACACATGCGCCGATTGCCTCCACTATCTAAGATCGCTCGATGAATCTTCATCGAGCGATCTTAAACCGCCGCGCGACCTATACGCCATTTCACCTTGTCTTCGGCTTGCCGCATCCAGCGACCATTCGCAAATCATCACGCCATGTAGCTGGTGGACGTCTCACGCTACATTTGCCGAGTCACGGTCCCCACTCAAGAAAGCATTTACCCCAAAAATGCTGCTCAATGTTACCTACTTATTTCCATGTACAGTTATTGTGTTGTTATGTTGCCAAATAAATGTTTATCTATCTATCTATCCAATCTTATCTATCTATCCAATCTTATCTATCTAATTTACATTATACTATTTTTTTTTGATAAGAAAAAAAGGATTTAACAATGCTTAGTTAAAATATTAATTATTAATTAAAATATAATAGCATGGTTTTTAGGGTTCCGGACCAAAATGGTAAAAAGGAACCCTTATAGAATCACTCTGTCTGTCTGTCCGTCACAAGTGGATATCTCAAGAACTACTGATGCTAACAACTTGAAATTTGAAATGGTTAAAGATAACACTTTTTTTTAATAATATAGCTTAAATGAAAATACTAGATATTCTTATTATGATTGCAGGGGGGGGGGCGGATAGGGGATATCAAAATTTTTAAGTTAAGTTACTAGGTCGTGTGGGGTATCATATGAAAGGTATTCATTTAAACAGTTTTAAGCCGTATCGTTTTTGAGTAATTTACAAAAATGTTTAAAAAAACGACCATTCCCCCCCTTATCTCCGAAGTTTGCAGAGATAAACCTGTGAAACTTGTATAGCTAATAGAAGTGTATGTAAAGTATATGGGAAAATTATAGCGAACTCTCTAATTTGCATAGTTTTTTAGACAAGGGGGGGGTGGAAGGGGGGTTTTCAAAATTTTTGTGAAGTTACTAGGTTGTGTGGAATATCGTAAGAAAGGTATTCATTTGCACATTAATAAACAGGTTTTAGTTTTGCTTTAAGCCGTATAGTTTTCGACTTATTCACAAAAACGTTAAAAAAATAGCGTTCCCCCCTTATCTCCGAAGTTTGCGGAGATAAACCTCTGAAACTTTTATTGCTATTAGAAGTATATGTAAAGATTACAGGAAATTTATTACAAACTCTAATTAGCATACTTTTTTAGAAATCATCGAAAGTGTAAACAATCTACATAAGTTCCGCTATCAGACAAGAGATGGTGCTGTCAAGGTTCTCCAACAATAAATATAAATCCGCCTTTGTCACAAAATAGGACCTGTAAAGTATGTGCACTAATTAGCATACTTTTATAAAAATAATCGAAAGTGTAAACAATCTACATAACTTCCGCTATCAGACAAGAGATGGCGCTGTCAAGGTTCTCCAACAATAAATATGAATCCGCCTTTGTCACAAAATAGGACCTGTAAAGTATGTGCAGTAGCAGAGACTAGTAAATAGTCTCTGGTAAGTAAGTAGTAAGCTAAAAATTGGGTCTAAGAAAATATTTAGTCTTTTATAATAAAAGTTAATTGAGGAATATATTTATAAATAGATATTTTAGATAAGGCTAGGTTAGTTATTCACAGCTGTGGCTATACTTTCCAAGGCCGACTGGCGAGTTGAAAGTCCATATTTTTTTTGTAGATAGTACTCACCAAAAGAAAGCGTTTTGCAAAGTCTCAGGTTGCGCAAATTTACGGTTCACGAGATATATTTATTTTTAGTTTTCATACAAACTGGGAAATAACACACAATAACTTCTTCAATTTGACATCTAATTGTCATGTCAGACGTCAAAGATGAAACTTTACGTTTCGTTAACCGTCGAGTTGTATTTTATTCTATTTTTTAGACATTTTTTTTTTTAAATAATTTTATTTTCACATATTAATTTTGGTGTATTATAAATACGATATATTACGTTTAATGCACAATAATTCTTGTCATATACCTCCAAATGGGAGTTGTGATGCAGATATGCTGGCGCGGACAGAAACACTGGGGGGGGGGGGGGGGTGTATGTAAAAAAGACAGTAGGTTATTAGGTTTTTTTTTTATAACCACCCAAAAACACTGCTGTGGCAGAACCGATATGGAGAAACAGTAGGTTATTAGGTTTTTTTTTATAACCACCCAAAACCACTGCTGTGGCAGAACCGAGATGGAGAAACAGTAGGTTATTAGGTTTTTTTTTTATAACCACCCAAAAACACTGCTGTGGCAGAACCGAGATGGAGAAACAGTAGGTTATTAGGTTTTTTTTTTATAACCACCCAAAAACACTGCTGTGGCAGAACCGAGATGGAGAAACAGTAGGTTATTAGGTTTTTTTTTATAACCACCCAAAAACACTGCTGTGGCAGAACCGAGATGGATAAACAGTAGGTTATTAGGTTTTTTTTTATAACCACCCAAAAACACTGCTGTGGCAGAACCGATATGGAGAAACAGTAGGTTATTAGATTTTTTTTTTATAACCACCCAAAAACACTGCTGTGGCAGAACCGAGATGGAGAAACAGTAGGTTATTAGGTTTTTTTTTTATAACCACCCAAAAACACTGCTGTGGCAGAACCGAGATGGAGAAACAGTAGGTTATTAGGTTTTTTTTTTATAACCACCCAAAAACACTGCTGTGGCAGAACCGAGATGGAGAAACAGTAGGTTATTAGGTTTTTTTTTATAACCACCCAAAAACACTGCTGTGGCAGAACCGAGATGGAGAAACAGTAGGTTATTAGGTTTTTTTTTTATAACCACCCAAAAACACTGCTGTGGCAGAACCGAGATGGAGAAACAGTAGGTTATTAAGTTTTTTTTTTATAACCACCCAAAAACACTGCTGTGGCAGAACCGAGATGGAGAAACAGTAGGTTATTAGGTTTTTTTTTTATAACCATCCAAAAACACTGCTGTGGCAGAACCGAGATGGAGAAACAGTAGGTTATTAGGTTTTTTTTTATAACCACCCAAAAACACTGCTGCGGCAGAACCGAGATGGAGAAACAGTAGGTTATTAGGTTTTTTTTATAACTCCGCGGGGTGGGGATGTTACAGGGGGTAGCCCCTCCCCCCTTCCCCGTCTCCGCCCCCTCCCCATCCTTAAATCCATAATGGAAATCGTTATTCTAACCTAAAAACTTTGACCATGGTTATCTCCATAACCATGGGTTTGCTCGGGGGGGGGATGGTACAGGGGGGTATCCCCCTCCCTCCCCTCCCTCCCCCAAATCGCCAGTCGGCTTTGGAAATTATAACCTCTAAGGTGACAGCATGCATAGGTGATTGATTACTATGTTATAAAATTTAATTAAGTAAAATGTATGTAGGTATTACATGTTTGTAGATGAAATAGTGACAATGGACAATGAATATTAGCTTGTTTTCTCCCTAGGCACGTCGCATTTCGTCACCAGCCTGCGGAATTCGCAACAAAATCTAGATATTGGTGAAACTAATCTGTATTATTTACTTTAAAAGGTTACTCATAAAACTTACCCCAGTGTACAATATTTCCGGATTGGTTTTCGGTGCAGGAGCAGATACTGAATATCTAGCGATCTGAACATTACTTAATTTGTGCAAGTTTCGTATCATTTTGCGAGTTGTTAGAAACTCATATGAACAGACCGATTACTATAATCTGACTAAAATAGTGTTCTGTGTGAATCTGACTGACTGGCTGTGGGCCGGGCCGGGCGGCGGGTGAGCGAGCGATAACGGGCGGTCGTCGGTCGGCGCGGGGCGTGGAGGCCGGCGAATACAAACAAAGAGTAGGTATTGGTAGGTATGTAACACTCGGCCTGGCGATGTGGTTTTTAAAATAAAAAAAACAGCAAGATCTAGTCTTCTTCTTCTTCTTATTTTTTCGCTTCTGTCTTCTAGTCTTCTGTAATTCTAGCGGTCACAATTTTGCCAGTGTTCGTACAAAGATATTTTCTTAAATTATGCCGGAGAAGCAAACAAGAATATGGCCGGTGTTCTAAAAGAGACACACCCGAAATTTTGACTAAATGATTAATCTAAGTATAATAAAGACTAATAAACAAATAAAGACATCACAAATATTAGTAATCATAAATATTAATATAGTTATTTATGATAAATAATATACACATATAAACACACTAAATAAAATTAAGAATCTAGTCCACTTGTGGGGGTGCGGTGCGCTCTCAGATCAATCTGATCTGAGGGGTGCGCCGCCCCGCTGCCACAGAACAAGCAACTCATGTAGTGCAAGCCTCTTGCAATGCTAGCAAGTTTCCAAAAAGTAAATAAAGCAAACCAAAATATAAAAACCCCCGAGACCAACTTGAGTATGAAATTCTTAGAAGCCGTTGCGATAAGTACCTTGGCATATGCTACAAAGAATACATTATTAAAACTGAAGAAAACCTTGTTAAGCAACCCAAACAGCTATGGTCCTTTATCAAGAGTAAGCGCAACAATAGCCAATCAATTCCTTCAATTATGCACTCTTCAACTTCTACAGCATCAAATGGCCCCGATATAGCAAACCTGTTTGCTGACCATTTTTCCTCTGTTTACTCACCTGACATCAACAATACTAATCACGCAACCCCTGATCACACTTTACTTTCAAACTGTCTTGGACAATTAAGCTTTACAGTAAATGAAGTTTTAAAACAACTTAAAATACTGGATATCTCTAAAGGGGCTGGACCAGATGGTATACCTCCTTTCTTCATCAAACGCTGTGCCAAGGAGCTTTCCTTACCTGTTACTATCATCATCAATAGATCACTTACTGAAGCCATATTTCCCGAAGAATGGAAAAAAGCTCGGGTCGTACCGGTATTTAAAAAGGGTGATCAGAATATGGTTGACAACTATCGTCCTATATCCGTACTTTCCTGTTTTTCTAAAATATTTGAGGGTTTAGTTACACCAGTCATCACACGCCATACCAAATCATCTATATCTACCTCACAACACGGCTTTAGAAGAGGTCGGTCCGTCGATACAAACTTGATCACATATGTTTCTAATCTTACTATGAACCTAGATCAGGGTGCCGAAACAGATGCCATATACACCGACTTCAGTAGCGCTTTTGATAAGGTTAATCACTCTATACTTATTAACAAACTCAGTGAGCAGGGTTTTTTTGGCTGTCTACTTGAGTGGCTCAGATCATATTTGTCAAATAGACCCCAGACAGTATCCATAAAAGGATATGAGTCTGCGGTTTACTATGCTAAATCAGGGGTCCCCCAAGATTCCCATCTAGGACCCATACGTTTCATAATTTTTATTAACGATATTACTAAATCCATAACCCACTGTAACTACTCCTTATTTGCTGATGACGTTAAAATTTACCGCACTATCGACTCTCCTGCTGACGCTCAATTAATTCAAGATGATCTAAATTCGATAGCTATTTGGTGTACAAATAACGGAATGATGCTTAACCCCACTAAATGTTTCCATATAAAATTTACTAGGAAAAAGGTGTCACGTCATTCAAATCATTATTATTTAAATAATACAAAGTTGAGTCGAGTAGATGAAATTAGAGACTTGGGGGTCACACTGGACAGTCAATTAAATTTTTGTGCTCACTACGACAGGACTTCTAAAAAAGCAGCACAAATGTTAGGCTTTATAAAACGAAACACAAAAGAATTTCAATCAAGAACAAAAATTATACTGTTTAATGCCCTTGTCCGAAGCATTCTTGAGTATGCATGCACCACTTGGAACCCCTTTTACACCATCCATTCACAGAGATTAGAATGCATACAACGTTCTTTCACTCGCCACCTCGCCTTCATTTCTTCCGGTATATCACATCGTTCTCCCTATCTACATAGGCTTAACTTTTTTAAAATCGATTCTCTTTATTGCCGACGCAAGGTACAACAGTTAACTTTTTTACACAAGGTTATTAATGGTCACGCTGACTGTAGTGGGATCCTCCAAAGTATTCAGCTTTCTGTTCCGACCAGGAGTCCCAGGCAGCCGATTACCAAAATATTTAATATCCCATTCTGCTACACTAACATAGGACTGAGGGCTCCTGTAGTCCAGCTCTGTAATCAGTACAACTTCATTAACAAACAAATGCCTAACTTAGATATTTTCAGTGATAACATTAATAAATTTAAACATTCAGTGATGGAATATTTCCAGCATCTTAATTCAGAAATTAATTCTTGACCTCACTATAGGATCTTCTTGCATACCTGTTGTTATCTTAACATTTGTTACATACTCATTTAATAATTTAACGTTTTTCACTATCTAAATTTCATTTTTTTTTAAGTATTTTATTCTCTTGTTTTAATGATGATCTCATTGTAATTTAGTTGCCATAAATGTGATATAGATATATTTAGTTACTTTTAGTATGAATTTAAAGAGTGTTGTGTTCGCCTATAATTGGCATATATATAAGAATTGTTCCTTGTAATTTTTTTTGTTGAATGTGTTTATATATATACTGTCGGCGTTCCTTTTTATAAATAAATAAACCACAAACAAATCAAAACCAAAAATAGTTCCATCGCTCCTTTAAAATTGACATGACAACCCTAAAGTCAATTCTGCTGGCACTGTCATTTTCGAAATAAACAGCTGATGTTCCTGTTGGCGTTGGACCTACTTTTCAATGTTTTGTTTGATCACAGAAGAGCAGAGCAAGTAACATTGGTTTTGATGTGGGATTGATTTCATTTACTTTGGTTATTTTTTCTTCTCTAACGCTGCAACGCGATGATTCTCTTTGAAGTTATAATTGACTGAAGCAAGTGAAAGCAATAAACAATCAAATGTCAAATAATGCATAACAGTTTCCAAAACATCATACAAAATTCATCAAGAAATTGTTCTAAAGTAATATGTTATTTGAATGAACTTATAACAATGAATATAGACAAGTCAACCGTGGAAACAAGGTAGGTATTGCCTTTTTAACCTGTTTAAAACTTAAATACTTTGATTAATCAAAGCTTAAATAATTGGTCTTTCATCAGACTACAATTCAAGACCAAAGGTCAAACTTTATGAGAATGTTTCATGTTTTACTGTTCAGTATAAATTAGCATGAAACCTATTAAAATGTAAACTAAATTTATTAAACTAGTCATTATATAATTGACAGCCTCTATGGTACAGTATTATACATCTGGTCTTCAGAAGCTTACCTTGGGGCTAGATTGTGCTGTGTGTACAATATGCATTATTTATTTATTTACAGTCGCCAGTCATAGGGTCATTTGACAGTCATTTGACCTTCCACTTCTTACAATCACTGGCCTTACTTGTCCTGGAAGGCAATACCATGATGCTAGTGTCTTCTAAGCTTCTTTTTCTTTTATTTTACTGAATTATTATTTCTATATTCCAGGCCAGGAGCTAGCCACGGGCTATGGTGCTGTGCCCTTCTTCCTGCAGTGTTGATGCTATACAGTACACTTTACAAAGTATCTCTGCTGTACCATCTGGTGGCATATGTTTCACTCGGCTTACTCTTCTACTGTGTGCTGTTTATAATATTTATGTCAGTATCATGTATGGTACTCCGGGACTCTATCTACGGAGGATGCATTGCTTCCAGCCTTGTGTCCACTTTGCTTTTGTACACATTCCTAAACCTAGGTAAAGTGTCTGTTTGTAATATCATAATAACAGGTTTTTACTAAATTCATAAGAAAGTGTGTTTAGACAATTTAAAATTTCTGTCTCTGTCGGTTTGTTCTTGCTAACCTTTGAAACGGTTGGAATTATTATGACAGGACTTACACTGGCAGACCAGTGTCTGCCAGTGTAAGTCCTAAGTAGGATGTAGGATGGAGTAACTCCAGTGAGTTATAAGGTGTTATTAAGGTGTGGCCTTTAAAAAATATATACTTATATATATATATCTATGCTAAATATATAGAGGTATAATACAAATTGGTGGGTAAAGCCACAGGCAGCAGTCAGTTGTATAATGAGTAAAATGGCCTCTGGAGGTATACCTAGTAGTGGGTGTCAATGGGTTCAAATGATGATGATGAATATTGATGGTATCTGCTTAATAACAATAATTGTAAATTATGGCTAAGTAAGAATAATACCTTAGCCTTTCACTAATATTTATTACAATTAATTAAATTATTTTGGGCACTTTGGTTTTAAGTTTTTCTCTGTACAATAAATATACTAAAGAAAACAATAAAAATATATTTCAACTTTTGCGATTCTTTAACATCTCGTATATTACCTTGCAGTTCGGTCCTTTTTTTTTGTTTATTTGCGATGAAGTCCTGGGGGCCTACTCTTTAAATGCATATCGCGATGAATCGATTTCATAATTAAGCCAAACTAACTCTTATGGCCGGCGTAAAGATTGCCATTCTGACGATAATTTCGTTATCTTAAACTGTTTTCCGGGACACTATCGCGTAATTACCTTGTTTTATTATTACGCGAAAAACAAGGCATCATTGCGCGATAAAGTCCCGTTTAATCGTTTAAAATTATGTCTATTGATCGCAAAAGTTTACAAAGTGCAATATCGTTTCCTAGAGGAGGGAGGCGCCATGTTTTTTAAACCTTTTAAAATATTTTTTTTCAGATCTAACATACTCCCTCCTGTTATCATTACCAACAATATATATATTCAGTAACCTGCTGCGAACATTAATAGCGAAATGCCCAAAGACCTTCACAATCGGCGAAGCGATGCTAGTTGGGCAAGGGATAGTCTTGTACGCATCTATGGTGTTGTATCAACTAGTGATGGATGAATGGGAATATGAGCAAACTGTGGTATTGATAAATGCTGTTGTCAATGTAAGTGGAATTTTCACTTTTAATAGGTACCTACCTACTAAAGTTCGATGATATTAATTTAAAAAATACGGGGATTACTCAAGTTCCTAATATTTGTATGATTCTTACAATCACGTCATAATTTTAACGTACATTATGACAACATTATAGATAAGTATCCCCCTTGCACAAGACACCAACCTTCAATCTCTACAGTGCGCGCGCGTGCGGCTCGGGGTTGCTTGACACCCACTGTACATAGATTCTTCCCATTAAAAAGGGGGAGGAAGTAGAGGCTATATTACCTTATTCATAATTATTTAATTTAATAAAAAATACTTACCTAAAATGATGAAAATCCCTCTCTGAATGCGCACCCACACCGCCTATTATACAAGTTATACAACCTAACTCTTATGGCCGGCGTAAAGGTTTGCCATTCTGACAATAATTTCGTTATCTTAAACTGTTTTACGGGACACTATCGCGTAATTACCTGGTTTTTTTATTACGCGAAAAACAAGGTAATTGCGCGATAAAGTCCCGTTTAATAGTTTTTATATTACCTCTATCTATTGATCGCGAAAGTTTACAAACTGCAATATCGTTGTGTATTTGAGTATTTCCCTCTATGTATCATGGATCCCAACATTAGAAGTTTTGACCACCCAGAGGTGGTTTCAGAAAACATGCTACCTTTTAAAAAAAAGAATCATCAAAATCCATTCCTAATTAGCGGAGTAATCGCGTAAGAAACATACAAACAATACCCTTCCTTGGCATTTGGGTAAAGAGTCCGTTAAAAAAAATAGTTAAATAGTAATCAGTTTTAATTGCTTTTCAGACAGTGTTATCAACAGTGGGATTCATTGTTACAGCGTTGTATCTCTTGAGAGAAGAGCACAGGAATCTAGACAGGCTTGCGATCATAATGGGCGCAGCCGCAGTATTCGCGTTACTGGTACTGCATTCGGCTCTCGGTTTGTACGCTATCCCGACGATACTGACGTATGTGTTCTTCTATAAAGACAGGGTATGTTTTAACTTTTTCTTGTACAATTTAAAATTCGTATCATCATCATCATCATCATCCCAGCCGTAGGACGTCCACTGCTGGACATAGGCCTTCCTCAGTGATCGCCTAGTACTGATCATGAGGGGTTGTTGCTATACTCGCCAAGCTTGGCAGGCGAGTTGGCGAGAGCAATGCGGGATGTTGATACATGGAAAAGACGCTGCTGCCCATCTTCCGGAGGTATCACAGATTCTTACTGCTTCCACGGGCAAGAGAGGAGTGGCAACATTCTACTGTCGGTACCCCACGGCCACGGTATTCACACCAAACTCGTATCAAACTCTTTTATGCAGATATGTGCACTGCACTTCCCGCCCCCTCGCAAATAAGAGCCGTAGGTACAAACCGGAGTTCACACATTCCACACAACAAAACACGCAAAAAATTACTTCTCAATGAGCCGCTTTCAGTAAAAAAGAAAAAAGTTTTCTTATAAACCTGACAGATGCTGGCAAGCAAGTTTGTGATAAATCTAAATTGCTGTCATTGTCATATTGTGTTTTCTACCAGTAAAAGAAATCTAACGCCATCTATATACAGGGTGTATTATTACATGTGTCCTAAGCCGAAAGAGGGTGATTCAGACCATCCCTAGGGACAACTTTAGTTCTACGACTTTTCAGGATTCGGTGATTTTTATTCATGAAAGACCACGAAAGTTAAATTCAACAGCTGATTAATTGATAACGACGAACTAAACGCTAGCTGATTCTTGACAGAGTCATTTACCTCCTGAAAACGTACGGAAAGGCATTTTTTTGAAAATGTATTAAAAAAATCAAAAATCCAACTTTGAACTCCGGATCATGTTCACAACACATCAACTAGTAAAAATGTAAATAAAAATAATAATAAAAAAAACTACGAATTTCCGATTTTTCCCTTAAATACTAAGTACTTGTTTTCATAGGCTGAACCCCCCCCCCCCCCCCTTTCGGGTTAGTACACATGTTATAATACACCCTGTATAAACGGAAACGTTGTAGTCTGAAAGAAGATGTAGTGACAAAAATTGAGAAAGGTATGCTGAGATGGTTTGGCCATGTCGAGAGAATGAATGAAGAACGATTGACGAAAAAAGTGTATAAGGCGAGTGTGAATGAAAGAGTTGGAAGGGGTAGACCTAGGCGGACGTTTCGAGACCAAATCAGGGACGTCTTAAAAAAGGTCAGGTCAAGAGTACCCTAAACCGAAGAGCTTGTATGAAGAGAATAATGAAAGTGGACGAAGCGAAACAAGTATGTAAGGATCGTAGCAAGTGGAAGGAAGTGGTCTCTGCCTACCCCTACGGGAACGAGGCGTGATTATAATGTGTGTATGTATGTACATACATATGTATAAACATAGTTCGAGGGAACAATTTTTTGAAGTATTTAATGGAAACACCTCATTTTCTTTTTCAGTCACGTCTGGTCACATTCTGGCTGTTCCTACTCATAATAGCGATAGTGGTGCTGTCACTGCGCACCAAAATGGCGGTGAAGGCAGACACGGTCTCGAGGAAGTCGTTCCACGTGCTGGCTTCGCTGGTGTTCATGTCTGGCATCATTCTGGACCCCGAGCTGATGATGCTGGCTGCGGGGATAGGACTTGGAGTACTTATTTTGGCAGAGGTAAGTTTAGCAGGTAGAAAAGGTCTATCTCTGTCTTAGGGTTTTTTCTTTGCTTCTCTCGTTCAGTTGGAAAAGTTTTCTGAAGCGAAGAAATTCAATTAATTTAAATGTGTTTTGTTCTTATTTTATAAATCTACTTTCCTAGTTTCCTATGAAGCCTTTTGCTTTCGAATAAGCACAACATTGCATATTTGTTTTATTTTGAATATAAAGGAGCTTTATTTTTCCAGCACACCATAAATCTAATAAATAAGAAAAACATGTTTGATTTGGGTTGAATGTTTTGTCCTCTGTATCCTTTTCATAATTCGCCAATTAATTGTCTCTTTCTCTTATCGACTTTAATATCTACTACTAACTAGTGACTGGGACGCTTAGTTCCTAGGATACAAATTAAACGGACAAGCCCAGGCTGCCTCTACCAACCTTTCCTAAGTTTTTATGCAATTCTATTGGTCAGCTCCACTCTTCGCTCCGCTCCGGTGGATAGGCAGCCGAAGGAGGGAATATACCATGTTTATAAGCAAAACTATTTATAATTAGATCCCTCAAGGCAACAATAATCTCGCGGCAGAGCAAGGCGTCGATAACTTACCATCTCAGCCGTAGGACTGCCGTCCACGTCCACTGCTGGGCTCAGACCTCCCTTATGGAGCTCCAAGATCAAGAGGGGGTTGTTGCCATACTCGCCACACTTGACAGGTGGCTTGGTGACCGCAGTAGAGGATGCTGATACATGAAAATACGCTGCTGATTCTTACTGCGTCCACGGGCAAGAGGAGGGGCAACATTCTACTGCCCCCATGGCATAGGTAACTAATCATGCTGGATGCAAATTAAAAAAATATCTCTCTTTCTCTCTCTCTCCTGTGTGAAAAGAACGGGCTGTCCGTAAATAACTGCACTTTTTTAGGCGTTCAGAAAGTCGGGGATCGAGCCAATATCATCCACGTTGGAGTCGGCTTTCGCGGTGTACAGTGATGAAAAGGTAAGTTATTTGCCTATTTACTAGTACCAATACAAACCTAATACCAATTACCTAATAATAAATATATAATATTGTGTAACATGATGACGAGCTCTGTGGCGCAGAGGGCGAAGGTCCGCCTGCGACGCAAGGGGTTGCGGGTTCGATTCCCGCCTCGGGACAAATTTCTGTACGATCTGCAGATATTTGTTCAGGGTGTTTTTCTATATATAATAAAAATATCTATGTAGTATAATGTATTAAGTATATCAGTCATCTAGTACCCATAACACAAGCTCTGCTTAGCTTGGGGCTAGATGAAGCTGTATGTGTATGATGTTGTTCAGCATTATTTATTTATTATTAATACCGCTAGTGAATAATGAACAATGCAAAACGTGTGCACTTCCCACCCGTATAAAAATAAAACCGGGCAAGAGCGAGTCGAACTCGCGCACCGAGGGTCCCGTGCCATCGTACAATATAATATAATGATATGGGCGGTTTATATTTGTTGGAGAACCTTGACAGTGCCATCTCTTATCTGATAGCGGAACTTATGTAGATTTTTTACACTTTCGATGATTTCTAAAAAACTATGCAAATTAGAGGGTTTGTTATAATGTTCCTGTAATCTTTACATACACTCCTATTAGCAATAAAAGTTTCAGGGGTTTACTTCTGCAAACTTCAGATAGACTTCAACTCAAGATAAGGGGGGGGGGGGGGGGGGACACTATTTTTTTCAACGTTTTTGTAAATAAGTCGAAAATTACCTAATTTCATGAAGCTCTACGATCGTCAGGAAAATAAATTAAAAGTAAAAAAAACTTTAACAAACTAGCTTTTATTTAAAGTATTTAAACGTAATAAAAATAATTAAAAAAAAAACATTTTCCATTAAAGTTTAATGTCAACATAAAACGTAATATTGATCGAACCCACATAAATTGTGTAAAGACGTTTTAAGTTGACATTAAACTTTCGTTTCGTCGTTTTAATTATGCTAACCCTAAAAACAACTTAAATATAGACTTAGCACTACAAAATTGAAAAGAAAAATAATAATGAAAGCACACATGATAACATACCTACAAAATTTTACATATTACTGAATTATGTTAGTCGGGCAGGGCGCCAAATAGGTTCAGTGTCGCTGTTGTTCAAGGACCAGTCTCAGCTATACCTATGCTGCTCCGCACCAGAGGTACAAGGCAACGCTGGCTTTTAGACAGATCAGATAGAGGATGCTTTTACGTCACGAACCATTACCCCATCCATCGCAGTTAGCTGCACTTAGACGTGTTGTCGTTTGAAAAGTGTATTTCTATGAATTTTTGAAGGTATGTATTTCCAGGATTGCGGCACATTCGCGATGACTCCTATATATCTGTACTGCGGGCTGGCGTGCCCCCTGCTCCTGGCGCAGGGCCCCCTGGAGGCGCTCGGCGGCGTGCTGGCGATAGGCGTGGGCGACTCCGCCGCCAGCTGGTTCGGCTCTAAGTATGGATACAACAAGTGGGCAGGTACGATGCTGTCTTAGACAACTTCATCAGTAGTTAGTGGAGAAACCTGGAAATATATACTGTCAAAGTTACATCTCAATATATTATAATTAATGGAATCAGGCGTTACGCGGAAATCCATGACAATAAAATGCAATGAAAATATCTAGTTCTAGTAGAACGAAACGTTCCAGCCGCCGACCAGTCAACACCTCGGCATCTTACCTGATGATGCCTCGCGGAGGCGAAACACGTGTCGTCGTGTGGGTTTGGGTATGCATGCTGCACTGACAACCTAGTTCTCCCTGCATGTGCATAATTAGCGGGCGGGAGGGCGGTGCTCATGCATCTCAGCATTAGCGGAATTAAAACTAGATACTTTCATTGCATTTTATTACATCTCAATATTTTGTTTGTAGCTTTTATGATGTCTGTATTCGCTTTAGCCGCTCGGTTATAATGCACACAATGCGAGCAGCCTACTCTAGAAAACGATTACGATATGATCGTCAGAATGGCAATCTTTCCGCTTAAGAGTTAGTTTGGCTTGATTACGATTCATCGCAATTTGCGTTCAAGAGTAGGCCACCAGCAGTAGACTGCCTCGTCGGCAAACATGCCCACGCATTTATATCTCACCTTTCGACTATTCTAGAAAACGATTTATCCAAATATGGATACAAAAAGTAAGCTGCTTCGGTGCTGTCTTAGACCAACTTCATCAGTAGGTAGGGGTGAAACTGGGAACATTTGAGCAGTCAATGTTTTCAACTTCCAATAAATTAAATGTAATAAAAACTTTTTAACAAACTAGATTTTATTAAAACGTACTAAAAATAATAAAATGAAAAATTTCCATTAAAGTTTAATGTCAACTTAAACGTCTACTTACACAATTTTTGTGTTAAAAAACTTGTCGCGAGATTAACCTGTGTACCTGTAAGTTAATGTAATTATTTTTTTTCAAACAATGTAAATACGAGTACCTGCTTAAATCTCGCGACAAGCTTTTTTATCACATAAATTGTGAAAAGACGTTTTAAGTTGACATTTAACTTTAATGGAAAATGTTTATTTTATTATTTTTAGTACGTTTAAATAAAAGCTTGTTTGTTAAAAAGTTTTTTTTACTTTTAATTTATTTTGTACATTTTAGTTATCACTGGGCAGTTGGTTTCTTGTCTGTTCATATCATGCCCGCCATGTTGGATAAGAGTGATGTCATATAATTTTTCGAGTAACTCTCAGCAAGCCCTTTTATTTGATATCCATATTGTAAAAGTGTATTTATAAAATAACTAGTTCGCAATCTTGCATTCTACCATAATGGATTTAGATTAGAGTGACGTTATTTAATTTTTCTAATTAGTCCGCCATCGTGAGTATACCGCCATGTTGAATTTAGAGTGAAGTCATTTAATTTTTCGAGTAACTCTCAGTAAGGCCTTTCATTTGATACCCATATGTAAGAGCGCATTAAGAATAACTAGTCCGCCATCTTGAGTATGCCGCCATGTTGGATTTAGAGTTATTTAATTTCTCGAGTAACTCTCAGCAAGGCCTTTTATTTGATACATTAAGACAGGATTGCATTAAGAATAACTAGTCTGCCATCTTGGATGTTCCGCCATTTTCGATTCAGAGTATCGTCATTTCATTTTCTAATTATTCTCAGCAAGCCCTTTAATTTGATACCTATATTGTAGGAGTCCATTAAAAATAACTAGTCCGCCATCTTGGATTCAGAGTGACGTCATATCTGACCGTGCATTGTCATCCAAAGTAAACATGTATACAAAATTTTAGCTCAATTGGTTGAAGATATCTGCTTCAAAATTGAGTTGCAAGATTCCGCGAACAAACATACATACAGGTCAAGCTAAATAAAAGCTTGTAAAAAGGAGGAGGTTCTCAAGTTGTACTTATTTTTTTAATCGTTGTCTTTACAGAACTTGTCGTTTATGAAACGATCTAGAATATACATTTTGTAAAATATAACCAATTGGTCCCATTTTTAGAGTTTCATAGTTAAAGCAGAAACCCTTATAGTTTCGCTTTGCCTGTCTGTCCGTCCGTCCGTCACCGGCTTTACATAGTGCGTGGACCGACACGCACCTGGCCTAATTTATTTCAAAATTAAGTTGTGATGATGCATATGAAATCGAGAAAACTTCTCCAATATTATAGACAAACATATAGCCTTCCTGTACCCACGTTTGGGATTGGCATAAGACTGTTGTTGTTGCTGTTTTATATAATATATATGTATATTATATAAAATATATAATTTATATATTATATTAATAATTATATATTATATAATAAAATATTTTATATAATATAATAATATTATATATAACCCTCCCAAAGTCCAACCTTTAACGTCCGCGACGAACACCAGTCACACGTGGGAGGGGGAACCTTGTAAAATCAAAACTTACGAGCTAATAAGGTAATGGCAAACCCTTTATGGAGATGAGTAATAGAAGTAAACGTATATGGTCGCTTCCCGGGGGCGATCGCCGGGGCACGTCTGGAGCCGATGCTGGACGTTCCAGCATACGAACCATCGGTGGCGGAGGGTTTAGGGGTCGGCCCTCCGTCGGGGAACCCGAACAAAGCGAGACCGCCCAACCATTGCCTGGTGATACTTTGCGGAGTAGGGAAACATCTCCCACAAACTCTGCCGGTGCATCAGAAGTGACCACTGGAAGTTCAACTAATGTTAACGATGATGCCAGAAGAAAGTGGTCAGAAGCAGAACTTCACGAACTAATGTTCTGCTTCTTCAAAGCCAGAGCCGGAGGGCCAGGCTACATCAAACGTTTCGAGAGACTATTTAGAGACCGAAATATAAATAATCCCAAGATTGACAAATTTACAGGTAACACATTATCCAACCAAGCAAGAAGCATCATAGCACGTAAAGTCCTATCCACACAAGTACTAGATCAAATTAAATTTAAAGCAGAACAATCTTTATCCAACACACAAGTCACACCGCTTCACACACATAGTTCACCAAATATTCATACACCGCCTAGGAATGCGACGCCTATAGTAATGGAAATTATCGAGGAACAAGTCTCTATAACTACACAAACACCAGAAATAACAGCCACAGACACACAGACAATACCGGAAGAAGTTTTAAATCAACTGATTCCTCCGTCTCATAACATTGAAGTAAATGAAGACCAAGATCCACTCATTCTACAGTTACTACAAACGCTAGCGGAAACAAAAGAAATTGAGATAGAGAATAGGGAAACGCTGCCAAAGCCGAACTTGAATAAAAAATATATTGAAAATTTAAACAAAATTAATGATTTTTTGCCTAGCCTATTGGAAATAAATAAATCACTACGAGATATAAATAACATCATCTATGCCTGCGCAAAAACATTATTGATAGCTAACAATCAAAAACCATACACACCCCCAACTTCACGAAAACTTAAGCGAGACCCACCATGGAAAACTCGAATAAAAAACAACTTAGAAGCATTTAGGAAAGAACTTGCGCAGCTTATAGAAATAAAGAGAGGAAATAATAGCAGAACCATGCGTAGAGTAAGAGGCAATTTATTTACTAAATATAACGTAAGAAACGAAGAGGATTTAGACTACAGAATCGAACAACACACACAAAAAGTAAAAGCATTAGCAGGTAGACTTAAAAGATATAGTGATATGAATGATAGAAAAACACAAAACAAACTATTTCAAGAGAATCAACACAAATTTTACAGAAGCTTAAACAGGGAGCAAATTACACTAACTCAAATACCAACACAGAGTGAGGTTCAGAGATTCTGGTCCTCAATCTTATCAGAACCCGTGCCATACAACACTCATGCGCAATGGATTTCTGATGTAGAAGAGTCCATGGGAGATGTTGAAGAGGATGTTGCATTTAGGGAAATAGACTTAGATAAAATTAAGAGAGCTGTCAGGAAGATTCATAACTGGAAGGCACCAGGTATAGATAATATACAAAACTACTACCTTAAATATTTAACAAGTACACATAAATATCTCGCACAGTTATTTGATAGGTTATTGAAAGGAATCGAACCCGTAGAACATTGGTTCACAACAGGAAAGGTAATTTTGCTGCCAAAAAATCAAAATACAGAAGACCCTAAAAACTGGCGCCCCATAGCTTGCTTACCAACTATGTACAAGTTGCTGACTTCTGTATTAGCTGATGAACTCTACATACATTGCGATACAAATAACATTTTAGCACCGGAACAGAGGGGATGCAGGCGTCGCTCCCGAGGCTGCAAAGACCATCTCATGATCAACAAAGCCATACTGGAGGATGCACACCAGTGTCAGAAAAACTTAAGTATGGGGTGGGTTGACTATCAGAAAGCTTTTGATAGCATATCACATGAGTGGTTACTCAAAGTACTTGATATTTACAAATGTCCACCTGCTATCAAAGGCTTTCTTGAGATAGTTATGCCTACATGGAATGTTATCATGACAGCCTATGGAGCAAACGCCTGCATTACCACTGACCCAATTTACGTCCGCCGGGGAATATTTCAAGGCGACTCTTTGTCGCCTTTACTGTTCTGTCTAGGCTTGAACCCGCTTACAAACATCCTGAGTAAATATGAATCCAAAGGTTATAAACTCAAAAACAATAGCACTATAAACCACTTGTTATACATGGACGATCTTAAATTGTACTCTAATAACTCCAATAATTTAAAAACTTTAATTGACAGCACAGAAATATTCACAGAAGACATCGGGATGAATTTTGGGTTTAGTAAATGCAATGTATTACATTTAGCGAAAGGTAGGAGGCAAGAACATGAAGGTAGAGGTCATATTCTACTTAGTGGGGAGGAGTTTAAACATCTACGTAACGATGAACAATACAAATATTTAGGAGTACATGAATCTGGTAAAATAGATCACAGCGAAGCCAGGCAACAAAGCCAAAAAGAATATTTCCGTAGAGTTAAATGTCTCACTAAATCACATCTCAACGCACGTAACCTATTAAAGTCAATTAACATATACGCAGTACCGGTTCTTTTATATACATTCGGCATAGTAAATTACAAAACAAGCGATTTAAAGAAAATAGATGTAAAAACTAGAAAAATATTAGCAATGAATAAAGTGCATCAACAAAAAGCTGAAGTAGAACGATTGTATTTGCCAATAGAAGAAGGGGGTAGGGGATTAACTAATGTAGAAATGCTGTATAAAACACAAATTATTAAATTCAGAAACTATTTAAGAGGAGAACAAGACCATATTATAAAAGCAATCGTAAAACAGGATAGAAAAAAGGTTAAATATTCAATAAGTAAAGAGTCACAAGTAAATTTATTAGAAATAGGTCTAGAGAATGAAGAAAATTATACAGATAACGAAATTCGTAAGGCTGTCTAAAAAACTAAAATCAATAAATGGAAAGCCAAGCCGCTTCACGGACAATTTTATAATAAAGTATTGGATAAAGAAAATGTAGATAGGGTAAATTCATTTAAATGGATCAAAAAACAACCGTTAACACCAGGGCTAGAATCATCAATCTATGCTATACAAGATCAAGCAGTAGTAACTAGGCAGCATGAAAGAGATATCCTGAAAAGAGCAGTGGACGGTAGATGCAGGCTCTGTATGGCAAAAGATGAGACCACACAACATATCATATCTGGGTGTGAAAAACTAGCTGGTACTTACTATACTAGAAGGCATAATAACATCGTGCAATATGTTCACTGGACGCTAGCAAAAAAACATAATTTCGTAGTTTCGAATCTTTGGTGGCAGGAAAATTTAACACAACCTCAAGTTATAGAAAACGACACAGCTAAACTCATGTGGGAAATACCGGTACAGACAGATATTACAATTATACACAATAGACCTGACATTATATACGTAAATAAAATAGAAAATAAAACATATTTAATAGATATAACTGTACCATCTGACTACAATATTGGAGCGAAAGAAATTGAAAAATTAAGTAAATATCACGCATTAAAAGTAGAAATTACAAGGCTTTGGAAAACACCAACCGAAGTCATACCTATTGTGGTCGGAGCTACAGGTATAATAGCTAAAAGTTTAAGCAGGTATTGCGACAAACTAGACTCGCACATCAATATTAACATAGTTCAGAAACAAGCAGCCATTCATACAGTCACAATACTAAGCAAAGTTCTTGGGGATACAGTTTTTGTCAATCGGGGGGGAAATAACGAACATCAGGGGGAACCTGAGCAATCTTTTCCTTGAGGGTCTCAAGGCGGATGCTCAGTAAAACCGAGTCAAAAGCTCGAGTAGAAAGGAATTTCACAAACAAATTATATATAACCTTCTATATTTTGTTTTTTTTTTTCAGGTAGCAAAAAATCCGTCGAAGGTACAATATTCAACATTCTTTCCCAAATCTGCACGGTTTACGCGCTCCAGTTGTTTAGTAAGAAATCTTTATTATATCAATAAGTAGGTATACTTATATAAGTTATTTTATATAATATATTTTCGCGCGCGGCTTCGCATTCGTTGTTACCGGATAAAATTAAGCCTGTATGTTATTATTATCTGCAGAATAGCAAACTTTTTCTCGTCTGAAATAAAACCCGCCGCTATTAGACCAACTGCACTCAGTTGGTCCATCTAGCCATGGAGGTGGTCAAATGTATGACTTACATGAATAAATCGCTTAACTCTGGACTTTATACACAGCACCAGCTCTAAAGTAAGCAGAGTAGTTGATGTTTGATAGAATACTCATATTATTATTTTGTAAATACATGCTAAATCATACCTAGGTTCATAGAAAAAAAGTAAGTCCTTTGCCAGATGTAAATATTAAAATTTTAGATGATTTATGCAGCAGCAACTGATATTCATGATGAACGGGATGCTTCAGTGCCTGGGACATTGTTAGATGAATTAGGCTTGCCCAGCACCTCTCAGCTTAGCCAGCTATTATGCGGAGGAAAGAACACGTGTTAAATGTGCATAATTTTTTCAAGAAAGAAAAATCCATTGGTGCTTGGACGGTATCGAACCCACGACCTTCGGTTTGAAAGTCGGGGGTAGATACCACTCGGCCAACACGGCTTTAGTACATAGAAAAGGCTTTATACCCAGACAAATGTCTGCAAAGCGAATCTGGCCCGGCGGGTACCTATCCAACACGCAACTTCTTGCGTGTCAGTCGGCTATTATAGACAACTGAACCACGGCTCAAATATGCGTATTATAGTTTATATCAATCATGTGTGCTACCATGGTGTCACTGTTAGATCGCCTGCCGTTACTCCAGTAGTAATAGTACGTTACTATGATATCTGTCAGATTTGATAGTAACATACTATTATTACTACTGTAGCGCCTCTAGCGGATAGTTTGGTACTAAAATACGCAGTTATCTATACTACAGCTACTGTAGTTTGGGCTTCATTTGCTTAGAATTAAGTACCATGAGTTACAAATCTGACAGTTGACATAGTAACGTACTATTACTACTAAATTAACGGCAGACGATCTAACAGTGATAACTCATGGTTGACACCCTGATAGCTTTGTGACAGTGCGAGCTATATAGCCATAGTCTCGTTTGGCAAAATCTATATATATATTATATATACTTCAAAGTCCTGACTGACTCACTGACTGATATATCAACGCACAGCCTAAACCACTGGACCTAGACTTGAAATTTGGCACACAAATACCTTGTGTATCCTAGAGGTGCACTAAGAAGGGATTTTTCGAAATTCGCACGGGATAGGGAATAAATGAGATTTATATTTTCGAACCAAAGTGGCTCTGCGTGAAAAAGGGGATATTACGTTTTATGACTTCCACGCGGACGAAGTCGCGGGCAAAAGCTAGTTTTACATGAAGTTCTTGGTGGGATTAGTTAGGTACTATAGAATGTGTTTATATTTTTCAGATTTAATAACCTGCAAGCACGCTTTACTACGAACGGCGGTAGCTGCAACCATCTCCGGGCTGGTGGAAGCGAAGACAGATCAGGTGGACAACTTGGTGCTGCCTCTGGTGATGCTGTTGTCTTACCAGCTGACTTGGTTCCTCCATTAGTATCTTCGTAATACACTTCAGCCCAATTCGATGTGTACAAAATCTATAACAATAATAATTCTTTATTCAGAAAAAACTGGTTTGTAAAGTATACAGAAAGTTGTAAAAGTTAATTATGTTGTAACTTACATGCTAGAAGGTTATGCACCATAAACTGCCAGTACGTTACAGTTTCTTCTTTTTAGGGTTCTGGACCAAAATGGTAAAAAGGAACCCTTATGGTATCACTTTGTATGTCTATCTGTCACAAATGGATATCTCGAGAACTACTGATGCTATTGAATTGAAATGGTTAAAGTTAACGCTTTTTTACTAATATACTACAGAATATAGGTACCATCGCGGACTTTTTTAAACTGCGTCAAAATCCGTAGCGTAGTTTTAAAGATCTAAGCAATTATATAGGGACAGACAGACAGCGAGAAGGGACTTTGTTTTACACTATAATGATGACGCGGAACCCTCGGTGCGCGAGTCCGACTCGCTCTTGCTCGGTTTTATTTATTTTTAACTGACGAAAAAGGAGGTTTCTCAACTCAATACCGGAAGGTTGGTCCACTCTAAAGGACTGTTTCCGGCCAGGTATTTAATAGTGCAATCGATTTTTAAGGGTAACTGGATTTCCTTAAGCATGGAGAGAAATAGAAAGTGCCGACGCAGCGGCTTAACGCTCTGTGTATTTGTGATGTATCGAAATTAATGTTTTTTTTTTAATTTTTGTGTTTTAAGTTGAAGAAGTCTGCCTGAATTAAACTAATTTCATTTTATTTATTTTAAGTTTTAAAGTTTGTTTACATTTTGTTCAATCGAATTTGGCTGTAGTACATATTGTGGACATTTCATTGTAATAATTTGATAGCATAGGTAAATGACAAATAAGTAGAATCTAAACGGGAGATGTTACAGGGTTCTCTAGTCATTCCAGCGCCATCGGGAAATAAATTGTTATGTATGAGCTATTATTGATTGACAAAATGTATAAAAGTTAAGTCACATGGGTTGTGGTGTTCCTAATTCAAAAGTGCCAAATAGCACCAGTGCCAAAATGTATAATGCCAATATGTTCGTTTGTGCATTTGGTCGGGAAAAAGCAGTATACGAGTACTTCGCGTTTCCAAAACAGATAAGGTGAGTACATCAGGTTTATAACATTTAGTCAGTCACACACCAATTCCTAAAACAACAATTTATCAAGACACGCAATAGCAATAAAAATCCACCTTTCTCGTTAGTCACAAATGTAGGTATACTAAGTTAAATAAAAGCGTTTGATGTGTGAATTTCCTCATTATGACAAATGGTCGTTTTCAGCAATAGGTTATATTAACCATCGATCTTTTGGTCATGCATGAGCTTAGAATCTGACAACAGGGCATTTTGTTAGTGTGTTTTGTACATTTTGGCAGTCTTTCAATCTGATACCTACCTTACATTATTCATGGACATTAGGACATTCCATTGTTGTTAGATAGTTTTAGAAATTTAATAAAATCTATTTCGAAATAAGGTGAAATTAAAACCAAAGACGCTATAATAGCGCTCGCACTTCGACTGTGTATTAGTTGTATTTTTATACTGTTTTATATTCTTCAAAACATTCCAAAAGGGTTTTTGTAAATAAGAGATTTTGGTACTTATTTATTAAAAAGATTTAATTTTATGAGAATGTTGTTTTTGTTCATAAAGCCAAGCGTAATTGTTATCATTTAAAAATTATTCGCTTATTTTAAATACAGGGTCTGCAAAGAATCAGTGATAAAAACCCGAGGTGTAAAGGACCTCGAGGTCTATCCGAATCACCTCCATGTAGTTTCCGCGATTTTCCGTACTTTTGGAGAGAAATCGATAAATGCATCAATTTTAATCTTTAATGCTATTCTAGTTAGAAAATCAGATTAACTGTTTTCTATACGTCTCTTCTTACAAGTCTCTATTTTAACATCTAAATGTATAACTTTTGTTAATTTATCCTTTACGAGTTTTCGCTTTTTCTTGACCCCCATGCACCGGATTTTGAATGCTTTCTGCATTAATTTTAAATGACTCTTTTCAACAGACCAATCTACAACCATATCAGTGATTTTGGTTGGATCCTCTTTCTCAGAGTAATCTGGTATCTCCAGTCTTAATATTTTCATTACCCGTTCTAATATATCATCGACATAGTAGCTTATAATGAGATCAGCTTTGTTGTCCTGTAACAAATTCAGAAAAGTTTAGTAAAAAAAATGTTATCCAAAATTTAAAAATTCAAGCTTCAAGAATTTTATGTGTAATCTTTTCAAGAACTAGCCCGCCCCAGCTTACAATTTATTCGGTATTGACACCCTTATCTGCCAGGACATTATTAGGTAGGTATATATGGTATGCCAGATATGTAATATGAAAAATTCATGTGAGATACTCAAACAAAGTTATTAAGGTATTTGTGACGCGTCAATAAGGTCCATGCGGCCGCACTGAATAAAGTATTTTTTGATTCTTGATTCTTGAAAGCCAGTACCTACATGTTTAGTTGGCTGTAGGTTGCATATGACAAGTTTGCCACCATATTTAACCGTCTCCAAGGGTAGGTTGCCACTTGGGACTATTTGGAGTGTTGTTCCCAAGCATATACTCAGCTCTGCTACACTGGAATCAAATATGAAATTGCGTACACATGAGACCTTACAATTACAAGTTTGTCTCAGAGTACAGGGCAATGTCTCTTAATAAATATTATATTGTTGACACAATTTATGGAATAACTTATGAGTGAATTGAAGAGTGAAGCTCAGAACCATTTGCGTTTGAGGACCAGAAAAAAGTGGAAAGATAGTGGTTGAGGTGATAATCCCATTATACAGTACGAGCTGACCCGGTGTCCACTTCATTGGGCGGTAATTTATAGCCTATGGCACAAATACTGTGGCTTTCTATTAGTAAAAGAATTTTGAAAATCAGTTCAGTAGATCCAGAGAACCCCCTACAAACTCGCAAACTTTACCTCTTTATAATATTAGTATAGATTGAAATCTATAAGTACAATAATAATGAAATATTGTAGTTAGTTTAGAAAGTCATTATGTACCTTGATTGCAATTCCGCCATTACCAAATCATTTTCAGGCAGTTCATGCTCCCAATCCAGTATGGAGTCATACAGCTTCCCTCTACATGGTCTCCCAACTTGAGCAGACTTACATGTATCTCCAGTTGCTTTCTTACCTACTGTTGGACTTGGAGTTTGTCGGACAAATTGTCTGTAAATTGGAAACTTAATTGTAATTGGAAAAATATAAACTTATTCTGGAAAAGAAAAGAAGAAATAAAATGGGGCCAAGCATACTCCCCTTGTGTACACCACTCATAATACTACAAATGGATGTTTTAAGATGGTTGAAGCTTTACCTAGGTTGCATAATACATATTACACTTATAGATAAAATTTATATTTTCAAATTCAGTTTTACCTTTTACAGGAATTACATTCGTCAGTATACATGTTTCCATGCAGTTCTGATAAACTTTTTCTTGGTAATCCAGACTTCAAGTGTAAACCATCAATGTTCTGGCTGACTACATAATGTATTTTGTTGCATTCCATTAGTTTCTTTAGAATCATGTGTGTTTTGGTAGGCAGTGCATTATCAAATGATATATCTGTAGTTGGTTTCTTGCCTTCTTTTTCCAAAGTCCATACACCATTTGGACCCCTGGAATGTGACATAGGATTTCACTTTTAGGTTTAGATAGATGGTAACTCACCATGTTTTTTATTTATTTAGGTAAGTAAAAAAAAATGCAATGAAAATATCTAGTTTTAATTCTGCTAATTCTGAGATGCATATGCACCCACCTACCCGCGCTTATATAGGTAAGTACAAGAAGTTATGTTCTTTTTAGGTATGAACATTATCAACAACAGTTTGAATGATACTGGTTATGTCCAGTCATAAACTCATAACCAAGACCTTTGGTTAAATGAACCTATGCTATTTTATACTGTTATTTTAAAATTTTCTATACAACCTAAAATTAAAACTATGTTTAGGTACCTACCTGAAATCGGGTATCCCAGCTGATGTACTTATTCCTGCCCCAGTGTGAACCACAGTAAAAGAGGATTTGATCATAAGTTCAGCTAACTGTTGACATTTCTTATCTAATTCATCTTCAGGTTCAAATTTCTGAAAACGTAGGTCAGCTGTGACAATAATACAGTACCTAATAGTAAATAAAATTGTAATACAGCTTTGGAAGATAGCATATTTTTTTAATATTTTTAGTTTGGTATGAGAACAATAGTTTTTAAATAAAAACATGAATAAAACTTACTTCTGGTATGCCTAGAACTCCTTTGTGCTCGTACGGTGATAAACCATCTGCATAATTACACGACATATTGACCCTATCAGGTTAGCATATCTATACAATTAAACTGAAGGAAGGAGATGCCGAAATGAACACTCTTCATCAGTCAGACAGAAAAGTTTAGGACAGCTTTGGAAGAAAAAAAGCATAGGTACAGTACACAGCAGACGAGACGGACGGGACGAGGCAGACACAGTGTTACCAACCTTCACCAAATTTTTCCCCCAAGTTTTTTTCTGAATGTCCCTAAAAACCCCTAAATATAGAATTTTATATGTACTTGTCTTATTTAGTGCCTAAATTGTTTCGTAGCTCATAAAATAAAACGTTACATATTAAGTTGGTTAATAATTTTATTACAGTATATCCAAAGTTATAAATTATTTCCATAATAGACTCTGTTCGAATTCATGTTTCACACGTTTCGGATTGACAAAAATGTTTGTTCAAGATTATCATAATACCCTAGGGTGCCCTAGGATCGTGATGCCCTAGGAAATATCCTCAACTATAATATGTATGAATTTTAGAACTGTAGATTTTATAGTTATTGAGTTTCGGCCAGATAAAAATCACGAAACCGGGGAATGCCCGCGTTAAGAACAGCTTTTGTCAGGGTCAGGAAGTATATTTTTGATGTAAAACATCTTTTGCGGATGTAAAACCTATCGGATGAGAGATGACGCGTGACGCTTGGGGATGTGCGAATTACTAGTTACTAGGGCGACTGAGGAGATTGGAGTGACTGGGGTGACTGTGCTGACAGTAGCAATCGTAGTGCCTGTGGCGATTGCGGCGACTGGGGCGACTGTGGTGACTATGGTGATTGTTGCGACTGTGGCACCTGTGGCACAGAATAATTATCCTTTGGCAATCGTAGTGCCTGTGGAGACATTAAAAAAAAAAATCAACGATGCACTAGATAGCACCTATTAATTCTACCTGATTTTATTTGCTTAGTTACTAATGAAGTTTAGCCAGTTAGTTTAGTTTTAGTTTCCCATACCTGGTCGCGGTCGCGGGAAGACTGCAATCCGGTCGAAACGTCGGGATAATAATAAAGATAATTGTCTTGTCTTTTTATTTTATGGCTTTTTGTGTTTGGTTTTACACAAATCCGCCAGTGTCAAGTTAATTTATATATTCTTATGGAAATTGGCTGACCATGATGGCAGCCATTTTTTCGATTTCATTTTTAAAGATAATTACGCGATATATACCCGTTAATCCAGTAAAGAAATAATCAGTTCTTAGATGACAGAGTTCTCAATTAAAAAAATCAGACGGCCTGAGAACCTCTATTTATGTTTGTGGTTTAGGTTTATATTATATATGTTACTCTATGGCTTAGTTTAGTTTTAGTTGTTTGTTGGCAGCAATTCTTGATAGGTATTTGGGTTTTGTTCTATTTTTCTTGGATTTTCGTTTCCATTACGTTTCATATTAGGCGAAAATATGAATCGCAGGAGGGGACATGATGAAGAAGATGGATATGGTAAATAATTAAATTATATACTTTTAGGTTAGAAGCTGCAGGATACTACAATTGATTTATTTTTTCTAGAACGTCTACACCGCAAAAGGCGCCGAGTATCGGAGAACCAAGACATCGAAGATAGATTGGAGTCCCTCATCTTGAGGGTTGGAGAGAAGAGCAGTTCAAGTTTGGAGAGCAACCTCGAAGGGTTAGCTAGCGTTCTCGAAGCCGACTTGAGCACTTTCCGTGTTAAAATCCTCCGTATCCTCACAGATTGTGCTATACGTATGCCAGAGAAATGCACCATCTATGCCACACTGGTTGGTTTACTAAATGCCAAGAACTACAATTTTGGTGGTGAATTTGTGGAATACATAGTGAAGACATTCAAAGAGAATCTGAAGACCAGTAAGTGGAATGCTGCCCGGTACTGCCTGAGGTTCATTTCTGATCTGGTGAACTGCCATGTGCTGGCTGCCTCATCATTGTTGACTCTGTTGGAGACGTTGGTAGACTGTGCCAATGAAGATGGTGTTCCTCAAGTGCGAAGGGATTGGTTTGTGTTTGCGGTCCTGTCAGCGCTGCCCTGGGTCGGCAGAGAGTTGTATGAGAAGAAGGAATCTCAACTGGATCACCTCATGGTTACAATTGAAGTATTTCTCAATAAGCGCAGCAAGAAACACTGGCCAGCTCTAAAAGTATGGTCGGCTGATACTCCTCATTTGCAGGAAGAGTATCTGGACTGCCTTTGGGCCCAGATCAGAAAGCTAAAGCAAGACAATTGGTCTGAGAAGCACATTCCAAGGCCCTATCTGGCCTTTGACTCTATTCTTTGTGAGGCCTTGCAACACACTCTGCCAGCTATTCAGGTGACTTGGTACTCTTTTAATATTTTATTGATGCTTCTCTGAAGAAAGTCTTGTCTAAAAAAGTAGTGGAACATTTAAAATGTTAGTATTTGGAGGAAATGAGTGCTAAAATTTTTGGTATATTTCAATATTCTGCATGTATCTGATGGACATATAAATTTAATAAAACTTTCTGTATCATTTCAGCCACCACCATACAATGACAATGACAGCTACCCTATGCCCAGAGTAATCTTCCGCATGTTTGACTACACTGACTGCCCTGACGGGCCGGTGCTCCCAGGAGCACATTCCATTGAAAGATTCCTCATAGAAGAGCATCTACACAACATTCTAGAAGCCCACCATTTGGAACGCAAGGAGTGTGCTGCTCAATTGATCTGCTTCCCATACAAAGCAAAGATACCATTGGAATACTGTATTGTAGAGGTCATGTTTGCCGAGCTATTCAACTTGCCGAGGCCTCGTTATCTGGAGATATGCTATGGCTCTATTTTCATAGAACTGTGTAAGCTGCAGCCATCCACAATGCCCCAAGTGCTGGCTCAGGCTACAGAGATATTGTTTATGAGGATTGATACTATGAATGTAGCTTGCTTTGACAGGTAAAGATTATTTTAACATCTCCATCAACTTTACTCAATCTCTATACACTCTTCAGACCCGCCGGCGGGTCGGCTCAAAATATAGGAAAAGGCCTTGAAGGCGCTCGACCCGCCGACGCCGGCGCGGGTCGGCCCGCGCTGACGATACCGTTATTTTATTATACGGTTTTTTCATCAGTTTACAAAATATGCTTCTGCGAAAAGTCGCGTGTTTATTCTGTTTTTGTGTTGTGGTTTGTAAATATTAGCTAACATAAATAATAAACACAAAGAAAAAATATTTAGGAAGCTAAAACTGTTTACAAAACTTAGATAGTTATTTTTATGAGAATTTAACAAAAAAAAAACAAAAAAAAGCATCATTCTTAATTTTGACAGCTGGATGAAGGGTTTTAATAAGTAATAAGGAAAGGATGTTGTCCTGTCCATAATGCTTATTAAGTAAAGTATGTTTTCTTCTTAATCATATTGTTAAGTGTTAAGGGTATTGATTTATTAGGCATAGATAATGAAATTAGTATTGCTGGACAATTCACGCAGGCACAGCACCATCTTTGTGTTATGGGTAGCAGATGGTTGATATTTTTTTATGGAAATAATCATTTATCATGGATTGAAAAATAATTGGAAAAAAACTAAAAAATATGTCCGCGGCGAGAATCGAACGCGCAACCTCCTGCGTCTCGGCCAGCTAATAAACTGTCTGCGCCATAGAGGTCTCCCTTGAGCCACATTTATTGATGGTTGACAAAATATTAATATGTTGATATTTGTAACCATTATACAGTTTCAAAATGAAAATATAAGCGATAAATACGTATTTCTCGCGCAAAATGACAAAAACGTAATCTTGGAATTTTAAATATGCAGGTGCTTGCATAAATTATCTTTATATTTATACTTTGGACTGCAACAAAGTCGCCAGAGGACTTGCCTCAAGTGTGAAAACAAACACAGTTACAATTTTACGGAATTATACTTTTCCCTATAATTCCGTAAAATTGTAACTGAGTGTTTGTAATTTAACTATGCAGCAAATGCATATTTAAAGTTCTAGGTAAAGTAAAATCTAGTTAGGTATTTACATTAATTGTACATCCAACAATGGTGTCACAATAAAATATATTGATTGTATTAATTAGACTGAGGTCCTTATGTCCCTCCACTTACAGGATTGCAGCATTTACAAATATAATTTATTTTCATCATCTCAGCCATAGCACGTCCACTGCTGGACAAAGGCCTACATAGATCACTACATACTGATCTAGAGGGGTTGTATTCATACTCAACACGCTTTGGCTTTGTTGATACGCGGAAAGACGCTGCAGCCCATCTTCCGGAGGTACCCTTTAGCAGATTCTTACTGCCTCCACGGGCAAGAGAGGAGGGGCAACATTCTACTGCGCCCTGCGGCTGTTAATTTTGTATACATTTTTTTTATGGTCATTACACAATTTCAGATTTGTGAACTGGTTCTCATACCATCTGAGCAACTTCCAATACCGCTGGTCCTGGGAGGACTGGGAAGGATGCACGCAGCTCGACGCTGATCACCCCAAGCCGAGGTTTATCAGGGAGGTGCTCGGGAAATGTCTCAGGTACATTACTTGGGGGGCCGTGGGGTGCAGGTAGAAGCAGGCTCGAAAAAAACCTTTATAACTCTTATTATTTCGCTAACGTAACCCTTAATCTAAAAATTATCTTGGAAACCACTTAATGGTTTGAAAATACCTTTTAAACATTTATTTGAGCTTTTATACCGTTATCTCGGCGTCATTGTTTTAAATGTAAAGAAGGCTTATGAAATTACGGGCACATGAGACCCTACAACTCTATGTCTCAGGGTGACGGGAGCAATGCAGCGTTGGTCACATGCTAGAGGTTACTGCATAACATCTGGTAGGCCTTCGGCTTGTCTTGTCGCGGCAGAAAGTCATCTGCGTCTGACCCGGCCGCGCTACCACTGTACCGTACCCATTCGGCAAACTTATATCTTTGTCCATATTTCGCCCGACATGCGACAGTCATGTCCAGACCAGTCTCACTTCAGTTTATCTGATCGATGATTTTTGGCAGTGTAGTTTAGGAGCGGTGTTTCTAATGGGGTCTGTTAATTTAACACCTAGAATATGGCGCTCCATCGCTCTTTAGCAGACAGCTTTGACCGCTGGAGATATGTCAAAATAAATTAGAAGTGTACAATCATTACATATTATCTCTTTTCCTTTTTTGGTAGAAAGCAGACACATTTGGGTCTTAGTGGCATTGAATTGGTTGGCATCACCCCAATCGGAGAAGATTTTAAGGAACAAGTTCAAGCGTTTCATTACTGCCTCTCTGAGTGACTGGATCTGTGATCCACTGACTCGTGCATTGAATGTATAAGCTCAACAACCGAACAACCGTGCTATCGTCTGCGTACCCAAAGATACCGGATTCGCGCGGGTTGTTGATATGCGGCAGGAATAACGTTGCAGAGAGCACCGGCCCCAGGGCAACACCGACATTGATTGCCATTTAATTAACTACCCGAATCGATCGATCCCACAGGAGGTCCAATATCCAAACACAAAGTCCCATAGGCAGGCAGAATGAAGGAAGCTTGTGATAAGGCTGAAGCTTGTGATAAGGCTGTCATGTCAAACCCTGTCAAAGATAGGCCTTCGAGATGTCTAGGGAAACAGCGAGAGCCTCCGTATTTCTGTATGACCTAACTCTAGATCCCCAGTGTACCGGTTTCGGCGAAAACCGTATTGGCGGTCATTGAGGAGGTCATTCGAATCAAGGTGGAGCCTGTGGTTGAGAACACGTTCCAGAGTATGGAAGTGACCGATATTGATACTTTTTGTTAACTGTGCCTTGGAGCCATATTTTTTATCATCCTATTTCAGTTTATTTGCAACACTATGGCAACCCAACGCCATCGACGGGTCAAAATATCAAACAGAACATTCTTATATTTTCTCCAGATTGGCGTACCACCAGAGAATCAAGGACATAACACCGGAAGCATTCTCGTCGTTAGTACCGCCGAAACCAGAGCCGATCTACAAGTATTCTATGGAAGGAGCCGGTAAGCTTTATCCTATTACCTCTGTGGCGCAGTGGTGATGCTAAGCGAAGTGTCTCATGAGTCATAAATGATAGATCACAAAAGTCTAAAAGACACCTATTTTTAGTGTGGGTAGGTAAGTTCACGATGGCTACTCCGAACCGCATTCCGAAATACGAAAAAACTATATTACCATTTCTATAAAACTGTATTGACGGTACAGTCTATTTATTGGAAGTCTCCTTTTAAAGTCTAATATAATACAGGGTGTAAAAGGACGACTACCGAAAACTTCGGGGGGTCAATGTACTCATCAATATGACCAACTTTTACTAAGGCACTTTCGCTGTAACAAAATGTGAAGAAACAGCTGTTCCATACAAAAGTACAATACTACTTTACTAAAATATATTGAACAGCTGTTCCTTTACATTTTTTACAGCAAAAGTTCCTTAGTAAAAGTTGTTCATATTGACGAGTACATTGACCTCCCGAAGTTTTCGGTAGTTGTCCTTTTACACCCTGTATAATGAAAAGCAATGTTATGCTGCAAAATATTAAGCATTTTAAAGCAGGCTATCATTGCTAATAATCAATAGACAAAATGATAATGACATGATTTTTATCATTTGTCCAACTTTGATATTTAGCTGGGTTCAAAAATAATTTAACTAAATTTCAGTTAGCATTGTAGTTAAGAATAAAAAGACTCGTAAAAATATTTTATTTATAAAAATACTCGTATTCTCTTATCCTAAACTTATCTAGATTAGAGAAATATTTACACGTTCGTTAATAATCGTTTGGTACTGTGCGTTTAGTTTGAATGCCTCCTTGTTATAAAAAATAACCTTTGTATTGTTTTAATCATCCACTTTACATCAAGAATTGGATTTCGCATCTTTCCTAAACAAAAAACAATGTAAAGCTATATAAGGTGTTAGATAGATAACCCTTTCGTAGTTACAATCCGCGCCAATCCTTAAAATCTGTACTTTATTTTCTTATTATCTTTACATTGCTATCCCAATGGGTATAACATCATGAATGTAACATGCAGAAAATAACCTAAATGAAGTACGCACATGCTACACATCTGCTTAAAATCCGCGGGACTAAGCTTATACAATTTCCCCCAAATGGCGTCTTAATAAGCTACCTTATTTCATAGTACTTTTGTGTCCAGCATGTCACTAAAATGCAATCGGTTAATTGACGCCGGTCACAGAGATTCAGTCTATTCCATGGCCATTAATTCTAGAAAACTGTAAGGGCGGTCGCGGTAATCCTCGTAACTTACATCTGCGTGCCTCTGGCTTCGGCTCTCGTCTTCGGTGTTAAACGGCGAGTAATCACTTTCACTGTCATCGTCCTCGTATTCGTAAACTGTCTCATTGTCATTCTTCTTGCTTTCAAGTGAGTCTAGGAAATCTTCAAGGTCGTCATCGATGCGTGCGAAATTTTCGTTATTTTCGCTGCCAGCGGCAAGGATATCTGTTGTTTTGTTTGCAGGCGGTAGACCTTCTACTGTGTAAGAAGCGAAAATTTGCGAGAAAATATCCGCTTCTGTCGTTGCTGCCTCTGTGGTTGATATTTGTAATACTTCTACTGGTACGTGTGGTATTTGCTCTGCAGTAATAACTTTCGAGTGCTTCTTCTTTTTGCATTTAGATTTTTTGCTAGTTGTCGTTGTTGCGACTGTAGTAGTATTGTATGAATCTTTAAATTCCTGAGATTCTGAAACTTCGTTACTGTTCTCGACTGAATCTGTTTGGTCAGAGAAAATGAACTCACTGTGGTCTTTCGATTCTCCATCATCTTGTTCACTTGAAGTAATTTCACTAGAATCGTCTCTTTCCACTTCAGTTTCTTCGGTACCAGTTGGATACTCTGATTCAATTCCAACGTCTATTGATTGCGTTGGTGCTGATGTGACGGGAATAACTTCTAGTAATACTTCCTTAGTGCTGCTCTCGATCGTATTGTATGCTACATCTTTGTGTTCTAATTCACGATGTTCCCCATCTAAGTTTTTTGGGGTCGATGAAACGTACCCGTGGAAATTAGATCCTTTTCGTCTTAAATAGTTATTACTAACTGGTTTGGTATTAAATTTCATTGTATTGTTTTCTGACACCGGCGTACTCCATTTGTCGTGCTTGACTGATGTGCCTTTATACATCAAAGTTGACTGTCTGAATCTATTCTTATTCTTTAGCGCGGTGATTGGTTCTTCAGTTTCGGGGACGGGAGTAGTTGTTCTTGTTGTGGTGGGTTGTTTTGTTGTAGTTGTTAGTCTTGTGGTGGTTGTGGTAGGCTTAGTCGAGGTAGTTGTTGGATGAGGTGTGGTTGCATCTGGAACCACGATCGCTTGGGAGGTTGTTGCCGCCTCCTTGTGTTTTTTCGGCTTAGGTTTCTCGCTCGGCTTTGGTGTTCCAGTAGCGGCCGAACTGGCTTGTGGTGTTAAATCTGTTGATGGTCTTTTCTTTCGCGGCTTTTCTGTAGAAGTGGTCGTCATCGTCGTCGTGTTAGTGGTTTTAGTCATACGTATATGCTTCTTCATCTTCTCCGGTTTTGCGATTGCGAGTGCAGGTCGAGTACGTTTTGAAGGCCTAATAGTCGTTGTCGTGATCTCTTGTTTGACCGCTGTTGTTGTGGGTATAGTTACCGTGGTCGTACGTTCTGGAATAGTCGTGGTGGGCTCGATTGTTGATGAAGTTGGTTCAGTGATATTGTTCGCTGTTTCCGCAATCATTGGAGTTGTTTTGACAAATGCGCCCAGGAGACTGCTAGCCCAATTCATAGAGTCGCTTTCTTCAACAGGCAGGCTTTGTGCTGTAATGATGTCTGGTGTACTCGTAGTTGTTAGATGCAATTTAATAAGTTCTTGTTTCGTCATAGGTTTCGATTTGTGAAGGTTCTTGTGATGAGCGTTTTTATGCTTTTCGCTGCCAGCTTTATCATCACTAGAGTCAGTTGCGTTGTCGCGATAATTTAAATTCATCGGTCTGAATGCATCAGATTGGGGATCTGGGTCAGAGAATTGTTGAATGTCGACGACCTGCGGACTTGGACGAAAATCTACTGGTCTTGTCTTCACATGTTTTGAATGCTGGTGGTAATTGTGATGATATTTCAAAGGTGGCAACGGCTTAAAAGGCTTTTTATCTATCGTGAAGAATACTCCAGGCGGAGCGTTAAATACTGGAGGCCGTACATGATCTTGGAAATAGCTGATCTTAGTCGGTGGCGACTTATGAGCCGGATGTTTCGGAAAAGGCTTAAACGATCCAGTTATTATCTCGGGTTCCTTAGTAGTTATCTCGGATTCATTAAAATTTTTCGTTACTTCTGTTGTTAAATTCAATAGCGCGATGGGTGGTGTGGGCAATACGGCTGGTTTTGTGGTTTTCACTACATTTGATGGCTGATATCTGCTGTCCAGCTGTGCTGTATACGGCGCCGGCGGGCCTTTCGTCTTTACTGATTCTGATTCTATGTGATGATAATGCTCTTTAGGCGGTTGAACTTTAGCTTTGGCATCATAATGATACTGAACTGCCGGAGGGGTGTATGGATACTTTGATTTTACCTCATCGAGGTAGCGCTGAACTTCCTCCGTGAAAGGAATAGGAGTGACATCCTTTTCAGGTTCAGGGTACTGTTGTACTGGGGCTTGAGGGTAAATATTGTTTATTTTATTAGAATCGAGTAGTTGTTGTGGCTGCTGGATCTGCGGAGGTGAGAGTGGAAGATTTAACTTTCCATCAGAATCGGGAAAGTGAAATTGAACTTGTGGAGGCGCGAACGGTATTTTTAATTTGTCAGAGGCGGTGTAATGATGCTCAGCTTGAGAAATTGTCGGTGGTGGACCGAGGGGCGGTCTCGAGTACTTGTATACAACTGGTTTATAGAAAGGGGTTTTCTTTAGCTGGTTTTGTTCAGTTGGAGATCCCATATTTCCTAATTTGGAATGCTGAGGTCCAGTATAGCTTGGGGGAATATATGAATGAGGTTTATATCTTGGAGGTTCGTCCTCTTCGTCTGAACCAAACAGCGATAAAAACAACCTATCTAAGCCTTGTCCTTGATTATTATTATGACTGTGATAGTTCCGGGTGGGGACGATATTTTTGTGAAACCAAACAGCTCTTTGCGGTCTCGGCACATAGGATATTGGTGATGGAGATGGTTGTTCCACCGGAGTGCCATCTCGTACTGTAAAAGTTCTCACAGAGTTATCAAAGGGTTTTTTGAGTTTCTTAGGCATTTGGGAATTGACGGAGAATGTCAGTTCGTAGTGATACTTCCCTGAAGCTGTTTCTCCGTCCTTTTGTCTCACGCGTTTCACCGACCACAGAGCCCTGACTCCTTGCATACATTTCTCATCGCACCTCTCCTTTATTATCTCATCTTCCGTAAACCGGAACTGTCCGTTTCCTTCTAAAAGACGACCTTTCGCCATGTAGGTGATGTCTCCTGAAATATCCGGTTCGTCTGCGTTGAGCCGTTCGAATGGGGCACTTTTGATTTTCTCCCATAAGTTGTGATCGTTGATTTCATTGGAGGCATGTTCTGGTTTGTTGTCGCCTCCTCTGAATAAGAGTTGATCTATCTTGTCCCTGACTAGTGTCAAGTAAACGCTGTGGCGTAGCGCGTCCTCCCAGTAATGCGCTGGACTGGCCGCATTGGCTGAAGGTGCCTCTTTCGCTAAATCCTCCTGCGATGCTGCCTTCTCCCCATTCCACTCGTTCAGCGGAATGGGTGTCGGTTTGAAGTCCTCATCGGTTGTTGCTCTTCCTCCTCTGTGTACCTGCAAATACAAATGCATAATTAATATTGTAATGGCGACAAAAAAATGTGGATATGCGTTTGAAAGTAAAATGTGGTAGCGGGAAAGTGGCGTTGGCGTGCGGGGCTCGCGTGCGTCGCGCCAGCCCCTCCGAGTTTCCAATCGAATAATTTCAATATTCTTGTGCTTCGGATTTCTTGTGTTTTCCCAAAAGATATTTGAAATACAATTTAGGCAGCCAAGCGGCTCCTGTTAAGCTAAGTTTGTGATGATTAATTGTTTATAAACATTAGACACCCGTAGCGTATTGGTATGCTTTTGACGAACAGTTAAAATACATTAATTATTTTCTTTGTATTTGGTTTGTAGGCAGTATTGATAAGTTAACTGGTTTTTCTAATTAATTAACTTCTGTCTGAATTACACCATCTCCTTCGAAGATTTATTAAGTTTATTATATATCAGTAATTTATTTATATTGTAACTGAAAATACCATATTCCATCGAGATCTAGATCGAACGTGCATGTACCGTGGTGCCTATGGTACCTATGTAACATTTCGTAAGATTCTCATACAATTACATCGCTTATCACCCAATTTTACTCGTATATAACGAGTACTGAGAAATCTGACAATAATCTAAAAACTTCGGTAATATTCATGTAATATTTTTTAATAATCTAATGGTGCCTCTTATCTATTGTTAAGTTTATTGTTTTAATCATGTTATAACAAAGACAAACTACATTACAACCAAACAAAAACTGGCGTTAACAATCAGCGGCGGCAGATCGGTTACCAAAGCAGTAACTCAACTGTTTCCCAGGCTTTAGAATTAGTTATAATTCATACTCCAGTATTACCTATTCTCTTAAAAAGCATTATTTCATTTAGGTTTTTCACGCAAGATCGGTCACACAGTAACATTCACAGAGAATGTAGTAAAGTCAAATGTAACTTACTTTTTATTTGGGTGTGAACCGTAAGCACATAGTCTCCTCTCACCAGCTATAATTGCTGTTTGAAAGTGAAAATAATCTAGTATTTATTATAACTATCCATCGCGATCATCAATCGCCAGCAGTCCGTAACAGTATACATGTTAAACACGAGCGTCTTCCAAGACTAGAGGGTTATCTATAATCTACGCGCTTGGTTGGAGATCTTAGTGTTCATTCATAACAGATGACACCGTTACTAATTGTCTGATGTAGGCCCTACACAGTTGCTTCTAATTCATAACAGAAAACTCTGTTGCATTGTCTGAGATCCTAGACAGCCTGGGATCTTATAATCATTTAATACAATCCATTTGTTATGGAACATGAATACGACACCTAAGCGTAAAAGTGGTTGGTCATTCATTATTCAACTCACTTGGACTCCCCACGTCTATAGAACTAAAATATGACTACTCATTGACTTCCATGCATGACTCTTGCAGTTCTATTGAATTCGAATGTATATTAGTTAGAGAGATAACCGCTTTCGACCTAACAAATAAACTTTTCAGCTTTATAATTGCTATAGATTTAGACGTCCCTATTAGCTTATAATATAACGCCTAATGTAATGGTACAATGTCGCGTGGCGTGGTCGGCGTAATGCCTGTAACTTATGTTTTATCACTCTGTTCCGCTCCACTTGTATACTATATACTTCATGGGAAAATCTCATAATTTCAAAGGTGAACGTAACAAGGTCATACATTGACTTTATATTGTTGTGTGATGATCATTATTGTTTGATTACGTGATAGATAACCTAATGCTATTAAGAGAGAATAGGATTACGGGTTTGATTTAATTTTTGCAGTGTTAATGAAGGATAATAAAAAAGATTAATTCTTAATTAATAAATAATAACGATTCGCTTTCTGGAAATGGATACTTACTTTTTTCTAAACCAACCAATATAATGTTTGCTTGTCTATAAATCACGTGCTTTAACGGTGAAGGAAAATATCGTGAGGAAACCCGCGGCTTTAGTTAGTTTCAGACGTATTGAAGCTAACTAAGAAGGAACGGGTAGTTATACCTGTTCCTTCCTCTGGTGGATTGTATAGGCGCACGGTAACTCGAATCCGTCTTACAATGTCCCAGGCACTGCAGCGTCCCGTACATGATGACTACGAGTTGCTGAAGCTATATAAATCATCTATGTCAGATGTAAAGGTTGTTATACTTGGTTGTTTCAACAAATTATCATTATGTTAATAATTGTTACTATAATTATCGTAACACGGCTAATAATTATTATGAAATCAGTAACACGATTATACCTCGGTCATTAGTTTGTGCAATATCTTCGTGTTTTTCAGGATCATAGTTCGAAAATGTTAATTATTTATGTATTTTTTTTAATCATTAATTTTCAGAAGAGTACGGCACGCATAATAAAGCCTTCTTTTCGGAAAATTGTTTTTAATATTGCGTCACGGTCATGTTTATTAGTGTACTAAATATATAGGTACTGTGTAAATTAACTGGCATTAGCTTGAACGAGCACTTTTTGTGGAGAGGAGGCCAACCATTTTTTATATGAAACGTTACATATTACAATAGATAAACAGTTAACATTAAAATAGCTTATTTCAGGTTTAATATTCAAAGTAGCTATGATTTAACCACATAATGAGATATCTGTCAACCCCCACTTTAGGTAAAGTAGTCGACACAAGAATAGCTTACGACAGAGGCGAATGGCAAAATCAAAGGGAGGTCTATGCCCAGCAGTGAGTCCATAAAGGCTGATGATGATGATGAGTCGACACAATAACTGTGAAGTTGTTTCTTACGATCCCCAAGCTTTCTCATTGGCCTTTTACACAAAAGTTGGACAGTTTAAACCATAGATATCTGAAATTCTGCCTGTACAACATAGTATTCAAATATCTACTATGCTGGACACTTAACACAGCACTATCTAGCCCCAAGTTAAGCAGAGCATGTGTTATGCGTACCAGATATTTGATGAAATACTAATAACAATTTTTTTGCGAAAACAATCTATCATACTCAGAAAGAAATCTACTACCCTGAGACCAATCTACGATATTTACACCAAGTCTCAAAGACTTGATCGTAAATTACGTGAATCAGCCGTTAGTTTCAGTTCATTATCCTAGTTACTCACAATTAAAGCGAAGCAAACGCACAGCAATGCGGATCTCATCTTAGCACAGAATCACTCCACTGCAAGTGTTCGCCACTGAACTTTTTAATGAGTTATTTGATCAATGCGTGTTGCGCGGTGGCATTGTGTAGCGCCGACTGGTGTTCGGACGAGGTGTCGATTCCACCCCTCTGTCGTTTGTCGTGGACGGAGGGAGGGTTTCGATCATGTTTAACAAGTACATCGTCATCATATCAGCCTTAGGACTGCTGTGTCCACGTCCACTGCTGGACATAGGCCGAGTATGGCAACAAAGCCCTCATGATCTTGATAATCGATGAGGGGTTTGTTGCCATACTCGCCACGCTTGGCAGGCGGGTTGATGAGCGCAGTACGGGGTGTTGATACACGGAAAGACGCTGCTGCTCGTCTTCCAGAGATATCCCTTAGCAGATTTTTACAGCATCTGCGGGCAAGAGGGGAGTGGTAATATTCTAGTGCCGGCACGCCACGGTCATTTAAGTTTAACAAGTTGCTGTGATACATTTACATTGTTCTTCGGTTTATTATTGAATAAATAAATAATGCTGGACACAACACACAGCACCTTCTAAACAAAGCAAAGCTTGTGTCATGGGGACTAGTAGATGATTGATAGTATACATTTTTGAAAATCATACTTATCATACATAGAAAACACCCGGGTGTTTTCTATGTATGATAAGTACAGATCCGAGAAAAATATCTGCAGATAAGCAAACATTTGACCCCCGGCGGGGAGCGAACCCGCAACCTCCTGCGTCTTAGCCAGCTATTAGACCAACAGAGCATGACCAACGGAGGTCGTCAATTCGACAAGTTTAACTTGTCCCCCAATGCGTCAGGATAATAAGATGTTCCGTCCTTATCGCTCCTTGTGCTTTCCTCACGTCTTGGATATGTTTAGTGTTAGCCTAAGCCTGTTGGCCGAGTGATATTTACCCCCGACTCAATCCGAAGGTCATGGGCTCGATGCTAGTCGTGCATCAAAGGATTTTTCTTTCTTGAAAAATGCATGTGCACCTTTAGCACGTGCTTTAAGCGTGAAGGAAAAACAACGTGAGGAAACCCGTAGCTTGGTCAACTTCAGACGTATTGACCAAAAAAATTTCGACCCCTAAGTGGGTCAAATTATGGGGTGAATGATGAAATAAAGAGTTATTCTTGAATCTTGTTATGATATACAGGGGTTTTAACGCTAACACCTTTTTGTTGACCATCATCATCATCAGTATCTGAAACAATCACTAAAAATATGAAATAAGTGCTTTTTACAAAAGAAGTAAACTAATATTAACTGAAAATTTGTAAAATAATTGTACTTTTGAGTCGGATTTGGTATAAAACATAAAATCATACCAATTAAAAATCTCAAATCCGATTCAAAAATACAATTATTTTTCAAATTTTCATTTGATATTAGTATTAGTAGCAACACTATCAACCTAGCCTTCTTCAACCCCTTGACCTGTTAAATGTTTTGCAATAATGCTTTCTTTATTACATTCTTAGGTAGCATTTATACGGAATTCTTATTAACCTCTGGTCTGTCTTAGCACTAATCGACTTACGGTCCAAATGAATTACATAGATAATTATAAGTAATATTCGTACAGCATGATTACCAGTTGCTAACGCTATATAAATCATCTATAGTAGAAGTAATATAACTGTCGACAAAAGTAGCAATTTATTTACCAAGGCCCATCATTTGACTTTCGTTTTAGGCAGTCTGAACACTGCAGAATAATTTTCGCGGAAATCGTGCGTTTTGCTTTTACAGATAATCACGAATGCGATAACAAATTAGGGGCCGTCTCCACGAGCGAGGGGATCGCGGCGAGACGTTATCGTCGTGCTACGTATTTCTATACACTCTTAAGAGGCCGACTTCACGAGCGAGAGAATCGCATGAATCCGCGCTATAGAAATACGTGGCACGACGATAACATCGCCGCGATTCCCTCGCTCGTGGAGACGGCCCCTTTGTTGTATGATTTAATTCCTGAAAGTATTTTAATAACGCTAGCTCGGTCAGTGCCCCGCCAAAGATATGGAAAGTAATTGGTGGATAGTCCATTATTTACTTTATTAACGACTATAAATTAAATGAGGTTTCTATTTTCTACCATGTTCTACGTTAACTTTGTAAGATAGTTCCTTCTGGCGATTGTTTAATATATTTTTCAGTTTATCTATTGGCTTAATTAGAAAAAAAATCACAATTGTTCGTACACTATAGTGTCTCTTGTCCATCAGATACTTCGTTTCTGAGATCCCATGAGAATTTTATTACTGGGTTAAAATAGAATACTTAGTATTATTTTTTAACTACAATAATTTTCACAGTATATCTAACAATGACAAGTATCCTAAATAATTCACGTTTGAAGAACTTGTCGTTCTTCAGCTAAATGATGTGTGTAATACCCGGCGGTATTTATTTATTTATATTGTTCCTTAGGCCTGTGACTGAGAAGTGACCAAAGAATAGCTATACATAGAAGGTTCGGTCGTCAGAAAGCGCGAAAGCATTGGCAACTCTTGAAATGAAATTGAGTTGCTGGGCAAATCTAGATACGAAAGGGACAGTTCAGAGTGGATAGCAATAATTAAGGCTACTTTTAAGTCAGCCTAATACACCCAGCAGGGGATGACTCGAGCTGAGACGATGATGATGATTAAGATGGTGTAGAATGATACCCCTCCTCTTATGCCCGTGGAGGAAGTAAGAGCCTGCTAAGGGATACTTCCTGAAGATGCGCGGCAGCGTCTTTCCGTGTATCAACATCCCGTACTGCGCTCGCCGATCCGCCTGCCAAGAGTGGTGAGTATGGCAACTACCCCTCGTGGAGATCCATGAGGGTGGGTGGCTTATGTTCAGTAGTGGACGTTTTACGGCTGAAATGATGATTGTGTGGTTCCTCAGCAATATAGATGAAGTAATCTCATTACAAGAATGTGTGTTGCGTTTGCTTCCTGTCTCGCAATGCAAATGCACGACTTCCTATGCCATTGTTCAGTAATCGCCGCAAAGAGGAACGTTATCTGTCTATTTGATCTTAATCGTGAAAGGAAATTAATCATATATGTGAGGTCAACTCTAAGACTAGATATATTGGAAACAATTCGAAATCGCTAAGAGTTTGGCGTCCTTATTTCGTAATATTTTGACAGTTTTAAATGTAAGATTTAAAAAAAATTGCATAAAGCGGTCTCGAGCTCGAGGGCAGTGTAAATCTGATCTCTTTAAATCCTATAGGATTTTCCACTACTTTGGCAAATATAGGTACATATCCTCTGGCATGTCTTAAATCTTCCAGTAAACAATCACCAAGAAACAAAATCGCTTATTTTCAATATATCTCGAGAACTAGTCGGCATTATCCAGTAGGATTGTCTCTAATCCAAGCTATCTTACACGGAATGCTCGGCTAAAGGTACACTTATGCATTGGATTTAAGGGCCTCCTCTACAACTTCCGACATAAATAACATCAGCCTACTACTAAGGCTTAAAAAAAGGAAGAAGGAAAAAGAAATACATTTATTTTTGTACAACAACACATTAGAGAGAAATAAAAATAGAATATAAAACATGCAAAGAACAAAAGAACGTTAGGGTTGTACTATCTTGTCATCTATTCCGAGAACATGTCAGTCGGCATTATCCAGTTGGATTGTTTCTAATCCGAACAGCAACGCAAGCCTTAAATTAAAAACTGCTATCTTTCACGGAATGCTCGACTAATAGTACACTAGCGTTGGATTCAACCGTCTCCTCTGAAAATAAGTTTTCCTCACGCAGCCGGGTGAAATTGCCCATTCGCGTGCGTACTTTCCATCTCGTGGACGCTCGCGGTTTTTTACAAGCTCCCACTACTTGGTACGACTGTTTGTCGTGTTCTATTTTAGGTAAGGAGCTGGTGGTTTCTTTTTTACTGATAAAATAAAATAAAATTTAGCTTCTTTGATGATAAGTAATAATTATATAGATCACTATATACATAAATGCTGCTAAAGCATATGTCACTTTTGTAACACAACAATTCACCAATAATATTTATCATTTTCAAAGAAATGAATAACATTATCAAATTTTTTTTACGGTTCCGGTGGGATTTGAACCCACGTCCGTCAAATCTATACGTGACGCTTCCTTAAGCCGGAAGCGCTTTTGACCGCTAAGCCACAGAACCCATGTAATATTTATCATGTCCATACAGTAACAATTTATTACGTTTAATAACCCCGAAAGTGGGTAATTCAGACCATCCCATGGAAAAACTTTAGTTAAACGACTTTCCAGGATTCGGTGATTTTCATTCAAGAAAAGACCGCAAAATAAAATAATTCATTAAAACAAATACTAATTCCCGAATACAATAAACTTATTTTTTAGGGTTCCGGACCAAAATGGTAAAAAGGAACCCTTATAGAATCACTCTGTCTGTCTGTCTGTCTGTCACAGATGGATATCTCGAGAACTACTGATGCTATCGACTTGCAATTTAAAATGGTAAAAGATAACAGTTTTTTACTAATATAGCATATCCGCTCGCGTGCCCCGCGCGGCACACCGCGCGGCATCCCGTGCCCGGCCCCCTGTAGCGTTGCTAACCCAAACGCCCGGCGACAAATACTTAGCACACCTCGCCGTGCCCCGCCGTTTTTACGCCTGCGGCGCGCGGGCCGGCTTTCACGCAATCGTTACTTGTGACTTAATTTGTTTTGAAAGATTGTCAAGTGTTATACTTTTTATGTTAACTATAAAACTAGCTATACAATGTTATATTTTGTTCCTCAGATTACGACTCTGGTGCAGAGTTATGATGTGCTGAACTTGAGATAGCGCGTTTTAAAGCTCGTCTTGTATTTAAAAGCTCATACCTCAATAATTAAAGCGATGACATATGGTTTTTAATCTTTGATTACGTTACTTATAGAATATATAATAGGATAAGAAATAAATACATACACTTGTCCATACATATTTATTAATTTACAGGCCTCTGATTCCACACCGTTATCTGGCGCCGCGCGGCGTAATTTATATTAAACTTGACAAGGCACAAATTTAATTTTTAGGCATAAAATGAAAGTAACACTAAATAAGTAGTCTTATATTCTTTTAAAACAAATAAAAACCATAGGGATAGCATTCACCACTTCTGAGAAATATAAACATTTCTGCAACAGTTCCCATGCTCTCAGTAAAATCACTTAGTTTTACTTTCACTAGAAAAAAGTCAAATCTTATGTTTCATGCTGGATTTTTTATATTTACGTGTTAGTTATTTACATTCCTTGATAAACACAATAGATCCTGAAGAACAAAACTAAATTCAGAAATATCGCACACACATCCCGCACCGAATCAACACTCAATGACAAGATTGACAAGGAACGTTTTTTTCTTACTTTCTTTTCTTTTGTCTATGGCTTGGATACTCGACTGGGATAAATGATGACGGGAAATTTAACGGAGAAGCGAGATAAATAATACAAACTAAGCCCTAGAGCGACAAGGACGAGTATATTTCACTTTTTCGATCGCGAGGTCATGTTAACCACAGGTTGACACGGGCATTTTGGCATGGCGGCGTCATGTCAACTACTAGTTGACAAGGGCATAGTAGACTGAATCGCGATGTTAACTACCAGTTAACATGGGCATTTTAGCGTTGTGCGTTTTGTTAACTACTGGTTAACACGGGCAAGCGAGCGGATATATAACAATGTTAAAAAATATTCTTATTTTGATTGCAGGGGGGCGGATAGGGGATCTCAAAAATTTTAAGTGAAGTTACTAGGCCGTGTGGGGTATCATATGAAAGGTATTCATTTGTACATTAATAAACAGTTTTTAGTTTTCCTTTAAACCGTAGCGTTTTTGAGTTATTTACAAAAATGTTGAAAAAACGACCGTTCCCCCCCCCTTATCTCCGAAGTTTGCAGAGATAAACCCGTGATACTTTTATGGCTAATAGAAGTGTATGTAAACTTTATAGGAAAATTATAGCGAACTCTCTAATTTGCATAGTTTTTTAGACAAGGGGGGTGGAAGAGGGGTTTTCAAAAATTTTGTGAAGTTAATAGGTGATGTGGAGTATCATATGAAAGGTATTCATTTGCACATTAATAAACAGTTTTTAGTTTTCCTTTAAGCCGTATTGTTTTTGAGTTATTTGCAAAAATGTTGAAAAAACGACCGTTCCCCTCCCCTTATCTCCGAAGTTTGCAGAGATAAACCCGTGATACTTTTATAGCTAATAGAAGTGTATGTAAACTTTATAGGAAAATTATAGCGAACTCTCTAATTTGCATAGTTTTTTAGACAATGGGGGTGGAAGGGGTGTTTTCAAAATTTTTGGAAAGTTACTAGGTTATGTGGGGTATCATATGAAAGGTATTCTTTTGCACATTAATAAACAGTTTTTAGTTTTCCTTTAAGTCGTATAGTTTTTGAGTTATTTACAAAAATGTTGAAAAAATAGCGTTCCCCCCCCTTATCTCCGAAGTTTGCGGAGATAAACCTTTGAAACTTTTATTACTATTAGAAGTGTATGTAAAGATTAGAGGAAATTTATTACAATCTCTCTACATAGCATACTTTTTTAGAAATCATCGAAAGTGTAAAAAATCTACATAAGTTCCGCTATCAGACAAGAGATGGCGCTGTCAAGGTTCTCCAACAAATAAAAAACCGCCTTTGTCATAAATTATATTGTATGATGGCACGGAACCCTCGGTGCGCGAGTCCGACTCGCTCTTGCCCGGTTTTTTTTTTTTCATAGGTTCGATACCGGCCCATTAACAATGGATTTTTCTTTCTTGAAAAATGTACGAGTATGTGCACATACTTTGCCGTGGGGTGCCGGCAGTAGAATGTTACCCCTTCTCTCCTACCCATGGATGCAGTAAGAGCCTGCTAAGGGACAACTCCGGAAGATCAGGCAGCAGCGTCTTTCCATATATAAACATCCCGTACTGCGCTCATCAATCCGTCTGCCAAGCGTGGTGAGTATGGCAACTACCCCTCATGGAGATCCATGAGAGAGAGGCCTTAGTTCAGTAGTGGACGTTTTACGGCTGAAATGATGATGATGATGTGCACATTTTACTCGTGCCGTGAGGAAACCCGCGTCTCACTTCAGACGTTTCTGTTCTTCCTCACCCTCCACCACCTCAATAGCTGACTATGCTAAAATGATGACATATGCTGAGCAAGCCTAATCCACCTAACAATGTCCCAGGCACTGTAGCGTCCCGTACAGCATGAATACCAGTTGCTGACGCTGTATAAATCATCTATGGTAGATGTAAATACTACAATATATTGAGGAACAAGTTTTCGGATCATTTGTTTTTGGCTCCCACACTATACCTTTAAATAAGTTTTATCGCGTAAACCAATCTAAACCGTAAGCAAGTAACAATTAAAGCTAAATTCCGCAAATATCGCGAATTAATTAAAATCAACTATTATTTCCTGCATTTCCAAATTAGACAAATGCATTTAAATTGTATTCTTAGTCATGAGGTTGTAAATCATGCATGGACAAATGGAAATCCGCTTTCCATCTTCAGACAATTCATTCAAATGGTTTACTACCGAACAGGAATTTAACTTGCCAATCAGGAATTGAATAATGATATAATTTTTCAACAAATAATTATAATTCTTTAATTTGTATTGAATAATGATATAATTTTTCAACAAATAATTATAATTCTTTAATTTGTCAACAAAAAATGCGACTTCAATGAGAAAATCTAAAATATTGCTGAAAATACCGTAACGCTATATTTTTGCTTATTACATTTGAATATTTCCATTGATTTATCGTGCAAACTTTTATAACCCCTTTTTTATCGGAGGCTAAAAATACTTAAAAGCAAATAGTTTGCCCCGGCGGGAATCAATCCCGCAACGTTTTGCGTATAAGCTGGCTATAAGACCAACTGAGCCACAGAGGTTATAAAAGTTAATAAAAATATATAAATATCAAATGCAGCAGTAACTACGACCAGAACTAGCCGACTCTGTCTCCCGATAACAGTAGGCAAATTGGAATTTGCGCAAGCGTAGTATTGTTCTGCTATCGAAAGTGGGATCTACATTAATTGCTGCTCTATTATCGCGCTTCGGCTATTGTCTCGGTATTACTTGGGAAATTCGGTGCTGTGAGGAAATTATCCTGTTATCTGCTGTAGTATCGCTCTAGGTAAGATATCCTTGGTTGTTTTTTAAAGCTAGTTTATTTTGGGTCATCAAGCATTTTTTTTGTTGCTGCATATTTCTTTCACACGGCTCCACCTAGCACTCAAAGTAAGCAGAGCTTGTGTTATGGGTACCAGATATATAGCTAAAATACTGAAATACATTTTTTTAAAATTTATGCGTATCATACATAGGAAACAACCAGACCCGAGACAAATATCTGCCTATAATGCTTTTAGCATTAAGCCCATCTTTTGTACAATATTATAATGTATTATTTAAAATAATGAATGGAATCAGGCGTTACTTTGCGGAAATCCATGACAATAAAATGCAATGAAAATATCTAGTTTTAATTCTGCTAATGCTGAGATGCATATGCACCACCCTCCCGCCCGCTAATTATGCACATGCTGGGAGAACTAGGTTGTTAGTGCAACATGCATACCCAAACCCACACGACGATACGTGTTTCACCTCTCCGCGAGGCATCATCAGGTGAGACGCCGAGGTGTTGATTGGTCGGCGGCTGGAACGAATTCGTGGGTTTGGGTATGCATGTTGCACTAACAATCTAGTTCTCCCTGCATGTGCATAATTAGCGGGCGGGAGGGTGGTGCATATGCATCTCAGCATTAGCGGAATTAAAACTAGATATTTTCATTGCATTTTATTTTAGTATTATTTAAATGAAATAAATATAAAACAACATTTTGTCGTCCGGCGGCGAAGGAACCCGCAACCTCCTGCGTCTCAGCCAGCTATTACACAAACTGCGCCTTCGTGGCGCAGTTTGTTTGGTCGTCATTAACATTCCGATCAAAAGTAAGGGGCCACGTCTCTTGCAATGCACTATTTCCTGAAGACCCGGTTTAAAGTCAAGATATAAGTTAAGACAGGATCACTTTCGTGAAATGCCGACGTAAAAGTTCTTGCTTCCGAAGACATTATTTCTTGCAACCTTTAATATTTTTTATGACAACGAGGACATAAAAAATCTGTTTTATGACACAAATATTGGATTCGGGTGTATGGAAGACCCTTCTTAGTCACAAAATCTCAAATAAACTTCTCTGGCGAAGTTTCAGAATTACACTTCAATCTCTTAGCGATAATTTTCATCCACAGCCTCCCTTCCCGGTACCGAAGCGGCCCACCAACTGGTCGTTTGCGTTAGGAATAAATGCACTCCCGAAGAAGCCTTGAATGTGCTGCGCGAGCTGCCCAACCCGTTACGCGAGGGCGACCAGCCGGCGGCCGCGCAAGCCGCGCCCCACAACCCGCTGAAGATAGACGTGTTTGTGCAGACGCTGCTCAATCTCGGCAGCAAGAGCATCTCTCATAGTTTTGCAGCTATCTCCAAGTTTCACTACGTTTTTAAGGTATGTATTTATAGCTCTAGGCAGATACGACTAAACAGAACACTCGACCATCCATCCAGACACTCGACCATCTATTTTGACACTCGCCCATCCATCTGGACGCTCGGTCATCTTTCTGGACACTGGATCACCAACTCGTCTGCGCTCGTAACAAAAGCACCTGCGAAGATGCCCTCAACGGAGTTTTTGTGTTGATCTATTCGCAATTTCTTGTTTATGTTTATTTGTGATCGATCATGGCGTGTGAAACCGCGTCGAAATATCGGGAAATTCAAATCATGGTATACATATATGTATATCCCGCAAACAATGCATACTTGTGTAGTGTTCACGACCATGATAGTTTCAAAAGTTATATTTGAAGCTATCTTTTCAGATCCTAGCGGAATCCGAGGAAGCCCAGATCTGTATTCTCCGCAACGTGTGGGAGCTGTGGCAGCGTCACCCACAAATGGTCTGCGTGCTGGTCGATAAAATGCTGAAGACTCAGATCGTGGAGTGCAGTGCAGTGGCTACCTGGCTCTTCTCGAAGGAGATGGCTCCGTACTTCACCCACTCTTATCTGTGGGAGCTGCTGCATCTTACAGTTGATAAGATGAACAAGCATGTATCTAAACTCAGTAAGTCATTAATTCCTGACTGGGGCCTCCAGTCTAGATTTCTAGATGAATTCTACAGCGTCAGTAACTGTTAGAGGGTTTCTGTCCACAGCAACACTTGTCGGCCATGTTAATTACAGCTGTGTGTCATCCGTGACGTGACGTGACGCAGCGTGGTCCACGTACGCTGCTGTGGACAGACGCCCTAATAGTTACCAAGTTCACAACAGTTACGAGTATATAGCGTCCTATATTCTTATAATTCACTCTTACAAAGGGAAGGAACCCTTTGCAGTATTAGCTTTCAATTAACAGTATTAACTGAAAATATGAATACATTTAAACTAGCTTCTGCTCGCAGATTTGCACACGTGGAATCTGAATAAAAAGTAACCTGTGTTTATTCCTGCAACATTCATTCAACATTTAATCCGTATGCAGAATCAATTTCAGGCTAATCTGGTAGTTTTTGCGTGAAGAGGTATCAAGCATACATGCGAACAAAATTTCTACTTTATAATATTGGTGAGAAAGTAAGATAAATCTATAAAATGTACTTGCTTGCAGGCGCTGAGTTGCAAGAGGCGAGGGAGGCGTTAGCCCGGGCCGACTCGAGTAGTTCCGACTCTGAGGACGAGAACAATACCAAGAAGAAGAAGGATCAGGATAAACCCACTGAAGAGGTATTTGTCCACACAACTCTGAATAGTGCTTTGTACTGAATACTCTTCTACTAGAACTTTCGAAGATCTAATCTAAGAGGGCTGTTAATAAACACATTTTATATCATGCTTAATTGTTTTTCGGACCATGTTCCATTAATAATACTCAATATTATCCATAGTAAGAGCCAAAAGTCGCCTTAACTATTTGCACAAATACTACACATTGCAATGATTGGCTGTAAAGACTTTAAAATATAGGCCATTTCAGGTCTACGTAAATTATTTATTAAATGTAATCATTAATATCGAGCGAGCTAGAAGGCTACAAAAGATAGGCCTCGAGGATCATCTCAGCCGTAGGACGTCCAGCGCAGTACGGGATGTCGATACATGTAATGACACTGCTGCCCATCTTCCGGATCCCTTAGCAGATTCTTACTGCACGAGCAAGCGAGGAGGGGTAACATCCTATATTTTAATTTTTTTTTAATTTATTGGTTCCCTCTGGCATAACCAGAGACTATTAATTATACCGTTTTATTTCAATTTTTACCTATAACATATTCTTAGCTTATTTATATAACGTAAAAGTAACAGAGTGACTATATAATTTCTAAAGTTGAGTTTAAACAATTTTAATTATATCTGATTTACATTTTGTGAGTTTGTCAATTTATAATTAACAGGCTTATTTTCCATGTTTACATACTAAGTTTTATTATATTAAATGTTTTTGGCATATATTTTGTAAATATATGAAAAACATTAACTTGTTTATCTATTACTATTTATTACAATTTTAACTAAATCTACACAGTATCCGATAAACAAACTTCTCTTATGCCTGTCAAATACAAACGAACAGAAGTTATTGCTTTCGATTTTGCTATCTAAGATGTTTTCGATTTCGTGCCTTTTGAGAGTGAAGACTGGGCATTCTGTTAGGATGTGTTCCAGTGATTCTACTGAGTTTGATTCACATATGCACGTTGGGCTCTCCTTACACTTGAACCTATGCAAGTATTCGGAGAGTCCACCGTGCCCCGTCATGACCTGTTGGCTCTATCTTGCGTACTACTTTATATATGCTTCCGCGGCGTCGGGGAAGAAAAGTTTGGTAACTCTACCAGTTTCACTTGACTTATATCTTTGGTTCCATTTGTCAAGCGATTCCAGACGGATCTGACGCTTGACAAATGAGACCGGGCACAAGTCGTAGTCTGGGCGCTTCTTTTTGTTGAGGGCAGCTTCCTTGGCCAACTGGTGGTAACATCCTATTGCCGGCATCCAACAATGTGCAATATACAAGGTATATAATATTTATTGTGCTATGTATTATTTCCAGGCCGTAGAACGCATGGAGGAGAGGTTAGAAGCGGCCCACATGGACCAGAAGCGTCTCTTCCTCATCGTGTTCCAGCGCTTCATCATGATCCTGTCGGAGCACCTGGTGCGCTGCGACACGGACGCGCGCGAGTACGAGACGCACTGGTACAGCGCGACCGTGGGCAGGCTGCGCCAAGTCTTCCTATGCGTGAGTTTGGCTGCGCCAGTTTCTATTTACTACAGTTTTTGGTAGATCAGATTCAGTTGAAGGTTGGGATTACTGCTACAAAGCTGCTGAGCCAAGGCGACAAGTGTGAATTTTAAGTTTATGACTACAGTATTTGTTATATCAGATTCAGTTGTAAGGGTGTTTGGGATTACTGCTACAATGCCGCTGAGCCAAGGCGACAAGTGTGAGTTTTAAGTCCGTCAATGAGCATCTCACCTACCAGGGTTTTATATTGACGCGATCGCTGGCACAACGCTACCGTGGAAAGTTTTGGCTGCGCCACTTTTTTTTTGACTAGCTATAAAATTCTGTAGATGTCACACTGATTCGCGGGAGCAAGTACAAGCTTTCTGGTAACTGTAGGCAGACTAGAACGCATGGAGGAGAGATTTGCACTGGTACAACGCTACTGCAGGCTAAGTCTTCCCAAGTGTAAGTTTGGCTGCGCCAGTTTTATTGAGTAGTTGGTAGATGATGATGACAGATGAGAAGCCTGTTGCGATGAGTACGAGCTTACTGGAACAACGCGACCAATGTTCCATTTTTACGGATTTATGACTAGACTCAGCATTTGATATCAGATGCAGTCGTTCCGGGGCGTTTGGGACTCTTGCTACAATTTTGCTGAGGGAGAGCTGCGATAAATTTGTGTTGTCATTCAGTCAATGAGTGTCACATTTACCAGACCTTTTGCATAATATTAATAACACATAAATATAGACGCTAGGAAATATGAGACTCACTGTTGCAATACAATCATAGGCCGACTGCGCCAATTGCTCATAATGACGTAATTGGCTGCGCCCGTCTTAGTCTTTAAATTTTGTATATTATGACATGAAATCTTAACAACAATCATAATTGACTATCGTTATATTGCAAACAATAATTTAATGTTGCTACCGTTGTATACATCAAATCCATAGAATTGTTATCTCTACTTAAACTTAAAAGTTAACTTGTACCTGTCTTTTCCAGCACCACGAGCAAGTGCAGAAGTACAGCAGCACCCTAGAAACCCTCCTCTTCACCCAGGACCTGGACCCCCACATCCTGGATGTGTTCCATCAGTTCGTGGCCCTCACCGCCTAACACATGGTCATTCAGCAATCGGGGGTGATACTCATACGATAAGCTGAAAACGATGCTAGTAGCTTAGCCCAGAATGCAGGCCAGGTTTCGGTTTGACTCCTGAAGTGGTTTTCTAGTGCGCTTTCCGCTGCGAAAGAGAATTGGGGATTCTAAAGTGGAAATATTTTAGAATGGAATTAGCTCAGTAACGCCTGGCGTATTGTTTTGCGGGTGACGGGATGTGTTATGGAAAAACTCCGTTTGATTTACTTTTTGTTTCATTTCTTTTTATTATGTTTATTTGATTTTGTTGTCAACTTATCTTTTAAGAATGAATATTCGTACTGTACACAAAGATCTGGCATAAAATGTTTTGCAATATACAGGGTGTATTTAATGTATATAACATGTGTACTAGCCCGAAAGGGGAGGTTTCAGCCCATGAAAACAAGTAGTTTTAGTAGGAAAAAAAATCGGGAATTCGCGTTTTTTTTAATATTCTTATTTATAATTTTACTAGATGGTGTGATGTGAAATGGTGTGTTTTGAAACTATGTCTCAACACTATCAATAATATCTACGGGGCTTTTTACCATGGTTTGAGAAGTTGCACTTCCGATATATTCTGAAGACATAATTTCATTAGTTTTTTCCCCTGCTTGTTTTTGTTGGTGTGCACCTATAATAATAGAATTATATGTTGGATATCAATTAAATACATACATTTCAAGCAAAACGAAGGCGTTTCGCTCGTACAAAGATAGCTTGCAGTATTAAACCTTTTCCCTCTTATTCTGTTAGTTAATTTGAAAGAGCTCAAACGGAGACGGTGCAAATCCCGTTCGCAGCGGAAGGCAGGCGCAAAGGCTTGATTTTGTTTCGTAATCGAGATGGTGTTTATTGGAGTGGTTTTAGCAAAGTTAAATCCTGGTTGAACATTACTAGTTAGTTAGTACAAGTTTAGTGTTCTTATTACAGTGTGTTTATGTGATTGACTTGTGGAATACTAGTGAGATCGCTCGGTTCGGGCACAGTGTTCTTTAAAGACATGAATGAACTCCGTTTGCAAACGACCCATTTCTTAAATTAATTAAAAGATAATTTTGCCTCCGAAATGTTGAACTTTGACACATTGTCTTAAGAAAATGTTAAGGCCCGTACCTATACCAGGCCACAAAAATGTACGCTATTTACAAGATTTCACTGTTACCATTATCTATGAAGGAGGCCATCCGTAAATCGTCACGAATTATATAATTCTAGATGTGAAATAGCAAAATATGTGACGCCATACGGGGAGAGAGATTGACAATGCAGGGGGGGGGGGGTTATCAGAAAATCATTGAAATTCGTGTCATAATATGGATGGCAGCAAAAAAATTACAATTGTTTAACATTTTTTGTTTTTTGTCGTACGGCCCCTTCTATGTATTTTACTATTTGTATGCAAAATTATCTGTTATTTAAGAAATACATGGTGAGTGAATCTGTACTGTTTGTAAATCTGCAATGAATTGTTACTTTGATGTATTAATTTTAAAGACTAATTAATTACTTAAGATCAATATTTGTTATATCATATCTCATTCAGTGTTTATGACGTGATTTTATTTCGAATGCGATATAAGAGGTGTGTTATGGGCATTGAATTTTAAAACAGGTACTTTTTTCTATACAATCAATGTTCAATTAGTTCACTAAGTTGAAAAATCAAATCGTCTACCTTAAAAAAAATATTGTCAGTTTGTTATACCTTACGATGAGGACTTAATGTTAATACATACTTCTGGTTCTATTATTGTTCTCTAGTAAACCATATTGAGTGTTTTAGAAAATTAGCACTGTATGAGAAAAGCTATTATTTATATTGTTGGATGTTAGTTTGTATGCAAAAACTGCTCTATATTATTATCTCGTGTTTAGCAAAGAATAAGCATATGAACAGTATAGTGGAATGTGTATTCAGATACGGATATTTATTTACTATTAAGACTGGGCGCTTTAGTATCTACGCTAGGGTAGGTTAGTACCGCTAGGATATATTATCTGACTCAATGATCAAATTTAAACTAAAAATCTTTTTGTTATCTTCTGTAACAAAAAAAACATTTTGTAAGCTCAAAATGAAACCTTTATGAAGATAAAGCAGCGACAGTTTTCAATTTCAGTAGCGATATCTGTTTCTTTTGGTATTTGACTATTTTTTGTGGCGAATTTGTCCACTTAGGACCGCTTTAAAATTTTAAGAAAAAAGCTATAGAAAAAGTTTAGAAGAATAAATTATCATCAAGTAGTGCACACATCATCACCGGTCTAGATATGTCCACTGCTGGACCTAAGCCTCTTCAAATCTGCACCATTTCACCATGTGTTTAGTCTACATCCAGTACCGCCAGCAACCATTCGCAAATCATCACGTCTTCATCTAGCTGGTAAGTTGCAAAGTTATGCACAAATTCCTATGTTAAACAAATGAAGTCAGATAATATAGCCTAGTGGTAGGCGCATAAGAAGTAAGCATTTCGTGTAAATAAAATTAAACGACATTCAAAAATTGCTTTTATTTTAAAATAATCTAATTCTTTTAGGATGTGTATGTAAACTTGTACTTACGAAAATCAACTTAATTTAACAGTTACAGCAAAACTTATACTTAGTTACAAGTAAATTAAATGAGCAAATGGTTGTTTTTGTGTCATTTTGATGATAATGATTAAGCACAATAACAAGTTTTGTACGAAACAATATAAAATTGTCTTTATCAATGTATTGTTTTGACAATACATTTTTTTCTTTGGAAAACATTGATAATACTGTTTTATAGCTCTACGCAACTTATTGAATCTGTGTATGCTGGGAATTGTTAAAATTTTCAAATAAGGAATATGAACACAAATAAAGTTAAAAACAATATGAACAACCGTTTGTACAAAATCTTAGAGCACCTTAATTCGAGGATTTTAAGTTATATGTATAATCAGTAGTTTTTAAATTTACGTTTACAGAAACTTAAAAAAACTATTTTGCCAATGCGGCAGTACCCACAAACAACCTTTACTTATATTTCCTCAGGACAAGGTCTCATTTCAAATGCTGCAAGATTTCTTCAACGTCCAGCTTTGAGCCCAGGTAGCAAGGCGCGCGCTCGTGGATCGACTTAGGGATTATGTCTAAGATCGGGATTTTACCGTTAGATGCTACTCCGCCCGCTTCGGTGACGATAAACGACATCGGGATGCATTCGTAGAGGAGGCGCAGCTGAAATTAAAATAAACATTAATTTTGTTATGTTATGATGATGATGTTATGAGTTCTCTGTTTTATCTCCGAAATTTTATTTCCTTGATATAATATTATGATCAAATGAACTTCACGGGTGAAGTTCGATCATTATTATATGATTTAGCTTCATTTGAAGATATAAATAGAACAGGTAAACAATGTAGTACTTTTTTCAAGCTACTAGGCAACTCGCACAGTTAAAAAGTAAATCGATTAATCGATTTGAAAACGAACGATCATTCGTTATCCTACCCTACGATATCCGATCCAAGCTACGCGCTCTCATTCTTTTCAGAGATTTGGACCAAACTTTAAAAGGGTTTTTTAGGGTGGGCGGGTTTATATCTTCAAATGAAGCTAAATCATATAATATTATGATCAAATGAACTTCACGGGTGAAGTTCGATCATTATTATATGATTTAGCTTCATTTGAAGATATAAATAGAACAGGTAAACAATGTAGTACTTTTTTCAAGCTACTAGGCAACTCGCACAGTTAAAAAGTAAATCGATTAATCGATTTGAAAACGAACGATCATTCGTTATCCTACCCTACGATATCCGATCCAAGCTACGCGCTCTCATTCTTTTCAGAGATTTGGACCAAACTTTAAAAGGGTTTTTTAGGGTGGGCGGGTTTATATCTTCAAATGAAGCTAAATCATATAATAATGATCGAACTTCACCCGTGAAGTTCATTTGATCATAATATTATATTTCTTTAGCTTCATTTTTCAGATATAAATAGAACAGGTAAACAATGTAGATGTTTAGAGTCAAAAGTTTTGTCCATTTTAACATAAACATTTATTTCTTCAAAATAACACATATGGTGTTCATCAATCAGTATGAACTATAAACAAAAACAATAATCAGTTTAAATCATTAGAGGTACATAATATTGACCTTGCAAAATTTCCTTCATCAGGCACAATAGGGCGCTGATAAAAACGCGCAAACGTTTCAGAAGCTTTTGTCCAACCAGCTGTTTTCCGGATAACCTCTAAAGATATTCCCGCTGAGCTGGCAGCGGACGTGGACGCGTGCCTAGTGCTGTGAGCTCTGAACACGGACACGTCGACGCCGCTGTCCGCCAGCACCTGCTTAATCCACCGGCTGATGGATTGAGCAGAGGCTATCTTATGAGGTCGCTTCCAAGTAAGTATAAGATTTTTTGAGCCAATAGGTCTTAAATCTTTTGTGAGTTCTAAGTAATCTTGTATAACCACTAGGTTTAGTACAACTTGTGGATCCCATGTTGCTGTATACTTGGGGGCTGAAGGTCTAAGCCTAAAGGCGCCTTTCAGAAGTCGTTTGATTCTGACGTCAGTACTGACATCGCCTCCTACCAGGAGGGAGAGTGCTGATCGATGGCTATTCAGGGTACCGAATGTTGAACCTTTGTTAAACTGTTCAGTCAAGAAAACAATAACATGAGATGGTTCACAAGTATAAGTGTCTAAACATTTTTCTTTGCAGAAAGCCCACCAAAGTTTATACGTCACACTATATTGAAGTAAGGTATTTTTAGCGAGTGACGCAATCATTAAATCACAAGCGACACCTGGGGTTCCCCTTCTTAAAAACGCGTGCCGGAGAGCTTCGCTGCAGCCAGGGTAGCCTGCTGTGGGCGCCTCCTGTAATGAGACCGAGGAAGAGCATCGTCACTCAGAAACATTATCTCCGAAGTCAACATGCTTTTAAGAAGAGGAAACCAGGGCTGGGCAGGCCAATACGGGAAAACTAAAATACCTTCCGCCCTATCATACATTATCTTTTGAAGGCACTTTAAAATTAATGAATAAGGTGGAAAAGCATAAAAGAGCCACTGATTCCAGTTCAAAGTAAAAGCGTCGACAGCACTTGCATCTGGATCCGGTTTCCATGAAAAATAAGTATCGCATTTTGCGTTGATGCGAGATGCGAAAAGGTCTACTTCAGGAGTTCCTAAACAATTTACAATGTCTGTAAAAGCTTGGTCAGATAATGATAACTCTATGTCAGGATTAACTAATCTTCTTGATTCTTCATCTGCATCTTTATTCTCTTTGGTGTTTATGTAGGAAGCAAACAACCAAATTTTACGCACCTCGCACCATTGCCAGATTTTCTTAGCTAATTCATTTAAATGAGGGAATTGAATTCCCCCCATTCGATTGACATAGCTGATCGCCGTAGTGTTGTCAACACGTAATAACAAAGCGCATTCAGACAAATCCTGAGCTAAGCATTTTAAGCTCAGGAATATTGCCAAAAGTTCCAAATAATTTATGTGAAAGTTTTGCTCGCTTTCTGTCCAGCCTCCGCTAATTCTGTTGTTATTACAAAATGCGCCCCATCCTGTTCTGGATGCGTCAGTAAATATCTCTAAATCAAAGGAAAGCATACCTATCGAGTTATGTGTTGATTTAATGTTTTGAGCCCACCATTCTAGGTCAGGTAAAATATCAACTGAAGGTTTAAATTTTGCATCAAATGAACTATTCTTCTTCAAAACAAGATATTTATGTCTTTCTAATGATTTTGTATACAGCCATCCATAACGAGCTGCTGGACAAGCTGCTGTTAGTGTACCAATTAATTGTGCAAAATCTCTGATTGAACAATACGGTAACAAACGAAACCTCTGAATGAGTTGAGCTATTTTATCACGTTTTTCGTCAGGTAATGAAATCGTCATATTTTTTGAATTGTAAATAAAACCCAAGAATTTACAAACCTGTTTAGGTTGTAATGAACTTTTTTCAAAATTAACTATAAATCCTAGCCGCTGTAACAAATTCATTGTTTCCCTTACATTTTCTAAACAATCTTGGTAATTTTTTCCCAGACATAAAATGTCGTCTAAGTAAATAACTGAGGTAAAGCCACGTGACCTAAGGTGAGTTATGACTTCTCTCATTAGTTTTGTAAATGTTCTGGGAGCTACAGAAAGGCCGTAAGGCATGGCGCAGAATTCGAATAAAGTAACTGTTTCGTCTATTTCTTGAAATTGGAACCTTAAAAATTTTCTGTCATTAGACGCGATTGGAAGAAGAAGGTAAGCCTCTTTCAAATCAATTGTGGCCATAAACCCGTTTTTGGGAATTAATTTGGTGACCGTCCTGTAGTCCTCCATTTTAAAATGAAGTTTTGAAATGAACCTGTTTAATGGTTTTAGGTTAAGAATAAACCGCTTACTACCATTAGGCTTAGGTGTCAAAAAAATTTTTGATATAAACTGATCGTTACAAGGGACACATTTGGTAACAGCACCTAACTCTAGCAAATTTTCTATGGCAGAGATCATGTCTAGCCTTTCAGAAGTAGAAAAACTGTTTTGAGGAACCATAGTTTGAACAACTTTGGTTTCAAAAGGTATAGAAAATCCTTCTTTAATCCAGTTTAAGACTAGTTGATTATCTGTTATTTTCAACCAGCAATCAAAGAAAAATTGAATTCTGCCTGCATGACATACCGTGGTTATTGTCGGGGAGCTTGTTGTTTCGTGTTCTTGGCCTGTGACGTCGCGTTCGATGGTCTGCGCGGAGTATATGGGGTCTTCTGAGCACTGCCCCTCCCCCCCCGGTTTGACGGCTGATTCCGGGAGGGAGCTGTCCAGTTTCCCTGGTTGCGACCTCGGTTTGTTGGTGTTGGCTGCGACAAGGAAGGCGCAGGGGCTCTTTGAGAATGTGGCCCTATAGGTTTTTTAATCTGTAGTCCTTGTTTTTCTATGACTTTCGAAGCCTTTATCTTGTCAGAAAGTCTTGTCCCGAAGAGTGATTCGTCTCTTTCTATATCTTGAATAAGTGTGATAAATGATTTATCCAATGCTGGTGTAATCAGATTTATTCTTGATCTTGTTTCCATATAGTGGAGATCTGATAGTATGCGACAGGCATCTGAAAGGATTTTTACGGCCTGCACCTTGGTTTGTTTGCTTTCACTGCCAGTGACTAAAATATTCATAGCTCGACTGACAGCTGTTATGCCGAGTCCTAACTGCTGTTGCTGGTTTTCTATTTTCTTATCCCGACTTCGCATCGATTCGATAAGCGCTGCCGATATTTCGGGGTTCAGCCCTGGGGCTCTCAATAATTTGCAATTCTCTGGAATCTTTTGTTCCTTGAGCAAAGTTTCCTTCGTCTCTTTAGAAATGCCTCGGCGTAGAATTGGTAGCCAACGTTGTGCCATAATTTCATGGATTTTTTCACCATAAATTGGTGCATCTTGAGTTGAATCACCCAATGCAGAAAGAAATTCATCATCGATTTCTTCCTCGGGGCGTTCAGCTTCTTGAGCAGGTACGTGAACCTCCGCGCTCTGTGGTTCTAACGAAATACTCGAAGGTTCCGACGTAACCTCGATACATTCTTGCTGAGAAGATATTTTCTCAGCAATATTCGTTATTTCTTGGTCTGCAATAACGTAAAACGTTTATTAATTTTTGAGGGTAGTTGAAAAAATTTTTCAAAATTTTTAATTCTGACTAAGGTTATCGTGTGACTCACGGCCGACACCTAAACCATAAAATAATGCCTTCGTGATGACTCTCGGCCAGCACCCCGGCTTTGACTTTCCTTCGCATTGACTCGCGGCCAATACCCAGGATATGAATAAAGGAATAAAATTGTAACTTTTACACAAGTAAAAGGTGATCATTTCACTCACCTGATATTTCTTCCGAGGAAGAATCAGAATAGATTACACACCGTCGGCGTGTAATTGAGGCGGGCCTTTGTTTGTCCCGCAACTTTTGAATCTTCGTTTCATAGTAATTAATTTTATCTTCGTTTCTTCTTTTTGGCATTATCGTCCAGTCAAAATCACAGGTTACACTTTACTAGGTAAGTAGATTAAGTAAATGATAAAGCCCGTAGAAGACGTGCTACCGTTGCCTCGCACAAAAAAAGAATGAGAGCGCGTAGCTTGGATCGGATATCGTAGGGTAGGATAACGAATGATCGTTCGTTTTCAAATCGATTAATCGATTTACTTTTTAACTGTGCGAGTTGCCTAGTAGCTTGAAAAAAGTACTACATTGTTTACCTGTTCTATTTATATCTGAAAAATGAAGCTAAAGAAATATAATAATGATCGAACTTCACCCGTGAAGTTCATTTGATCATAATATTATATTTCTTTAGCTTCATTTTTCAGATATAAATAGAACAGGTAAACAATGTAGATGTTTAGAGTCAAAAGTTTTGTCCATTTTAACATAAACATTTATTTCTTCAAAATAACACATATGGTGTTCATCAATCAGTATGAACTATAAACAAAAACAATAATCAGTTTAAATCATTAGAGGTACATAATATTGACCTTGCAAAATTTCCTTCATCAGGCACAATAGGGCGCTGATAAAAACGCGCAAACGTTTCAGAAGCTTTTGTCCAACCAGCTGTTTTCCGGATAACCTCTAAAGATATTCCCGCTGAGCTGGCAGCGGACGTGGACGCGTGCCTAGTGCTGTGAGCTCTGAACACGGACACGTCGACGCCGCTGTCCGCCAGCACCTGCTTAATCCACCGGCTGATGGATTGAGCAGAGGCTATCTTATGAGGTCGCTTCCAAGTAAGTATAAGATTTTTTGAGCCAATAGGTCTTAAATCTTTTGTGAGTTCTAAGTAATCTTGTATAACCACTAGGTTTAGTACAACTTGTGGATCCCATGTTGCTGTATACTTGGGGGCTGAAGGTCTAAGCCTAAAGGCGCCTTTCAGAAGTCGTTTGATTCTGACGTCAGTACTGACATCGCCTCCTACCAGGAGGGAGAGTGCTGATCGATGGCTATTCAGGGTACCGAATGTTGAACCTTTGTTAAACTGTTCAGTCAAGAAAACAATAACATGAGATGGTTCACAAGTATAAGTGTCTAAACATTTTTCTTTGCAGAAAGCCCACCAAAGTTTATACGTCACACTATATTGAAGTAAGGTATTTTTAGCGAGTGACGCAATCATTAAATCACAAGCGACACCTGGGGTTCCCCTTCTTAAAAACGCGTGCCGGAGAGCTTCGCTGCAGCCAGGGTAGCCTGCTGTGGGCGCCTCCTGTAATGAGACCGAGGAAGAGCATCGTCACTCAGAAACATTATCTCCGAAGTCAACATGCTTTTAAGAAGAGGAAACCAGGGCTGGGCAGGCCAATACGGGAAAACTAAAATACCTTCCGCCCTATCATACATTATCTTTTGAAGGCACTTTAAAATTAATGAATAAGGTGGAAAAGCATAAAAGAGCCACTGATTCCAGTTCAAAGTAAAAGCGTCGACAGCACTTGCATCTGGATCCGGTTTCCATGAAAAATAAGTATCGCATTTTGCGTTGATGCGAGATGCGAAAAGGTCTACTTCAGGAGTTCCTAAACAATTTACAATGTCTGTAAAAGCTTGGTCAGATAATGATAACTCTATGTCAGGATTAACTAATCTTCTTGATTCTTCATCTGCATCTTTATTCTCTTTGGTGTTTATGTAGGAAGCAAACAACCAAATTTTACGCACCTCGCACCATTGCCAGATTTTCTTAGCTAATTCATTTAAATGAGGGAATTGAATTCCCCCCATTCGATTGACATAGCTGATCGCCGTAGTGTTGTCAACACGTAATAACAAAGCGCATTCAGACAAATCCTGAGCTAAGCATTTTAAGCTCAGGAATATTGCCAAAAGTTCCAAATAATTTATGTGAAAGTTTTGCTCGCTTTCTGTCCAGCCTCCGCTAATTCTGTTGTTATTACAAAATGCGCCCCATCCTGTTCTGGATGCGTCAGTAAATATCTCTAAATCAAAGGAAAGCATACCTATCGAGTTATGTGTTGATTTAATGTTTTGAGCCCACCATTCTAGGTCAGGTAAAATATCAACTGAAGGTTTAAATTTTGCATCAAATGAACTATTCTTCTTCAAAACAAGATATTTATGTCTTTCTAATGATTTTGTATACAGCCATCCATAACGAGCTGCTGGACAAGCTGCTGTTAGTGTACCAATTAATTGTGCAAAATCTCTGATTGAACAATACGGTAACAAACGAAACCTCTGAATGAGTTGAGCTATTTTATCACGTTTTTCGTCAGGTAATGAAATCGTCATATTTTTTTAATTGTAAATAAAACCCAAGAATTTACAAACCTGTTTAGGTTGTAATGAACTTTTTTCAAAATTAACTATAAATCCTAGCCGCTGTAACAAATTCATTGTTTCCCTTACATTTTCTAAACAATCTTGGTAATTTTTTCCCAGACATAAAATGTCGTCTAAGTAAATAACTGAGGTAAAGCCACGTGACCTAAGGTGAGTTATGACTTCTCTCATTAGTTTTGTAAATGTTCTGGGAGCTACAGAAAGGCCGTAAGGCATGGCGCAGAATTCGAATAAAGTAACTGTTTCGTCTATTTCTTGAAATTGGAACCTTAAAAATTTTCTGTCATTAGACGCGATTGGAAGAAGAAGGTAAGCCTCTTTCAAATCAATTGTGGCCATAAACCCGTTTTTGGGAATTAATTTGGTGACCGTCCTGTAGTCCTCCATTTTAAAATGAAGTTTTGAAATGAACCTGTTTAATGGTTTTAGGTTAAGAATAAACCGCTTACTACCATTAGGCTTAGGTGTCAAAAAAATTTTTGATATAAACTGATCGTTACAAGGGACACATTTGGTAACAGCACCTAACTCTAGCAAATTTTCTATGGCAGAGATCATGTCTAGCCTTTCAGAAGTAGAAAAACTGTTTTGAGGAACCATAGTTTGAACAACTTTGGTTTCAAAAGGTATAGAAAATCCTTCTTTAATCCAGTTTAAGACTAGTTGATTATCTGTTATTTTCAACCAGCAATCAAAGAAAAATTGAATTCTGCCTGCATGACATACCGTGGTTATTGTCGGGGAGCTTGTTGTTTCGTGTTCTTGGCCTGTGACGTCGCGTTCGATGGTCTGCGCGGAGTATATGGGGTCTTCTGAGCACTGCCCCTCCCCCCCCCGGTTTGACGGCTGATTCCGGGAGGGAGCTGTCCAGTTTCCCTGGTTGCGACCTCGGTTTGTTGGTGTTGGCTGCGACAAGGAAGGCGCAGGGGCTCTTTGAGAATGTGGCCCTATAGGTTTTTTAATCTGTAGTCCTTGTTTTTCTATGACTTTCGAAGCCTTTATCTTGTCAGAAAGTCTTGTCCCGAAGAGTGATTCGTCTCTTTCTATATCTTGAATAAGTGTGATAAATGATTTATCCAATGCTGGTGTAATCAGATTTATTCTTGATCTTGTTTCCATATAGTGGAGATCTGATAGTATGCGACAGGCATCTGAAAGGATTTTTACGGCCTGCACCTTGGTTTGTTTGCTTTCACTGCCAGTGACTAAAATATTCATAGCTCGACTGACAGCTGTTATGCCGAGTCCTAACTGCTGTTGCTGGTTTTCTATTTTCTTATCCCGACTTCGCATCGATTCGATAAGCGCTGCCGATATTTCGGGGTTCAGCCCTGGGGCTCTCAATAATTTGCAATTCTCTGGAATCTTTTGTTCCTTGAGCAAAGTTTCCTTCGTCTCTTTAGAAATGCCTCGGCGTAGAATTGGTAGCCAACGTTGTGCCATAATTTCATGGATTTTTTCACCATAAATTGGTGCATCTTGAGTTGAATCACCCAATGCAGAAAGAAATTCATCATCGATTTCTTCCTCGGGGCGTTCAGCTTCTTGAGCAGGTACGTGAACCTCCGCGCTCTGTGGTTCTAACGAAATACTCGAAGGTTCCGACGTAACCTCGATACATTCTTGCTGAGAAGATATTTTCTCAGCAATATTCGTTATTTCTTGGTCTGCAATAACGTAAAACGTTTATTAATTTTTGAGGGTAGTTGAAAAAATTTTTCAAAATTTTTAATTCTGACTAAGGTTATCGTGTGACTCACGGCCGACACCTAAACCATAAAATAATGCCTTCGTGATGACTCTCGGCCAGCACCCCGGCTTTGACTTTCCTTCGCATTGACTCGCGGCCAATACCCAGGATATGAATAAAGGAATAAAATTGTAACTTTTACACAAGTAAAAGGTGATCATTTCACTCACCTGATATTTCTTCCGAGGAAGAATCAGAATAGATTACACACCGTCGGCGTGTAATTGAGGCGGGCCTTTGTTTGTCCCGCAACTTTTGAATCTTCGTTTCATAGTAATTAATTTTATCTTCGTTTCTTCTTTTTGGCATTATCGTCCAGTCAAAATCACAGGTTACACTTTACTAGGTAAGTAGATTAAGTAAATGATAAAGCCCGTAGAAGACGTGCTACCGTTGCCTCGCACAAAAAAAGAATGAGAGCGCGTAGCTTGGATCGGATATCGTAGGGTAGGATAACGAATGATCGTTCGTTTTCAAATCGATTAATCGATTTACTTTTTAACTGTGCGAGTTGCCTAGTAGCTTGAAAAAAGTACTACATTGTTTACCTGTTCTATTTATATCTGAAAAATGAAGCTAAAGAAATATAATAATCCATAAAATTTATTTTCATAATCATCGATTGCCCGAATAATCACAATCTAATATAAGTATCATTAATAAAGATTTATAAGTTAAAAAAATGCACACAAAGATCCTATGGTTATAAAAAATAAATAACCTAATAACCTACTGTCTCCATCTCGGTTCTGTCACAGGCAGGATTTTCGGATGGTTATAAAAAATAACCTAGGTTCTGTCCCAGGCAGTGTTTTGAGATAGTTGTATAGTATAGAATATACCTACAACTAAATATTCTGTAAATATTTCAAGCGTCTACCAGTTGCTGTTATTAATATCAAGCAAAAAAATCACGTTTGTTGTATGGGAGCCCCCCTTCAATATGTACTTGTTTTAAATAAATAAAATTATTTATTTTTAAAGTGAATATACAACTAAATATTCTGTGAATATTTCAAGCGTTTTAATAACGATCAAAAAACGCCAAAAAAATCATGTTTGTTATAAGGGAGCCCACCTTAAATATTTATTTTATTCCGTATTATAATTATTGTTTTAATATTTGTTGATAAAGCGGCAACAAAAATACATCATTTGATAAAATTTCATCTATCTAGCTATCACGGTTCATGAGATACAAGCCTGGTGACAAACAGACGGACAGCGGAGTCTTAGAAATAGGGTCCCGTTTTTACCCTTTGGGTACGGAACCATAAAAATATGCTCAACTGGTGGCGATAGTAGCAAACATTACTGTACCTACCTATGTGTCGTCATTAGTTGTTCATTCTTGACCCGGGGTCAGGCGTCTTATGATAATAAATAAATAAATAAAATAAAAGACAAAGAAAGGATTTTTCATCCTGCTTTATAACACTGAACTATGGATCCAGCTTGTTTACTTGTGATAAGATAATTAATGAATGGGCCTGGGGGGTCAAAGCGGTAAGGCTACTACAGCTACATACAGATCCGTTTACACTGTTACTTTATTTGGTGCATGCTCGTACTATGCCACATAACGTTCTACAGGGAAGCGATATCAACTCCAATAGACCTATCAGTGCCGATACGAAGGCATTCTTTAGTGCATGTTCGAACTTTGCACTTAGCTAGACATTTTGAGTCTATTTACAAGTTAGTACATGGTGGCTATACAGGCAAAGATGTGCCAAGGTATAAATTGAAGTGTTTGTTGGTTTTAGATAGATTGGGCTTGCCATACACATTATACATTAGTCGGCTACATTCGGAGGAAAGAACTTGTCAATACGTCTGCAGCTGACTGAGCCGCAGGTTGCCTCGCGATGTTTTCCTACACCGTAACAATGCAAACATTTAAATCATCATCATCATCTCAGCCGAAGGACGTCCACTGCTGGACACAGGCCTCCCTCGTGACCGTCAAGTACTGATCATGAGGGATCTCACCACATCACCACGCTTGGCAGGCGGATTGGATATAGGTACGGAAATATGCTGCTGCCTACCTTCCAGAAATATCCCTTAGAAGATTCTTAACTGCAAGAGAGGGGTGCAACATTCTACTGCCGGCATCTCATAGCATTTCATTAATTAGATATAAACGGGGGGGTCAGTGCCCACTCGACCCGGCTTAAACTCGGCCCGAAGAATAATACTAGATGTTTCACTTCCTATTCAGTGTCATTTGTACAGTCAGGCACAGTGACTGGACATGGTCGAATTTACGCAATCCGTATAAAAAACGGATGGCCAAATTTTGAAGGCGCTCGAGCTTATTCCATAGTTCCTCTGTCGCGTCCAAAAAAACATCTGCGTAATTGAGGAGAGGAAGTAGGAGACTTTGGGCAAGGGTGATTTTAGTCTCAAATGGTAGGAAGTGTAGGGATTCGTTTTTATAGAGGTTCCAATCCTAGTAGTAGGATCTATTTAGTGTCCTATTTTCTGTTTTGTAAAAGTTTTCTAAAATTAAAATTTTGACATTCCTCGATTGCTTTTAAGTAAATAAAATAAAAGGGGTATTCTGTCATGGACCGACGAGCGTAGTATTTATATAAGGTATTTTGTTGTCACATCTTTCTATACTGTCTTTTGTTACTAAGATAAAACATTAATAAGAGAATGTAGACCGGTACGGTATACTTACTTTCCCATTAGGTGCAGACTTAGTAGCAGGGTAGATGAAGATGCCGCCATATTTGATTGTCCTATGCACGTCGGCTACCATGGACCCGACGTAGCGGGCGCCGTAAGCCTTGCCTGTCTTAGGCTGCTTCTTCTCATCGATGTAATTCTTTAGGCCGGTTTCCCATTCTGCTGAGTAACCTGAAATAAACTAGATTTTAGGGTGTATTTTTTTTTCTCTTTCTTGCATATGATAGGCAGTCTCGCGGTTTTCGTTAGAAACGAAACCTTTATAATTCTGTCTATGGTCAAACCTACTATAGTGATGTTCCTTAAAAAATCTAACGTTAACAAATTGAGAATTTTCACAAATTCTTATGGTCTTTGACTATGAAAACTAATCAAAGCTCCTATTGCTAACGAATGTTCGTTATCAGTCTTGTGAGTTCATTAACATAACCATTGTACATTTTAAGAAAAGTTACTCTAGCTACCATCCGTTGAATTAAATATTCTGTGGTTGAATTGTGCCCGTAAACTAAAGCGTGTCGGTCGGTTAGCTAAGAAAAATAATCACCTTCATTTATTGAATAAATGTTTCCCTTCTCCGGTATCTTCATATTAGGGTCGGTGAGGATGAACTCTCCTAACGAGGGGTCGTACATGAACCCATTGACACCTTTTCCTTTGCCGAGAGACAGCACCATCATGGTCGCTGAGCCGTACAGCGCGTAACCAGCGGCGACAACGTCACGACCCGGCTGTAGTGCGTCGGACTCAACAGGCTCACCACCAGTTTTCTTTCTGGAATTTACTTTGGGGGGTAAATTTACACGACTCTTTATCTATATCAATCTATACTAAAGAGTATTTCTATGCTAATATTATAGAGGATAGGTTTGTTTTTGTATGTTGTGTATTGTATGTTTGTAATGAATAAACTGAAAAACTACTAAACCGATTTTCAAAATTCTCTCATCATTAGAGGAACGGGAACTACCCGGGTGAAACCGCGGAGTGCGGCTAGTTTAATTATAAAATAAACTCCATAAAACTGTAGGCATTCAAATTAATTATTTATCCGTTATTATTTTTAAGTGGAGCAACACATTACCGGTTCATATAAAATACGTAATCTTAGCATAAAAATCTATAAAAATGGTCAATAATAACGTTGGACCAATGGTGAGTAGGCGAGTGTCAAAACATTTAGCAAGTAGACAGACACGTAACACCACGTTAGTAAAACTGTGTGTCATAGTAATTTAAATATGTAGGTAAGTAAACCTATGTACTTATAAATAGCGAAGATGGATCCAACGGAAACAAGGCAGTCTATGTTGGACGACCCGTCGAGGGGGTCAAAGCACACCACATATTTACCGCGCCTTTCTGTTTCCACCTGAAAAATATTAATTTGTTAAAAAAAAGTCCCTGATACGAGTATAGGATTTTACTTAGTTTCTGTAAATCTGTGATTTTACTCTAGTCTAGATTTGATTAGGTTGTAATGATTACCTTCGATGAGGTGTGAAATATTTTTATGATAGTCACATAAAAGTCGATGAAATCCCTGCGATAAAACATAATCTTAAGTAGTAAGTACTAGTTTTGCGCGAACTATACCTAGATGTCTTAAATAACGTAGGCGGTTTGTGAAAGAGGAAACTGTAACTAGATATCTTAATTAATATAGTTTCATCGAAGTAGATGACAACTAACCAATTCAGCCGACAGACTAGATATACCTACCTACATCTACTTATTAGCTGAGCTAGAAATTGAGAAGTTTCTTACTTGTATAGCAGTAGGATTTTCCTCAGACACAAGGAGAGCGGAAGTAAAAGAGGACTTGAGCATGTTGATAAACAGATCATTTGAGAGAATGTCGAGTTTTTTCACTTGTTCGCCTTGGACGTTCGTGTCGCCAGAGATTCCGTGTCTGAAAAGGCAGGTACAAGTTTTAAAACTATTTTTATTTTTGTGTTTAACCTTTCCGAACCCGTTGACCTTATGTTTATCTATCTGTGCCAAGAACAACATGTGTAACAATAAAAACAATGTTACTGCTATATGATAGTACCTACCTAAAAAGGTTGCAGTATAATTACCTACCTACCCTGTTTATAGTTAATTGCAATATTACCCACATTATCAATACACACTGGGAAGCAAAACGACTTTCGTTTTATTTTTATCGCAAGTAATTAACTATTGAGTCGATGCACTGTCTGGGTAACTTATGAGCAGGCATTACAAGAATGTAAGCAGTAGGTATATGGTTCTCAAAAGGGTTTACAATATAACAGCAATTTAAGGAAAAATAACTTACAACTTAGCAATGCCGGCTTTCCTGACAGCAGACTGAATAGCCTTGACTGCGGTCTGTATGGAGTTCAACAGCTGTGTCAGATCTCCAGTTGCAGATGGTGCTGTCCGTTGCTGAGCGAGGACCCATCGGGTCAACGTCATCGCGTTCGCGTCGAACGCGAGGCCTTGTTGAGACATGGTTTTGCCTTTTAACTTTATTTATTGAGGTCTTGCTTCCACTGCTGCCGGCTCCATACTGGTTTAGTTTGGAGGGGCGGCACAGGCACAGTTGATCGGTCGGTCCGAAGGTCATGATACGCTATCGTTGTTTACACTTAATATGTACGTAAATAGGGCCTATGTTTTGTTGATTCGAATCCGTGTTGGCCAAGTGGTATGTACCCCCGACTTTTAATCGAGGTCGTGGGTTCGATATCGGCCGTGACCCAATGGATTTTTCTTGAAAAGTGTAAGTTCACATTTAACACGTGCTTAACGGTGAAGGACATTGACCTGTTCTTTCCTCTGACTAACAGCTGACTAAGCTGACAGGATGGTATAGGTGCTGGGCAAGCCTAATCCATTAAACAATGTCCCAGGCACTGCAGCGTCCCATACAGCATGATTACCAGTTGCTGACGCTTTATTAATCATCTATAATAGATGCAAAGGCCTGACTTTTTTTTGTTGATTCGATTTAATATGATGCGATGACAAATTAATTAGTAAAACTTCCCTTATGGACCATCGATTTAGGGGAGAGAGGGGGCTACTCCCCTGTACCATCCCTACCCCGCGGAACCCCATGGTTATGAAGACATCCATGGTTAAATTTTCTAGGTTAGAATAAGCGCTAGGTATTTTGTTATTAGAATGTTATTTTTGTTTCCTAACCATTTTCTCATTTCCGTATGTCTGATTAGTGATTACTGATTACCATGGATTTACCATCGAATGAAGGGGTAGGGGTGAACTAAGGTACCTGGGTCGAATATGGCCAGTCGGTAAATATGGCCACACACTCATATAGGTATGAATAAACCACTACATAGAACATAACGCAATGTTACACGATCGGGCCCGAGGAACGTTCCCGAACGGCGCCCCTTCCTGCGCTCCCGGCCTCCCGCCCGCCCGCGCCGCACACACACGCCACTTCACGCCAGTCGCTCAGAGGTGGTTGAAGTGTGAGGCTGCGTCGATGATATAAAAAAACTTCGTAAGATTTTGTTTATATTTTCGTTAATATTGGATATTATTGCGTTGTTTTAATGTCTAAATGTTGTTTTACTATAGCATTATATGACATTTTAATGTCTGTTTTCCAAAGTAGCGATCAGTTTTTGCTTCATGTCATAAATAAAACAAAATGGCGTTACGGAAAATATGGCCACTGGCTAGCCATATTTACCATATGAATTTATAGATGTATTTTTTGTTTTAGACAAAATGGGGCGTTACAAGTCTCGGAATATGCGAGGAACGTGGACCATGGAAAATATGATTAAGGCCATGACAGATGTTAAAAATGGTAAAAAAGTAGCAACATCTGCAAAACTACATAACGTACCAAGACACTGTGACGTTATTTGCAAGAACAAAAATTGACTAAATCTACTTTGGGCAGGAAACCACTTCTTAGAACTCAAGCGTTTTATTATTTATAAGTTTGTTTTGTTTATTTTCTAGTTGTTGTAAAATTACCTAAAATTTTCATAGTGAGATGCTTCGTTGTTTACAATTTATGTGTTCCATTGATAGTTTGTAAGTGTCATATGTTTGATCTTAAATTACTGTTCCTAATACCTAATCCAAGTACTTAGGTAAGGGTAGATTTATAATTTTTGTTGATTTCCTTATGAAAAATAAATATTTAGTACTGAAAATTCTTTTATTTAATTTGTTTATGCAAAAGTTTGTAACATATTTTTTTTTCTTTACCGTTAATATGGCCACGATCATGGGCATATTTACGTACCGGGTCGTAAATATAAATATGGCCATTTTCCAAATAAATAAAAAATGTAAAAGTTCGGTAACGCTGCAATATTTTTTAAAGTTCTGTCTTTATGTTATAAAAGCTTGATTAGGTAAGCCTTGAATTTAGTCACTAGCTTCGCTTCCCTTTAAGTCCACGAAGCTGAAAGATACTAGGCGTGAAACCTTAAGGTGGCCATATTCGACCCGGGTACCTTAGATAAAATGAAGGATAGGGGGAGGAGCTTATCGAGTGAGGGGGTAAGCGGAAGTGGGGGGGGGGGGGGGGGGGGGGGGGTAGCAGGGAAATGAGGGGGTTTAGCGGGGAAGTTGGGGGCGCGGCCCCGGGTGCAGCTGTAGCTTCTTTGGCAGCTCCGGCGCTGCGGGATGACCAGCATAGCAAAACGCGGCACCTACGCTCGCCTTCACACCCTCGGCTTTTTGGTCACCTGCGCTTTGCTACAGCGGGCGGGGACTGGTCTCCCTTTTTATTTCGAAAGGACAATATAATTATGTTGTTGACCGCATATGGCCATGACAACGTTACCGGGCTATGGCGAGCGCAGAGGGCACCCAGGGAGGAAAGCTGGTCTCCCTCTGCGCCTCCAAGCTATTATATACACTCTAGGGGTACGGCAGACAAGACCACGTGGAAAGTGGGGTGCTCTGATTCGGTTTTGGGTATTTTTAGGGTAGGGTAAACAATTAATCTTTCAAACCCCTTAACACTTCTGATTTAATAGTGGTCTGTGATTCTGATGTTTCGACTAAAATAATGACGGATTGACGGCGTCGCCGGCGGCAGTTGGTCGTTTGTGCAAACTAGTATACGCTATGCAAGAAAGAGATAGTAAATAGATTTTACTTCGCGAGTGAGAAAACAAATTTTACTTGTTTCTCAAGTAACAATTAATTTACGCAAGACTTTTTTCTTTACAATTTAGTATTTTGTGACTCGATTCACAATTCTAGCGAATTCACAAAGTTGTAAAAAGTTTTTTATAGCATGCGGCACATCACTAGCAAGAGGATAGACTAGAGAATTTTTGAGGGAGTTGGTAGATCTCGCAGTGTGATTTGATTACGTATCTCACGACAGGTTTTGCAACAGGCAAATGACAGCAATATTGCTGTAAAATGTCAATTTTGTATTAGAGAACAGCAAGGAATTGATATTTGACAGCAATATTGCTGTCAATTGCCTGTTGCAAAACCTGTCGCGAGATACGTAATCACCCTGCCGGACTTAAGTTTAGACGAGATAAATACTCGTCTAAGATCCGGCAGGGTAATTGATTTCCTATCTCGCGACAGGTTTTGCATTGCAACAGGCAATTGACAGCAATATTGCTGTCAAATGTTAATATTGTATTAGAGAACAGCAAACAATTGACATTTGACAGCAATATTGCTGTCAATTGCCTGTTGCAAAACCTGTCGCGAGATACGTAATCAAATCACCCTACCGCTTTTGTTTTTTTTATAGCCATGAATAGCTGTAACAAGGACAGCTTTAATAGAAGTCCGCAAATAAATAAAAAAACTAGATGGCTAATGTCACTAATTTTGAATTAAAAAGTACTGTAAAAACACTAATCTAATCTAATCAGCCTGTAGGAACCCACTGCTGGGCAAAGGCCTCCCTTCCCTCTCTCCATACTTCTTATTTATTTATTTTATCGATTACCAACATAGTGTACACTAAAACTAGCTTAGAGTTGCCTTAATAAAATTTATGTTAAGTGCCAATATAACTATAGGTGAAGACAACATGCATCAAATAATCATAGGCGAGTAACGTACTACGTGTGGATAAAAAGTTAACACAATTCATTTCCACATAAATAAAATCAAAATTCAATAAATAAATGCAGAAATGGTAAAAAAAAATTAAAGCAAAATAAATGAATTAAATAAAATTATGTACAATTAAAAATTAGACGAATTAAAAATTAGCCGTGGGTGCCGGCAGTAGAATGTTACCCTTCCTCTCATGCCAGTGGATGCAGTAAAAGCCTGCTAAGGAATACCTCCGGAAGATGGGCAGCAGCATCTTTCCGTGTATTAACATCTTTTACTGCGCTCGCCAATCCCGCCTGCCAAGCGTGGTGAGTATGGCAACTACCCCTCATGGCAATCCTGTGGATGGCAATCCGGAGGCCTGTGTTCAGTAGTGGACGTTTTACGGCTGAAATGATGAATGATGAAAAATTAGATATTAACAATTTGAGGAGCAAGAACTATCTTTATTTTTAAAGTGGGTCTTGAGCCTAGATATATTGTCAGCAAATATGTCTACATTTTTAGATTTGCTGACAGCGATAAACTGCCTTGCGACTCTTGGTAAGGGTGCGTGATGTCCAAGGTTGGATTTAAACCCATCCAGACGAAAAAGGTTGAACCTCGAAGCCCTGGGCAGTTTGTATGGCAGAGAGAACGACAATGAAGTCAGTAAATCAGGGGCTTCAAGGATACCGTTTACTAACTTATAGAGAAACATTGTATCGAGCATGAGTCTTCTTCGGTCAGCTAGTGTAGAGATCCCAAAATATCTGTCCTCGTAGCTCAACAGTGTTTTGCCCAGATTGCAGGAATAAGTCAAATGCCAAAGGAAGCGCTTCTGGACACTTTCCATGCGTTTTATATGGACTTCATAGAAGGGACTCCATGCAACACTGCCATACTCCAATCCACTGCGCACAAGAGAATTGTAGAGTAAATTTTTTGTAGACGGTGACTGGAAATGTCTAATATTACGCAGAACGAAACCAAGACACTTATGTAAATCCTTTGGTGGCAATGGTATCGAAGTGAACATTTAGACAGAGTTTTCTATCGAGTGTGATGCCAAGGTCCCGCACTTCGTCCACACCTCGCAACATAGTATTCTGGATGAAGTAATTTGGCCTAGCAAAGGACTTTTTGCGCGTGAAGAATACAGATTGACATTTAGAGATGTTCAGAAGCATGACATTCGTGTTACACCAAGTATCGAGTCTGTTCAAGTCCTCTTGCAACAAAGTGGCGTCCAGTTCACTATCCATGGAACGGAAGAATTTTAAATCGTCAGCAAAAAGGTAACTCTTGGAATATAGAAAGCAGTCTACAATATCATTAATAAAAATGTTATAGAACATAGGACCAAGAATCGAATCCTGAGGCACCCCAGAACGAACTGTAAATGGAGCAGAAGAACATCCATTTATAACAGCAGTTGACCTTCTTTGTAGCAAGTACGAACCACACCAACTAAGCAATGATTCGGCAATACCATGTGCAGAAAGCTTGCGAATAAGGATTGTGCGGTTAACTTTATCGAATGCTTTGCTAAAATCAGTGTAGATCGCACTGACCGAAGACCCCTTGTCAAGAATGGAGGACACCTCGCTAACAAAGGATACAAGATTAGTAGTGGTGGATCTGTTCCTAGTGAAGCCATGTTGTTGCACTGTAATCATGTTTTTAAAGTGCCAAGACAACAAAGGATGTAAAACCTTTTCGAATACCTTCGCAAAAATGGGCAGCAAAGAGATGGGCCTGTAATTCACGACAAGATTTGCGTCGCCAGTTTTATGAAGCGGAACTTCTTGTAAATACACATCTAAATAAAATTAAAATTCAGAGTCTACGACTTATATTTTATTTGTATTTGAATGTTATATTGTACCTATATGAATTAGGGTATTTTATAATAAAACAATAAAAAGTCGATGAAAAAATCCACAGGGCATGAGAAGCGTTTAGGGGTCACTAACCCAGTCCCCAGTCGACCATTTCAATTTGGCACACGATGCACCAAACACCAGCAGTCGCCGAATCAAGTGCTGAATCGATACCTTATTTTCGAATACGGATTTTTCAAGCACTACACTACAACATGTAAGGTAGCCATTTTGTTTAAAATGTAAATAAAAAATGTAAACATGGCTCCTAAGTTGAAATTTGCAGAAGGTATTACGGATTTTTTGCCGTATTCACAACCAAAAGAACAATAATTTAACATAACCCCAGTAAAGAAGACATAATTATTTTGTAACATTGCGTTTTATTCTTTTCCAGGTGAGAAAGTGCTGTGTTTTCACGGACCGCTAATTTACGAGGCAAAATGCCTCAAAAGCTCTGTTACAAAAGATAAACACGTCCGCTATCTTATACATTACGCTGGATGGAACAAAAAGTAAGGGGCCATACTCTGGTTACTATTACTAATTGATTTTAGTCATTCTTGTTACATTGTAAATAACCAAAGCTAAAGTAACCCAAAAATATTAATTGAATTCTGTCTGATTAGCATTATGTGTTTTCAGTTGGGACGAATGGGTTCCCGAAAGCCGTGTCTTGAAGTACAATGAAGCCAATGTACAGAGGCAGAAGGAAGTGCAACGAGCGCACACAGCTCAGCCCGCTAAAACTAAAAAGAGTAAGTCTCTTGTTCAACCAATAACTAATTTGTAACAATATGTGAACCATGTTCATAAGCAATTAATTTCTCTAAACTCAAGATCCAGTGAAACTTTATAAATAAATAAATAATGCTAAACATTATACAGCACCATCTAGTCCCAAACTAAGCAAAGTTTGTACTATGGAAACCAAATCATTGTTAAAATACTTCAATTTGTTTGTAAATACAGCATAAACAGTAATCACCCAGACCTGGAGCCAATTAGTAAGTCTAATTATCATAGACTTGCTGGCACTTCTATCACAGTATACGCAGTAAATTTTTCTTATTTTTGAAACCATATCAATTTCCGTATCTATCTACAATTGTAAATTTTTTGTGACTGCTTTCATGGCTCTGCCTAATAGCCGACTTATATGCAGGAGGTAGTGGGTTTGATTCCCACCACAGATCAAATGTTTGTACATGTTCTGCATATTGTACCGGGTCTTTGTATTTATTAATTACGTTATGTACCCATGTATTAAAAAATAAAATGTATTTACTTAAGCTATTTATTAATCATCAATTTTCCAATAGGGTAATTGCAGTAGAATGTTACCCCTCCTCTCAGGTGAGTATGGCAACTACCCCTCACAGAGATCCATGAGGGAGGCCTGTGTTCAGTAGTGGACATTTTACAGCTGAAGTTATGAATGATGTTCATTCATCTGGTTTCCATAAGACAAGATTTGCTAAGTTTGAGACTAGATGGTGTTGTGTATAGATAAATAATTAAATAACAATTACATAAACTGTCTCTCCATGAGGGGTATCATACCTACATTAAATGTTATGTTTGTAGCTCCAGCAAAAGGCCGCAAGTCAGAGGCAGCAGCCACCACACCAGCGACGACTCCAGCACGTGAGGAGTCTCGGGCCTCTACTCCTGCTGGTAAGATACAAAAATACAAAATTTGGTCATTTCCAAAATATTTGGTCATTTCCAAAATATTTGGTCATTTCCAAAATAAAAGAGGTCTTGGTACTTACATATAATTATCAAATCAAATAATTTATTCATGAAAACCTTTACAACATATTTACCGCAATTATCAAGACCTTACCTCCCATGCTAGTTAAATTATGTGTATATTCGTCATAAATTATTTAAGTTCTGCTACTAAGTAGTATAGATCCTGTAGATAGTAAGGCCATTCCCATCTTCAATAGACAATTAAGGCCTTGCCGTGGGGTGCCGGCAGTAGAATGTTGTCTCCTCTCTTGCTCATGGATGCGGTAAGAATCTGCCAAGGGATACTTCCGAAAGATGGGCAGCAGCATCTTTCCGTGTATCACCATCCCATATTGCGCTCGCCAACCCGCCTGCCAAGCGTGATGAGTATGGCAACAACCCCTTAAGGAGATCCATGATGGAGGCCTATATCCAGCAGTGGACATGGGCCTCCATGATAGATGATGTATGCAGCATTAGCGACCGTATCCATGCTGTTTGGGATGCTGCAGTGCCTGGGAGATTCTTAAAAGAATTAAGGCCAGCCCATTCATACTATCCTTCCAGCTTCGTCAAGTTAGCTTGGTAAGATATCCTACATAATAATACCAGATGTAACAGTTAAGGAGTACATTTTTATTTTATTTATTAGGTCTGCCAACAGTATCACAAGATTACAACTAAAACTTAACGTACTAAAAATGACTTAGGCTACACTTGCGAAACCAATTACAGGCGAACACAGTTTGCTAAGAGTGCAAATCTCTATTTTATTAGTGCAAAGAGATCTGCACAATATTCTAAAATCGCTTTTACTCTCTAGGGTAGAGCGGAAAAAAATACATGTAGGTGTAAAAACTAGAATCTCGCAAGAGCTCGTGGACTCATGCCCTTCTTCTATTACATCTGCCTCTTATGGTGCTGCCAGCGGTCAGTATTTCAAGGAGTTGGGCAGGCTAGGGTTGATGTAGTGTCATGGGGGACAATGCACAATAGACCCCAATGTGAGACGTCAATGCAGATCTGGTAACCCACATCAGAATTAGAATTATTTTCATATTATAGAATTACCCTTGCAATCAGAGAAAGATTATAATTCTTCCTAGGATTCTATGTATATCATCATTTCAGCCATAAAACGTCCACTGATGAACACAGGCCTCCCTCATGGATCTCCATGAGGGGTAGCTGCCATACTCACCACGCTTGGCAGGCGGGTTGGTGAGCGCAGTATGGGATGTTGATACACGGATAGACGCTGCTGCCCATCTTCCGGAGGTATCCCTTAGCAGGCTCTTACTGCATCCATGGGCATGAGAGGAGGGGTATCATACTACTGCCGGCACCCCACCTATGTATATACTCTATATTTAATCCATAAAAGTTATTATGTTAAAATGATGATTATGTTAAATGTGTCAAGACACCTCGGTGATATGTCCACAGAGTATATTGCAATAATAATGTATCTAACTTCATATATAAGTAATTGCCTTTCTGGCTAATGAAGTTTATGTTAGTTTTGCTTGTATATTTTGAAACTCAATATAAAATCAATTAACCATAGGATCCCGAGTACACTTAGTTACGTCAAACAGAAGTTTGATTATATCCATTATTATTATATCATTAATTATGATCCAAATAAAGGCTTTGATACCAAACATTTCTTTAGATATTAGTTGAAATATCGTTAATGATGGTTTACACTTTCGCGATCGCAATACATTGTAAATATTTAAAACACGGGAATTTGAAACGCCGGGAATAATTAAAGGTGATACGCGATAGATTTTCGTGTTTCTTTTTTATTTAAGTTGTTATTGATGTACATTTAAAACCATCCAATAAATTTGTGTCTTTCAGGCAAGGAACCAGAACCAACCACCACACCTGCGCCGGCCAAAGCAGCTAAAACTCAAAGCAAAGATGCGCCAACTGACTCCGGTTCTGACCAACCCAAGTAAGTATTTTTTAAAACACAAATTTATTTTTAAAACGCGAAAGTTTATATAGTGAAAATATAGTATTTTTTAAACTTTCGCGTACACGACACTTATTTATCCGGGTATGGTTTCGCTTTGCTGCGGTTCACACCAATACCACAGATTACAGAAACTAACCAATACTCCAATCTTCCCGCACCACGATTGGTGCAATCCTGTCGAAACGTCGGGCAATCATTTCAGCTGTAAAACGTTCATACTGTACACAGGCTTCGAGTATGGTAACTACCCCTCATGGAGATCCATGAGGGGTAGTTGCCATACTCACCACGCTTGGCAGGCGCGTGCAGTACGGGATGTTGATACACGGAAAGACGCTGCTGCTCATCTTCCGGAGGTGTCCCTTAGAAGGCTCTTACTGCATCCATGGGTATGAGAGGGTAACATTGCTGCAATATACTGCCGGCACCCCACGGCGTGCAATAATAAAGGTAAATAACGCAATAAATACCCGGTTAAATGGGTTAATTACTTCGATATGCTATAGTTTGGTCATTTGTGGATGTTGGTTTGCCTGAAATGGTAGTGTGCATACTCGTAGCACTATGCCGTGGGGTGCCGGCAGTAGAATGTTGCCCCTCCTCTCTTGCCCGTGGATGCAGTAAGAGCCTGCTAAGAGTAACCTCCGGAAGATGGGCAGCAGCATCATTCCGTATATCAACATCCCATACTGCGCTCGCCAACCCGCCTGCCAAGCGTGGTGAGTATGGCAACTGCCCCTTACGGAGATCCATGAGGGAGGCCTGTGTTCAGTAGTGGACGTTTTATGGCTGAAATGATAATACTCGTAGCACTATCTTTATTGCCACAAAAAATAAACAATTGTTGAAGACAATACGTGTCTCAAAAAATAATACTTGTAATTTTTTTTGCGGTAAGAAAGTTTATTATCAAAAGGCCGTTTACAGAACTAGAGTTACAAAAATGCCACAAAGGCATTTTTCTTACTTTCTAGTCAAGTGCTTTTATTGTGCAGCTTCATTAAAACCATGCTTATTTTCTGCTTTACAAAGACTTGCATGCTGTTGTTGGAGGGACTTTATGACGCTACAAGAGCACTTACAGATGAAATTCAAACAACTTTTTAAAAACTAGCTTTTCAACCCATTGATTGATACATATAGTAAGAGGTTTAAAATTAAAATTAATCATCCGCCATCTTGTGACGGCGCCGGCGGCGATTTTGAAGTATTCTATTCTCTAGAACTTAACGCCTATGCAAAATTTCAGCTAAACACATAAAAATAATGTAGAATGCATTACCGCATGTCCGAATCTTATGATCAAAATCTGTCTTTCACAATATCTACGAGTGAATGGTTGGTTTTTCATGTATCTTTGCAATTTATTTGTGTGTACTTGCTTGTTCTACGCTTTTGATGTGAATGTGTTAAATATCTAATGCATAATATGCCATACACAAGTACACAAAATCGATATCCTACACAATCATCATCATCATTTCAGCTGTAAAACGTTCACAACTGAACACAGGCCTACCTCATGAGGGGTAGTGCCATACTCACCACTTTTGGTAGGCGGGTTGGTGAGCGCAGTACGGGATGTTGATACACGGAAAGACGCTGCTCCCCATCATCCGGAGGTACCACCTAGCAGGCTCTTACTGCATCCACGGGCATGAGAGAAGGAGTAATATTCTACTGCCGGCACCCCACGGCAGTCCTACACAATATTTATAAGTAAATGGTTGGTTTTGCATGTGTAATTGCATTTTATTTGTGTGCCAAACTGCTTGTTTTACGCTTTTGATGTTAATGAGTTTATCTCATGCATATCGCTTATACAAGCTTTTTCTTACTTGGGGCTAGATGGCGCTGTGTTGTTACATTCCAGCAATATTTTATTAATATTTCGTTATATTTTTCTAATGCTGGTCACTATACACACATCAACATCTAGTCCCAAACTAAGCGAAACGTGTACTATGGAAACCAAATCATCATCATCATTTCAGTCCTCTTGCACGTAATGTAACGCTGCCCATGATATTAAAAAGGGCGTATATCACAGTTGAGTTCCATATATTACAGGTGTGCCTTTTTGCCCTAATTACGTAAATGTATGTAAGTCATATATTTTAAATAGTTAAAAAAAATATGTGAGATACGCCCTTTTTACAATCGGGCGCAGCACTGCTAGGTTATTCAGCCTTCTCTATTTTGCCATTCTTTTTGGTCCCGTGAGATTTGCATCCAACGGTTTCCAACGTAAATAACAATATCATTGGACTATAGGGCGGGTGGTCTGCCTCTTAGTCGCACCGTGTTCCTTGGCTCTGGTCCATCTCCCATCATCCCTTCGAGCCAACATCTAAATGATTGATAGAAAAGTTTATTACAGTTTTTTGTAAGAATATACACATCATACATAGAAAACCGTGACATATATCTGCAGATAAGCAAACATTTGTCCTTCGGCGGGAATCGAACCTGCAACCTCCGCGCCTTGGCCGGCTAACCAACTGAGTCACGGTGGTCGTCGTTTATTTATTAGCTTCGCTCTTGACCACTTTACTCATCTATAGAAAAGCACGAAATTATTGTGAATATTTGTCAATTCGCCGCACAATATACAGTACAAACACGCTTGCACCTTGGTATGATTTTCGGCTTGGAATGTTTATTCTTTGGTGTGCTTGGGGATATTCTTTCTTACGTAAGTATGGAAGTATGACTGCGTGGATGTCTATCGTGATATTTAAATTTAACTAAACTTACAAAGAGATATAAATGTTTAATGTTTCTGTATATTTAAAAAAATTACGTACATATAAAACTTATGTTAGTCAATATTACTGTCTTTTAGTCCTTGATTTGTGCTAAGCAATAGTTTTTTTTTAATCAACAGAAAGAAACGCGGGCGCCTCGACCAATCAATCGAGTCCGAAGAGCAGTACCTTGCGAAGATCGAAGTCAAAATCAAGATCCCTGAAGAGCTCAAAGTGTGGCTGGTCGACGACTGGGACGTCATCACGCGCCAGCAGAAGCTGGCCTTGCTGCCCGCCAAACTGACCGTCGCACAGATCGTCGACAACTACTTGACATTCAAAAAGTCCAGCAAAACTCATAACGCGGTCAAAGAGTCCGTATTAGTCGACATCACAGAAGGCATAAAGGAATACTTCAATGTTACGCTCGGGTCGCAGCTGTTGTACAAGTTTGAAAGGCCGCAGTACAGCGAGATATTGCAACAGTACCCTGACACGAAGATGTCCAAAATCTACGGCTCGATACATCTTTTGCGCTTGTTTCCTGTAATGGGGCCAATGCTGGCGTACACCGCGCTCGATGCATTGTCGATGCAGCTTGTGCAGACGCATATACAAGACTTTTTGAAGTATATGGTCACGAATCGAGCCACGCTGTTCAATCTGCAAGACTACGGGAACGCAACGCCGGAGTATCACAGAAAAGTGCAGTAGTTTTTCTTTAGGATTAGTTATTTTTTGTTTTAAGCTTATTTTAGTGGAATAAAATGTTTACGGGATGATCCTAGCTGTTCGTTTTATTTTTCGCTTGGATACAGTTAGCAGTTGTTTATGTCGTGTTAAAAATAAACAGCGCCAGCGACGATCGACCTTGTTTTTGTAAAATTATCGTCGGACTGATTACACGGAGTTAGTTATAATAAATTTTTCCTTTAATAAAAAAATATACAAATTTTATGATACAAGCTAGTGAAGCTTAAATGATCTCTTTCTGGTTATTGAATGAAACGATAAGTTTAATTTGTTTTAGGTCTGCCATAAACCTTTTAATTTAGGTTAACTTATTTTTATAAAGGCATATACTGTTCAGTAGTAAGCTTTATAAAGGCTTATATACACTCTAAGGGAGTAGGAATAGGTATAAGATGATACCTTGGCAGTTCCATGAAAGGTGTGTTTTTAATTACAAATTATAGCAAAGTAGTGTCGCGGCACTTGACACATTGACATACTTATGAATGTGAGTCACCGCGAATGCGAGAAAAACTCGACTGACCCGTGAGCTGTGGCCATGAATACGATGGTATTCGGTTTTATTACACGCTGCAACAACTGGTTGTAGTTTTATAAAATTACTAGCTTTTCAACCGCGTCTTTGTTGGCGTTATTTTGAAACTGGCCCATACATAAATTTTAAACTTGACTTATGAACTTTGGCAGACGCTGCGGTAGTTGACATAAAATTACAGCTTATCTCAAATACACTACTAGTGTATTATATTATCTGTGAATACACGGAACCTCGCAGACACAAAAAAAGGGGCTCAGCGAGAGGGCTGATTAGTTCGTCTATTCATAACTAGGTGTCGCTGTCAAATTTGTTCAAATTGTAGATCGCGCTAACGAAAACGCGGAGCAGGGAATGACCTCCCTCAGTTTACTCGATTTCAGTATCGCTTCTCGGCCTTTTGGCTAAGATCAAAGTGTAGTATCTGTTCTTTTCAGCTTAATATCTGAAAGTTCCCTCACTGAGGGACCAGTATATTAAACTGATTTTTGTCTTGCGACGGGATGTTCGGGGCTCGCTCCACTCCCGTCACGGGTCGGCCCGGCATTGCAGTGCCGCCGGGATCGGCCCACAGAATTCATTGAAAAATCAGAATCTGGTTAATTCTTACTACCGGCCAATACTTCCTGTTACCGGACGGAATTTGATCCAACTTGCATTTGTAGGTATGGGGTTCGATAACCTTGTTCGCTCCTGCAATTTTGCAAGCTAGGTACTTAAATTTGTTTTCTAGAGGTTAAGAATATCGTTAGTCAGAGTTTTACGCTTCTAAGCCAATAATTAAAAGTATCCACACCGATCTTTTGCTCTTGTTGAGAGGGACATAATATAAGTTTTAACACCGTCTTTAGTGTTCGACCGATTTAAGATATTAAAAAAAATCTCGGTTTTGGGTCTCAGTTTCGGCTGATCCTGATGTACTGACTGTGATCTTTGTGATTGTTCACCAGTCTCTTTTTCCATGGACAGGACATACATGTAATAACAATGCCGAGAGAATGAAATTATACAAAATCAAAATTATACCTAAAAAATCTTTAATATAGTTTTGACTATAAACTTTCTAGGGAACCTATAACCGTTAGGTTATATAGGCTAGCTTTTTTAGTTTTGGAGAAATTGTCGCTTAAATAAATTTCTCTTGGCATAGGGCATCATTATCATCATCTTGCACCATGTAGGTTTATAACCTTAAACCAAATAATTTGGTAGCTTGCAATATTTATTGCATCTCATCTTTTACATATGTTTTGCCCCGATTTCATTTATTTGCGTCACCGGTCTACACAGATGGCGTTAGTAGCATGAACTGAAAACTGAAGGTACCCTGTACCTAATAGTATCTATAAAATGATCTACACATCTCCCTGTTGCATTCTTGATGAATATTTAAGAAACCATCTATTTTAAGCCAATTGGTATGCACAAGTCGACATTGAAATCAACTATATCATGATTATACTACCTGACTACACTCATAACCAGCAATTGTGGTACAAAATAAAGTTACGGCCTTACAAGGCTTTGCGGCATATGGTCATTAAGGTACATATTATTAAATGCTAGCGGATTATAACAACTCCTATTATGGAAGCGGTAAATGTATTGTTGCAATTTGAATAAATAATGATGTAGGTACCTCGACTGATGTCGATGATTATATAGTTACCACTAAAGCACATGTGAGTAATAGCAGAGACGTAACTTGTCTCTGGTAATAGATATTCGAGATATAGTTGTAGCTCAGTTTTTTCGCATAACACGAAAAGATAATCTCTTCATGTTTCAGGGCCCATCTAAAACTATCTCAACAGTCTGGCTACGCCTTTATACTATTTTTAAATTTGATGTTCGAATCTGTTTGTGTTTGTTGTAGTTCGGGTTAAAGACAAGACAGGCAGTCGAAGATCACATGTAGGTCGAAGCTACTGGCACTAGCTAACCTAGCTGGCAGAACCATCTGAGCAACTTATTCAGACGCATATGATTATTTTCTATCTATTTGTTTTTATTTAAATATGAATCAGTAATATAGAATTAAATCATCAGTCCTAAATATAAGAAAACATTTTTTAAATCGATATTTCTTCGCAAAGCGCTCATAATTTGATCATTGCGCAGTGGCATTGCAGCTGTGTGAGTGGTCAGCCAGGGTCTTCCACTGCCGTACATGGAAGTACAGTACGGCGCCGAGTATCTGCAATACGTGACTTATTGTTGACTGATCCACTGATAACGTTACGTGCATTATGGAAAAAAGCCTATGATCGTTGTCATCGAAGAACCTTTTTTTATTGACAATAGCCTAGCTCTTAGATATCATCTAACTTGGAGACAAGTAAACAAGTGACCTATATTTTTTTTTGCGACTAAATGACGAGACATGCCGAAGGCCCACTTGATTCTGAGCGGTAACCGGGTGAGCAGATTCGCTAAGCACGGGATCAGCGCTGCATTGTATTGCGCCCGTCACCCTGAGACATAGAGTTATAAGGTCTCATGTAGATACGTAATTACACCGGCCTTCATAACCTTCAACTTGGAACAGCAATGCAGACACCAGTTGGGAGACTCGATTGAGGCCTTTGAGCATTATCCATCGACTTTGCCTGGGAGGCTGGAAGTTATCAAACCTACGATTCGCGATGATCCTTGATAACAGCATAGAAACATGGCGTACCAACAAAGCCTTGCTTTTGAACTAGCGTGGTGGTCCACGCTCTTGTTCCATGCTTAGTGGTTGGTATTTACAGATGAAGCAAACATTTGGTCCCTCGACGGTATCGAACCCAGCACGGTATTAAATCATTATTTTTATTAAATCAACTGCGCCACGGTGGTCGTAATTTTGTTCTGTACAACTGAACGAGGCTAAATGCAAGAAAAAACGAAGTCGCGTTATCACTCTTCCAGTTTTCGCTCTTTCTTCCAAGGTTCCCAACCGGTTCAACCGACCTTTGGTAAATCTACTGCAATGTATTGTAATCATGCTTGTATCGCTTTCACCTCGATCGTTTGGTTTTACATTTTGTCTTAGGTCTAGTTAATTGCCTTGCCTTGGGCACACTGGAATTACGTCAAATTGTTTAATTTTTTTACGATTTCTTTGTTGAATATGGCATAGTATCTCTGTTGGGTTCGGTTCGTTGTCAACCGTTCCCGTATCCTTCACAGCATACACAAGTGCAATATTAGCACCATTAAAGTGCTGTGATAAAATGTTCAAACAAACAATGTATAAAATGTTCAATAAATAAACGAATTAATTAAACATATAATTCACAGAACCATGTTATCATTAAGATTTTTAGAAATATTTTTTAAGAATTTAAGATTAAACTTAGGAAATCATTTTAAAACATTTGATAATATGAAAAGAAAATGTCACGTTCTACATCCGTCTCAATCTTTGACAGTTAAATATTGCGCCTGGGCATGTGAAAATGTTAAAACAACGGAAAGTATTGTGACGAAACTAGAGATATTCCTGGCATGTAGCGCGTTCCGAAATAGCCGCGCCGCGTACACATCCTCATGATGTTTTCAATGAAATTCTTCGACAAATGCCTAATTCTAGGTAAATTTTAGCTGATACTTAATACTAGGGCGGTTTGATAAGTCAATTACTTTTTGAATTTCCCGCACAGTTTCTTTAAATGCATTACCTATTGCCGCCCTCAACTGCCATATATTATCAGACTACTGTAAAATTTTGAGCAAGCTCGTATTGATGAGATGGAAATTGGAACTGGTTGTAGAAACATTGAGAAGTAATAAGTAGGCTGGCGTGGTATGGGGCATTGGCATGTTATGAGGGATGAGAGTCATATAACTAGAAAGATGATAGATGTAAGGGACGGGGGAGGCCAAATATGAGGCTGCGTGATAGATATAATATAAAAGGTGTGAATGTAAATCTGACGGGGCGTGCGGCAGAATGGAAGAATGGGGTAATTCAACAAACATAGATATTGCTTTCATTGGACAAAAAAAATGTGTACGCGCAATTGTCGGCATACCACCATGGGAATCGTGCAAACCTGTTTTTACTAACCTAAAACTTTTGACATTGCCCAGTATGTATATTCTAGAGGCTGCTAAATTTGTCAAGGAGCATTCGAATTTATTTATAAAAGCTAGCGATATATACCCTAGATGTGTACGAAACCCGAACAGAATTGTTCTGACTAGAATTGCTAAGACCACCTTATACAGAAAAAACTGTCATGCCATGTGTGGCTCTATATTTAATAAAATTCCAAATGACATTAAAGATTTACCTATGAGATTATTTATTAAAAAGTTAAAATTGTGGCTTATTGAGAAAGCGTTTTATAGTATTAAGGAATTTATGGACATTAAATAAGTATTAAATAATTAATTTAATTGACGTATTGAATAATGATCGTTATCTAGTGACATCTAATAACTTAATTTATTTTGTGTAATTTTGCATGCCATGTACTGGTGAAATATGTGAAACTATCCCTAAATTTAAGATTATAATTGTAACCATATTTCTCGCAATAAATGATTTATGATTTATGATTTATGAAAACGCGTAGGTATCGTGCCGACCCTAACCTAACTAGGTGGAATAAGGGCAAGAAGGACGAAAAGACGTACAAGAAGTAGGTAATTTTTTGTGGTTTCTGACTCAGTGCAACAATCTAGATCAACAAGAGTGTCAGCTAAGATCAGAAAGGTAACGGTTTGGAAGGACGTTTGAAGAAATAAGGAAAATATTCTCACAAAACTTTTTTATTTTTTTCCAAACGATATAAAGTTACAGTCCAATCCATAAATAAGTCCACAATGTCCACAAATTGGCGCAATTTCACTGACACTGAAATTGTGTCAATTTGTGATGCATTATGATGATGACACTCATGTGTAAGTTACTTGCCTTTCGTTATTCTGGCGATGATTCTCTTGAATTGTAGAATAAGGCTGTTGTGTCTGTGTAAATGCCGAAAAAATAGTATAAATCCTTATTTAAGGATTTTACATCTACTTCTCTAAATAATATAAACAGTGTCAACAATTTATGTTTTACTAATATATTATTACGTGTCACTGAAGTGCCTGGGACATATTAAGATGGAATAGGCCCAGCACCTGTGTCATCCTCTCTGCTTCTAAGGTAGAATTCCACCAGTGACCGGCACAAATGTTATATTTCATATCATTTCATTTCTATGTTGTGAATAATTTTGTGTTATGTGTTTTATTTTTAATAATACCATCATTATGAAGTAAGTAAATCTTGTTCAACAATTGCCAGTTGCATTCAAAGTGAAAGTCAATAGTGTTCATTCATTAGAGCACAAAAGCTACTTTGAAATGTCAATTTAGAAAAGAGAAACATATCACATATAAATTGAATAAAGCACATAATTGAATTCGGTCGCTTCAGAGTACAGTTTTTTTCCAAGTGAGGGAAAGAAACGAAGAAGAAACCTTACTGTTTCAATTAACACAGGACCTCAATTATTACTTTACAGAATTTATTTATTTATTTAACACTTTAACACATAACAATTGTGTAGGGAGGACTTAATGCTAAAGCATTCTCTGCCAGTCATCCTGGGCGTGCAGAAATATGGTGTGGCGTGTTTTAATAAAATAGCATCTTTTGCTAAAATAAATAAAAAGAAGAAATAAAATAAATAAATAAGAATGTGTTAAAAGCTTGATTTTTGAAATACCTTTTTAAAACATTACCAAAATCTTAATGTCTGTATGAAATAAAATGTCAGTGCCTTTTAATTATTTCGGCTCCGAAAGAACCTTAGCAAGGTTTCAGAAGACATCTCAGACTAGACATCTCAGAGCTTACTACTTCTATTCTCGACTTTGTAATGAATTTCCATTCATCAGTCTTCCCGGGACCACGATGGGTGCAATCCTGTCGAAACGTCGGGCAATAATAAAGGTAAATAGCGCGATAAATACCCGTTTAAATATGTGTTAAGAATTTCCATTCGACATTAAAATATTACAATGAAAAAATTGTTTCACACGACTTACCGCAAGCACTTTCTAGGTAAAATCTAGCCTTAGGTTAATTCAGACACGCAGCAGCGTGTCCAGCTAAGTTCAAGCAAAGTGAACGGACGACGACGCAGTAGTGTATATTTTACCTAAACCACTTGGAGACGAGTTTGGTCTCTTCATAACTCAAAATCTATTGAACACAACACGTAAAATTGATTCATTTGTTAAGCCCCATTAGATTAACTAGTAGCCTAAATTTTATAAATATACATAGCTCAAACGGTTTTCGAGATATCAACATCTAAAAATCAAGGCAAAAAGGCAAGCTAGCTAGTAATTTGGCTATTTTTCACAACTGATAAGTTACTGTTTTAATATTTGTTCCTATTACTACTTCTTAAATATGCTATTAAAAAGAGCCAAATTAAACCGTGAGCTTGAATTTGATCCTAAGTTATCAGCAATATTCTAGTAAATAAGTTTTTGGATCATCTACAGAACTTGGCGTCGTTTAAATTTCCATTATTTTGTAGGCGAAGTCGTCAACCACCACATTCTAAATATAGAACTTAGCAAAATTATATTTAAACTCATAAATGTGAAAATGGCACATTTGTGAAATAAAATATATTTTTGATAGGATCATCATACCTTGGTTCCTTTTTTTAATAACGTTCTTTATTGATTATGTATTTTTAACTAGGTGGTACTATTGTAGCACGCCAACTACACACACCCACATAGTTTTGGCTGTAGATAATGCTTTAGCATGAAGCCCACCTTTTGTAAGTTTCTAATAAAATGTTAAATATTTAACTTTGACCCAAAAATATCGTGCCTAATTCCAGACTCTGACTTTCTGTGGTTGAATTGGTCAAGCACTTCGATCCCGGAATCGATTTTTGAAATCCATCGTACTTCAACTTAACAAATCTGCTTTTGAGCAAAGAAAACCGCCAAGTCTAAGTAACTTTTCTTATTTTATCAACCTAATATTTCAATTATTGTAACATTTTCTTCTCATGTAGAATGTTCGTTTCACATCCATTATAGATGATTTCTACAGCGTTAACAACTTACACTAACAACTAGGTTTTCATACCGGACGCTGCAGTGCTTGGGACATTGATATTATGCTTGCCCAGCACCTACACCATCCTCGCATCCTAGTCGATTATTAGTCAGAGGAAAGAACTGATCAATACGTCAGAAGCTGACTCAGACGAGGGTTTCCTCACGATGTATTCCTTCTTAAATTCTTAAATTCTTTATTGTACACAAAATCAAAACATACAGACAAAAAAGGATACATAAAGGTGATGTACAAAGGCGAGCTTAACCCTGAAAGAGTTTTCTTACAGCAAACCTTTGGGTACAGAGAGAAGATATTAAAATGCTATGAATAGAGTGTGTACACACGTGAGTTAAGAGATAATAAAAAAATAAATTATATTATATGATATAGTAAAATTACTTAAATAAGACCTAATAACAGAAAATACCTACTTAAATATATACACAGATAATAAATTACATACAAAGCATATACCTACATATATCTGATAATAAATAAATAAATAATTATATATACATATAACAAAGGTAATTACAAACATAAATAATTATCATGGTTCAAAATAAAAAACTACATTGAGAGATAGTGCTCTTTCAGCTTCAACTTAAATACGTTAAGCGAAGGACTGGCTTGGATAGAGAGCGGCAAGGAGTTCCACAACCTAACTGACTGAATGGTGAAAGAATCAGTATAGCGACAAGAAAAGTGCTTGTGAATTTTGAGGCGAAAGGACTTAGTCGAGTAGTTCCTTCATCATTGAAGCATGTTTTATGTGCACGTATATTTTGGAAATTGTAATAAATTAATTAAACCCTATTATGATAAAGTGCCGTGGGGTGCCGGCAGTAGAATGATACCCCTTCTCTCATGCCCATGGATGCAGTAAGAGCCTGCTAAGGGATACCTCCGGAAGATGGGCAGCAGCGTCTATCCGTGTATCAACATCCCATACTGCGCTCACCAACCCGCCTGCCAAGCGTGGTGAGTATGGCAACTACCCCTCATGGAGATCCATTAGGGGGGCCTGTGTTCATCAGTGGACCTTTTATGGCTGAAATGATTATGATAAAATCGCCTCTTTCCTGAGTTGGTCTTAAAGTGATTTATTATTTTACCTATAATTACTCATGTCTATATTAACCGTGGCTGTACACGATAGCTGTAACTTATGGCCTGCGGTATGGAGCATTAAGCCAGCCATCTGGGTCAACATTCATGTAACGTTGACTCATCGGGATGATACACGGTTCGCAGATGTGTCGATAATCTCAATTTACCTGAATCTTTATTTTTAATTGTTTTCATTATTGTAGATGGACTTGGTAGTTGACCGAAAGGCAACTCATTTTTTTATTAATTTATTACATTTCAGGAAAACCTTCATTTTTAACCCATTTTTATTTTGATCCACTGATTTTTACCCTCATTAAAAGTTCTCTAATTAATCAAAAATTTAGGACGAATTAAAAAAAACATTTTCAATGATAATCGTTATGTACCTACCCTTAGATAACATTTCCAGTACAAACATATTTTATAGCGATAACGTTAAAAGCCCAACTATGAGACGCTAATGACAGTTATCTAAAGTCTAAGCAGGTCTAGATCGTCATCATCCACAGTCTACATACTGCTGGGTAGGCCTCCCCTAGTTTCCAAATTCCAAAAGGCTTTGTTTTTTATTTTATGCTATATTTAATTAATGCTGGCTTTTATTATTTTTATTGTTTTTATTTATATTTTTAATAATTTTCTTATTTTAATATTAATTATGAACACTATAACATATAATCTATTGCTCTATTGAATTGGGTGCACCCGTTAGGATAGATGTACATGTTTATAAATATATAAATAGTTTGTGCAATCCACCACGGTACTGTGTACGAGCACCGCTGTGAAAAAACTCATTACTTCCGAAAAACTAATCCTAATTCCCAGTAATGTGATGAATGTGTATCAAGATACTTCGCGGTTTGTACGTATTAATCGCGAGAATAAACACGTACCTAGGTAATTATGGTTTTAATAAATTATTTGTCATGTTAATTTCTGAATATGCTTAATACAATAATGCAATAATAATACAAATTGCCGTGGGGTGCCGGCAGTAGAATGTTACCCCTCCTTACATGCCCGTGGATGCAGTAAGAGCCTGCTAAGGGATACCTCCGGAAGATGGGCAGCAGCGTTTTTCCGTGTATCAACATCCGTACTGCGCTCGCCAACCCGCCTGCCAAGCGTGGTGAGTATGGCAACTACCCCTCATGGAGATCCATGAGGGAGGCCTGTGTTCAGTAGTGGACGTATTACGGCCGATATGATGAATACAAATAATTTATTTTCTTTTACAAATGTTACAAATCATGCAACTTAGAACTAAGGTTTTATGAACATTTCTATTGACATGGCATGTATGACATCTTTATTCATCATTGTATGTTGGAATGATAATTGTAAATCTTTGTTTTTTTTTAACTGATCATTTTAAAAATAACTAACTTTGTATTTTATAGGCCCAAACCAAATTTGCAGTGCCCTTGCAGGGTGCATGTACTTTCTTTAGGCTAATTATAAGATCTAAGCTGTTTAATATGTGTACATGTAAGCAAAATAAATGAAGCATATACAATTCAAGTTAGAAAAACATAGGTACCCAATCTAGCTTGTTCCAATATGACTTAAAGCTAAATGCATTTCAATGTTGTCTCAAATTAAAACACTTGCGTTTTCAGACACTCACTGTTTTCGACTTTTTAAGTCGATTATCGATATCTCCGTTGCGTCGTGTAAAGAGTAATAAAAAAAAAATCATTACCCTCTACTGGGGAGAACATACAGGCCTCCCTTAAGTCTAGCCAGCCTCTGCGCCTGTCACATTCAGATGTGCTCAGCGATCTTGATCGTGGTTACATAATTGTAATTATCTTCGGCAAAATACGAGTAGAAAGCCAAGAAGAATATTAATCCAATATTAAATTATCATCATGATGATGAAATGATGATCCATATCCCACTTACTGGGGTCGTCATAACAGTATTCTTCCTCCATTCTTCCAATAGTACTTCATTCCCAATAGTATACTTACTCCAATAGTTTAATTCAAAAACATAAATTACATGACGTTCTTTTAGAAATCATTATGTTTACTGATTAAGTCAGTTTTTTAGATAATATACCAATCTCGTAGGTTTGCCAGAATCAACCTTACGACCTCTATTTCAAGTTTCTCGACAAATTATTTGCATCTTGAAAAAATCGAAGGATTTAATACGGAGTTTAAAAGGAAACAAAAACTAAAAGAAGTAACTAGGTGGGTATTCTAAATCTCGAAGGAATTCCCACAGGAACCGTCTGTATGATGTTGTCAGACAGATATTTTGAAATAAATCTTAAATCCCAGAATTTCAGTTCGGATGGTTTTGCCCTTAAACCGTGTATGATGTTTGCCGTAGATCCTTTGACATGTCTCTCGAATCCTAAGTACTCAAATCTAGAATGGTTTCCCCGAATCTAGTTTAGCCCTGATTGCTGACGTAGTACGACTAGAGAAAGACCAAAAAAGAAGTGGAAGAACCTGTAGACTACAACGACGAAACGTTAGATAAAGCGAATTGAAAGGAGAAGATCAGAAAGGCAGTCCCCACCATTAGATGGGAATAATAAATGCAAAGTTCGATAAATCCATTAATACTGAGGCTGCGAGAGACCTGTGTAACTCGTATATATAAAAAAAACATTAGCACTACTTCTTGCTAATGTTTTGATAGATCCTTTGAAGTTATCAGTATTTCGAAGGATTTTCCCCCATGAACTGTGTCGCGGGGCGAGGCGCCCGCGCACTCCTTACGCGGCCGTAAGGCGACACCGAGAGAACTCCCGCGATCCACGCCAGTCGCAACACAGCACGCGTCGACTCGACATGTAAGTACCCAGTGTCTTAGTGCCAGTGAAAAGTGTTTTTTTTTATTTCAAGGTGCATTGGTCTCCGGTAAGTAGGGTGCGTGCGGTGATCGATTGAACTTTTGATATTGGGTCAAAAGACAAAACCAAATACTATCGGAAAAAAATAGAAAATATCGTATATATTTTTTAGATTTATTGATTTTGACAGATATAGGTAGGTATCTGAAGTGTTTGTTGCAGTGCATATGCATACTGGAGTCTATTTTGTAAAAGGAATCAGTCAAAATGAAACTAAAATATCTGTCGAATTACATATTTTATTTGTAACACCTGAAAGATTCGTTAGAAGTTTTGCAATCGCAGCTAGATTCTATTTTTGAATATCGCGGTGCTAGGTTACAGTTTGGGCCAGCCAATAGAAACATTCTATTCTAAATTATTCCCGCGGTTTTGGCAGGCTGCCAGTGTTTAGCCAATGGCGAGTTAGAGCTGGATGTGTGTGGGTGGTAGACGCATGCGCTTACGCCGGCCGTAAGGTTTTTTTTCAGCAGCGTTATATTTAGACGTGGTATGGATATTTAGGCAGCTGTTTGGTTAAATTTAGCTGTAAAATATTCCAACTTAACCTATGACCTCAATTAATTATGAAGGGTTCTTAAAAAGTGTTAGAGCAATGCAGTTCGGCATGTCTGACATAATGAAAGCGACTGGGGAACAGATTAACCCGTTGTCAATAGAACTACTGATTCATTTTAAATTAGATTTAATTTATTTTTAAAGTCAAAGTCAATAAGTGTTTATTCAATAGAGCAAAACGCTACTTATAATAGTCAATTTACATACCTCTAAGAAGAACAAGACACATTTAAATTGAATAAAGCACATAATTGAATTCGTTCGCTTCAGATAACTTTTTTCCAAGTGAGGGAAAGAAGCGAACAAGAAACCTCACTCTTTAACTTCTATTCATGTTACAATTTATGTATTATGCTTAATTTAATGTACGCAAGGATATTGGATACTTTGGATATTGCAAGATGACATTATTTCTTATCGTGGTTGAACAAAGCAACACTCTGCCATGGGACAATTTAAAGAGTTTTATACCTAAGAGCGCTGGAAGTTACTGTTATAAAATATAACTTTGTTTTATCTGAATCACTTAGAAGCTCTTGCTCCGACGAATATAGGTACATATTTTTTAATGAGGCGTTTTCATTAAAAAGTAAAAATTTGAAAAATAATTCCCACAAACCTTGTAGATGGCGTTAGTTTTCATTTAATGGAAGGAAACACAATTTGACAATGACAGCATTTGTAATCAATCACATACTTGTTTTATGCGGTTACCAGCTCCATCTGTTTGGTTTAGTAGAAAACACTTTTTTATTTTTTACTGAAAACGGCTCATTATCATTGACAACCCGCTATTGTCCTTTGAACATGACACGGCCTTGACACGGTCTTTCAAGACTGAAAGGATATATGTACTGCAATCATTAAAAACATATTTTAATATGAATGAAAACTCTTTAGGGTTAGGCTCGCTTTTGTACATGCTTGTTTCTATAGCCTCGAAAATATTTTTTTGTGGAAAAAAGAACTACAAGAAAAAATCATGTGAACAATTGAATATATCCAATTATTAATGTACTTAAACTAACCCAAGTAATGAACATTCTTGGGTTTACTAATAAAATTGATGGGTACATACTTTTTTTACATAATGGAAAAGAAAAGAAAACTTAAATTAGCAAAGTTTCTGTCTTGCATAAGTTAAACTTTAAAATAACCGGGATAAAAATATCTAAGTAGATTTATTATAATAAATTGCTGAGTATCGTTAGTGTTATTGGAGTCATGCCAAAAGTTGACCTGTATAACGTCAGAGCATTAAGAACAATAGCTAGATGAATGTGTAGTGTTCTGCAAACAATGCAGGCTTAATCAATGTCGGTGGCCTCATGATGGACAAACATGGACTGAAGAACCATTGGAAAGACATGACTTACATTTATAATAGACAGGGACAATTTACATGAGCTTTGCTTTAAAACAAAAGTAATTAGGTACCTATAGAGCAAGTTCGAACCAAAATAATCCTAAAGCTAGAATTCCAACAGTGTGCGTCACTGTGCGGCACAAATGTTTGAATGTCATTTTGGTGTTTTCTAACATTCAAACATTTGTGCCGCACAGTGGTGGAATTCTACCTTTATATTTATACATATATCACAATGATAATTCTATGAACATACTCTCGTGAGATAATATAAATTTGCTAATTCAAGGATAAAAATATTCCTTCAAGACTCTTGCTAGAAGATTATTGGTTCAAGAGGAATCGAGAAAGATGGTTTAAAGGCACTAAACTTTGTATGTTATTTAAAGATCTGAATCTATTTAAACCTTTAACCCTTGAAGCCAACAATGGGTGCATATTTTAATTATATTACAGGACTCTCCGGACAATATGCAAGATCTATTTACACATAGATAGTAATATTTCATATATATTAAAATGCAGTAAGGCAACCTACAGTCAATTCAATGTTCGAAAGTGTTCATTCATCAGGTTGAAAAAGCCGTTACACATAAAAACAACGCTATCTCATTGAATAAAGCACTTTCAAATTAAACTGCGAATATTCTTATATCAATAAACATGTTTTTCTATAAAACTAGCGACCCGCCCCGGTTTCGCACGGGTGCAATGCTAATACTAAATATATTACAGAATGTACCATCGCGGACTTTTTTGTAGATCTTTTTAATGTGTACAATACTGTCGTACATTATTTTGATCTATCTCGTAGGGTTCAGCCAGCGTTTGCAATGTGAGCGCAAACAAATGTGTTCATTTACGACCTCACATTAGAAACCTACAAAATGATCAGTGTTTATCTACTATATTATATATGTTTTATAAATATAAACCACAGAATAGAATGTATACAGTATTTTAACTGGGCCGTATTTTTGAAATAAATACCTACAGCCGCGCGGTACGTAAACATGCGATAGGGCTGCCCACCTCCAGCATTTTAATTAAATTTGCCTACTTTGTGTTTCCATTTAGTTTTGTGATTGTAAATAATCTTTTTATAAATAAACAAATATAATACTTTGTGAATTGAATAGATAAATTGAAAATATAGTGTACGCTGAAGTACTATAAAATAACATAGTTATGAATTATTAGAATAACCTGCAATCTAAATTATATAAGATAAATAAGACCCAGTACTTTTACCTAACGTTTTAAAGTTCCACTCTTACTGATGAAAGCGTGATGTAGGTACCTACCTAAAATTACGCTTAACGTAGTTATTATTTAAAAATATTTTCACCTTCTACGTAAACGAAGTCGTGGGTAAAAGTTAGCGTTAGCCTAAAGAAACTATTCCACGCGGACGAAGTCGCGGGCAGAAGCTAGTTAATAATAAATAAAATACCACGTCTTTACTTTGAATTATACAAATTAACAAAACGAAACACACATGCCCCGAGGTTTTTACACAAGCGTACCTACCGTATGAATGATTCATGATTCATGAACCGCCTATAACTACCTATTTCACTCGTGTCAATCACTTTCCTTTACTCTATTCACTTTATTTTTAAGAATCCAGACATCTTTTTTTTCGGGAGATAAAAGGAAATACTTGTCCATTAAAAAGACACACATTATGTACCTACTTACTAGGTAGTAAGTAAAATTATTTTATAGTCTTACCTTTCAGAGTTTCCAGGTAATCTAAAAAAGTTATCTCTGGATGCATTCTTGAAGATTTCATGCAACCAAAAACAGCACAATATATCCTACTCGACATATTAAATACGTAGGAAGGTACTTGAACTTATTTTTTGAGAAAAAATCGCGCAGTTATTGTTAAAAAAACAACACACCTCCGTTCGTCAATGTGGCACAGTCGCGACTGTTTAGATCCCGAGAAAGGACCGAGATCGAGGCGCGTAGGTATAGCTCGCGCTTCGTCCGTTTGTATGAAGTCGGACCACTGTATACATTACTATTCTGTGTATAAACCTTCCTCTTGAATCACTCCATCTATTGAAAACCGCATCAAAATCCGTTGCGTAGTTTTAAAGATCTAAGCAAATATAGGGACAGACAGACAGCGGGAAGTGACTTTGTTTTATACTATATTGATGGTTGACGATAATGATCAAATGCTAGTTTCTAAGCTATACGCACATATGCAGGGTATAGTCGCACAAAACAAAGAGTAGAAATGGAACGGAATGTCTTTATTTGATCCGCAAATATACGTACGTAGGTATACAAACCTGCAGTTTGCACTAAAAATAACATGTTTGTTTGTATAACTGTTTATTCTGGTATTCGCTTGTAAAATATTAAAGTTAAAATGGTCAAGCTTCAATTATTTCGTCTTTTCTGTACTGTTCTATCGGTTTTGCCTCCTCCAATATTTTATTCAATAGTTTAAAATAATTATTTATGCTACATTTGTCACCTAAATAATGACCAAGACAAGCTAGAAATATATCAAATAAATAAGATACATACATACGTATCTATTAAATTTCATGAAATTTCTGTTGCTAGCACATCATCATCATCACCATCATCCACAGCCCGACTTCACCCACTGCTGAGTATAGGCCTCCCTTAGTTTGTGCCATCCGCCACGATTCTGCGCCAGTCCTATCCGTCCTCTGCTCGCGACTTCATCAATATCGTCTGCCCATCTTGCTGCCGGACGACCTACATATATTATATTAATCAATATTTAACTCTATTATCCCTAGCTATTAAACATGCAAATTGATTAGTTTCCGTAGTCCACCAGGTGTACACCGGATCTGCGTCAGTATCCATAGTTCACCCAGGTGTACCATGGATCATAACAAGTGTCTGTAGTCCACCCAGGTGTACCATGGATCATAACAAGTGTCTGTAGTCCACCCAGGTGTACCATGGATCATAACAAGTTTCTGTAGTCCACCCAGGTGAACTTGTGAGGTGGACCGCGGGTAAGAAACCCTATTATCTGGGGTATACTTTTCAGTTGTCATCTCAATAGTGACACATCACCGAACAACCAAGCTGGTCATCGCTCGCACTTCGAATCTCAATTTCTCGTATTAATGCAAAATGTAAAATTTTGCGCAATAATCCTGGGGTCAATAGTTACGCGAAGAATGTGCGAGCGATGACCAGCGTCCTCTGAGCTCGCGAAATGACTCACTCAAGGAATGCTTTTCCTTTGATTCACCGTCACAAATACTCGTACTATAGATATAGTACAGACAGCCACATAACCAATAAATCATCATCATCATCATTTCAGCCGTAAAACGTCTACTACTGATCACAGGCCTCCCTGAGGGGTAGTTGCCATACTCACCACGCTTGGCAGGCGGGCTTGCGGGCGCAGTACGGGATGTTTGATACACGGAAAGACGCTGCTGCTCATCTTCCGGAGGTATCTCTTAACAGGCTCTTACTGCATCTATGGGCATGTGAGGAGGGGTAGGTAACATTATTTTGACGGCATCCCACGGCAAACAAATAAATACTGCAAATCATAATCAGTATACGCGAATACTCAAAAAATGCTTATAATAATATTTTCCAGTAATGTGTGACTGGATGATAGTGCTAAGGAATGCTTAATGGAATTTTTTCGTTTTCTTTAAGAGCATTAATTACCTACCACAACTGCACATAAAGTTCTTAGAAATCTATTTATTTATTTATTAAGGACTCCCAACATAAGTAACACAATACAAACAAGGTAACAAGCTTAACATTAAAATATCTAGTGCACTTACAATTACAGGGTGTCACTGCATGTACTGTAAATTATTATTCGACTAAACTAAACAACAAACAATATTCATGTGCGCTACGGTAGGTGGGTAATAGTTACAAACAGTAGGTAAATTATTTTAAACAATTCAGCATAGGTTGATTATATCTAAAAAAAAACAGAGACATAATCTAAGAGGTGCTCTTAAAGATATTGAAGATAGAAGACATGTATAAAATTTACAAAACCAAGGACAGGTCTTCAAAGGTTTCAGAATTTCTAAATTCAAAAGCTTACTTACTTTTGTCGTTGATTGTAATAATGCTGGTATACGAGGTTTCGCATCACAATAAAACGAAGTTGTGACGAAGGCTTGACACGCATCGGAGCCATGGGATCAACATTGTACTTTAACTTAACACGAAACCTAGTATGCGTCATGTTTTTGCAGTCTGGTTGCACAAATATAATAGATTTATTACATTTAAATCGATTCAGATGGTAATCAGATGAAGAGATCATTAGAATAAAATGATAGAGTTAATAAAATATCGAAATGGTGTTTTTTGAATTTGTAGTTCCAGATATAATAAAAAATATAATAAATCATTGACTTTTATTAGTATTTATTAATCAGAGTCATAAATCAAATTTAAAACACGATTTAAATTTCAATTGTGAAACACTAAAATTTACTCATTCTTGCCTACCAAGAGTCAAGATTGTAATTTTTTCGATACAAACTACATAAGTAAAAATTGAATCGAAACATGACATATTCAACAGTTTCATCAACATTTTTGGATTATGTCACTATCGATCTCAAGGTGCGATAATTATGGCCACAGCAAAGAGTCTTGTCTACTGCATAATTATCTACGCAAGGTAACGCAGATTGACCGTAACCTGTAACCGTAACAATGGCAGTTACTGGACCACGACAGGATCAACTTACTGAATTTAAAGTGGATTAGTGCTTTTTGATGTAAACATGACCTTAATTAGGCGGAAACAAGAAAAAATGTATTTTAGTGCTAAATTGGTGTGGCACACATATCAATAAAGCAAAAAATTTATACATTATTTAATTTAAAACATTAAAAAGCAAGGTCTCATTTCCGTGCTGTCTGTGTTTTTGCAGAGCAATGATTTTTGTACGACCTACGTAACGTACGCACTTACCTAAATATTTTGTTACTAGCATCTCAAATTATTGAAATGTTAGCATTGTGCTAGATACTCGTATATAGAGGTAAAGGTAATGTTTGATGTTCAAAAATATTATCCCTTTTACTTGTAAAACTGATCTTTACTTAAGTAAAGTCACAGTTTTATGAACAAATTGATTCAAAAAGTTGCTTAAATTTAAGCAGCGTTTAAGAGAAAGGGGATGTGTCAATGCAGTTAGAATTACGTACATTTAAAATAGTAGTTTAATTGAAAATACATCGCTTATTTATATCAAATTAAGTAGTACTTGACTAGCAATACAAATAAAAAATAATCTTTTAAGTTTAACTAATTCGTACCAAATTGACGTTAGATGGCGGTACCAGTTACAATCTTTATTTTTTAATATTTATATTTTTTATTATAGCGTCTTTTTAGACGCTTAAACTTTATTTTAAAATAGAAAAGATTAGAGAAACCTCCAATCTTTAAATAATTCCTACATTTATAAAGACCTTTTCGAATTTCAAATGCTTTTTTGTTCATGCTTCAGTTAAATAAAACGAAAATCCCAAATTTCATAACTTTTTCTTTTCTTGTGCCACAAAAGCAAAGTGCCTTAAAGGTTTTACATTTTCATACCTAAATGTAATACAAGTATTCCACTGCTATACGTACGAAGACATAAGTTAATATACCGTCATATTTTCAAAATCGTCCCAGCAATCTTGTCACTTTGCGTCTGTCACAGCGATTAACCTAAGTTTTACGGACTATAGCTAACGCCTCATTGGACAAAATAAGCGCTACTTTCGAGTTGTCATACTATTTGGTCATATCAATAAGGCAGACATAATAATATTGACAGCATGTAGACTGGTTTTATGAGTAAGTGATCAAAGTGACGTGTGTCCCGAGATCAGTGCTCTCTACAGGTCCGAAAATAGCCTGACGTTGAGGAACATGGCGAACAATTACACCGAGATTTTATGATTTTTTATGCGCCATTGCTGACTTTAAATGCAAGCTTTACTTGTATTGTCAGTTTCTTGATACAAAAGACATAAACGCACATCCTCTGCTACGCGGTATTTAAAAAGTTTGAAAACATAAAACTGCCTTTTTAATAGTTTTACTACTTTCTTGTATTAACATCTCTTACCTTTGTATGTTTTCATTTGTATGTAAGCCATAATGTGGAAGTCCCTATGACATCACTTTTTCTAAAAAGTAAAATATACAAAAATCATACAAAAGATCTCAACGCGCACTACTTCCAAGGACCAAAACACCTTAGCAATAATTCATAAAGCTGTTTTTATACCAACATGTATTTCTGTTAACCAACCAACAAACATATTTTTTTTAGTAATATACATGTAACCGTATAATTATAATAGAGGTATAAGTGTATTTATCACGCAAATAACTTTTATTATTTCCTGACGTTTTGACTAAATTGCACCAGCCATGCTCCCGGGAAGACGATTACATGTATATTACTAATGTGTTGTGATCCTCTCTCTCAGCCAGGACGTCCACTGCTGAACATCCTGAAGGCCTTTTTTATTCATCTGATCTTATGGGGTTGTTGCTATACTCGCCACGCTAGGCAGGCGGGTTGGCGAGCGCAGAACGGAATGTTGATAAGGTATACGGAATGACGCTGCTTTCCGTCTTCCAGAGGTATCCCTTGGCACATTCTTACCGCATCTACGGGCAAGAGGACGGGCAAAATTCAACTGCTGACCCCACGGCAAATATGTTGTTATGGCGAAAGTTAAAAATAGACAATTTATTTTTTTCTTTCAGATTTTTCACCTAGGGGATAGACAAAAAAAACCTTCACAATGGACGCGATCAAGAAGAAGATGCAAGCGATGAAGCTGGAGAAGGATAACGCGCTGGACCGCGCCGCCATGTGCGAGCAGCAGGGCAAGGACGCCAGCCTCCGCGCCGAAAAGGTGGGTACTACTCGTACATTGATCATCACCATCTCAGCCGTAGAACGTCCACTGCTAGGCATAGGTCTCCATTGACATAGACATGCGCCTTCACGCCGAGAAGGTAGAATACACTGATAGATGTAGCGAATTAAAAAATGGTAGAATGCGCTGTCACGCCACGCTGAGAAGGTAGAATACATTGATATACGTAGCAAATTAAAAAAAAATTTAGTGTGCGCCGACTGAAGGTACAATATACTATTATACCATCGCGCTGAGAAGGTACAATATAATATTGTTAAATACAGCTATTTTGAAAAAAGAATGCTAGAAAGCATAAATGCACCGTATTATAAAGTTCGTTCATTTTAAAAAAATGGTAGCATGTATATCGATATGTAGCCTAGATAATATATTTTTTGTCTGTGGGACATTAAGGTAGAATGCGCTGATTTTAAGCAGGCACTCAATTAAATATTAAAATCATGGTAGAATGTAAGCCCAGTTGAAGCCAAATAATATTAATAGGTACTTCAGAATGTTACAAATAGGCTGAAAAATAGCATAACTATGCTAATCGTATCCAAACATGACTCTAGGATTTAAGTGTAAATTTAGTTGTAGTGTTGCGGTGTAATCCCGTTCCGCTGAGCGCAAAGCCTTGACTTCAATCAAGGCTAAGGGCAGGTTGTGTTCTTACCTGAGCATCTGCACTATATCTGTAAACAATTTAGGTTTCTGTCAAAGACTAGAGGCAGTCTAGGCAAATTTTAGAGCACAGAATGTAGTAATATAAAATGTTTTTAGGTTTAGTGACTATAATAATTTTCATGGCGTTCACTTTAATTAAACTCCTACAGTATGTTTAATGCAGGAATGCCATCTATTTATTTCTATTATTAGTCTATTATTATTTCAACTTGTCAGTACATGATGTAAATATAAATATACTCTGAGTAGGTATTTTCAGTTCAACAGTGACCCGTACAGGTTAAGATTTGAGAATGCACTTCTCTCCCCATTTTTAGTTTAGAGAGTAAATATGTATAAATAAGTATGCTTTTTATGGCTTGATAACATAAGAAGATACTGCGGTATTTTTTGAATTTGCTATTCATCAGACATAAAGTAAATTTCTATGGCGTTACAAAGTAAAGTTCTACTGACGTTATCTTTTTACCATCAAGTTAGTAGAGCATTAAGGAAGGTGGTAGGTACCCATTAACGGCATCAACATGAAAATGCAGCTTTTCCTATAATTAAATACTCGTCGTAAAGTTATTAAACAGTTTCTAGTACTAATAGTCTCTTCGTAAAGCCGCAGACGGTAAAGTTATTAAAACTGCTATACCGAAGTAATGTTTTAATTAAAAAGGGTAATTTCTTAGAAAACCAGTACGTAATTGCTTATTAAGAAATCAAAATAACTGGCTTTTCTACTGCTAATCATAATAAAACAGATGAGTTGTGAGATATCTTTAATAAACATATCTTTATTAGATAGCCATATACTTCTAAAGTAACTACCTTATTTATAATTTTATAAATGTTAGAAACATCAACGATGAATACTATGATTTGTAATTTTATACTGTTAACCAGACATGGGTTAACATTTCAAGGAAATTAAAACTTTATCAACATTTTAAACCGGTGCTGAACCGATATGACCTTATTAAGAATTACTGCTGGATATAGGCCTCCCTCATGGATCAAGGAGGTTATGGCCATAATCGCCACGCTTGTCAGGCGAGTTGGCGAGCGCAGTACGGGATGTTGACACACGTTGATGCATGTTTCGAAGGCACCCTTGACAAATTCTTACTGCATCAACGGGCAAGAAAGGAGAGACAACATTCTACTGCCGGCATCCCACGGCAATAAACACTAAGTAATATGTGATTGCAGGCGGAAGAGGAAGCTCGCTCCCTGCAGAAGAAGATCCAGACCATCGAGAACGACCTCGACCAGACCCAGGAGGCTCTCATGCAGGTCAACGCCAAGCTCGAGGAGAAGGAGAAGGCTCTGCAGAACGTGAGTACCGAATCAAATCAGCCGTAAAACGTCTACTACTTAACACAAGCCTCCCTCATAGATCTCCATGAGGGGTAGTTGCCATACTCACCCCGCTTGGTTTTGTAGCGCAGTTCGGGTTGTTGAAATGCAGAAAAACGCTGCTACCCATATTCCGTAGGTATCCCTTAGCAGGCTCTTACTGCATCCACGGGCATGAGAGGAGGGGTAACATTCTACTGCCGGCACCCCACGAGTACCGAATGTTACATCTATCATCATCCGCAGCCTTCCTATGCTGGTTAAGGTAAGGTTGGAAAAAAGTTTTCCGAAGCCAACGATTTCAATTATATGCTTCATTTATAAAAGTTCTGTGTTAAAACCAACAAGAACAAAGTTATGTTAAGTACCGGTCGTTTGTTCACATTAAAAAATGCTCAAGGAGGTGTATATGTATTCACATCTGCATTGGGTATGTATAGTAACCGTAAACAGATTCTGATCCTAAGGAACAACTTTAATTTTACGACTTTCCAGTTATCGATAATTTTCATTCAAAATACTTTTTCGTGGACTGAAACCTTCCTTTTTCGGTTAGTACACATAAATTATAAGTAATACACCTTTTATCATGGAATATGAAACTATCAACGACAAAAAAAGGGAAGTGTCTGAAATCGTAACTGTTTGGGGAAACCTAGAATGAATGTATGGAAATCATTTTTACCTGGGGCAAACCGGAATCAGTTTTTTTCAGCAATTTGACATTTCTTCCATATGAAATAAGCCAAACATGTTTTGGGCGTATATCTAGAAGATTTTAGATATCTTGAATAATCTGGTCGTTAGCTTACTGAGAGCGGGAGCGCTGGTCGCACGGCTTATCAGCAAACGAAAGTTAACACGGTTATAATAAATTATTTATTATTATTTTATTAATAGCCATTGATTGGTGTCCCACTATTGGGCAAAGGCCTCCCCCATTTTCTATAATAAATAAATAATAGCCTATATCTTGAATATTCCTTCTTGGACAAGTTGAAGATTTACCTATACAGAATGATCGGAGTGGTATTTAAGTTTGATATTTTGATATTTTTATATTTAGGAATTCCTTCTAGAAAGCCCATGTCTCTGTTAAACCCATATCAGAGTAACATGGACCAGATAAACATTATTTACGGCCCCCTAATGGACGCTTCAATGCCAAAGTCCTAAACTCACATAATCAAATATTTAATGGTTTTATGTGAATTTTATTTAATATTTAAGTGTTGAATGGTGTAAAACAACTGTTCAAATATGAAATGTATTCAATTAAAATTGTTTATCCTTACAAAATAAACATATGTAAATACCTTTTATTGATCAGACAGACTTAGGCCTTGGGGTATTCGTATGATGATGTTATTTGTTAACTAAAAAAACTAACGCGTAGATATTGACAAAATAGTGTTATTAAGTAAAAATGTAATATTGTATTGTTTAAGCACTTTGTAAACTTCTGGAAATAATTGAACTATTGAGCAAGCTCCACAGCAATCGTTCAATCAGAATTGATGCTTATCTCATTTCTTTCTAAGCTTCTCAAAAACAACTGTAATGTTGACTTGTAAAAAAAGCTCCCATTGAAACAATGCCAGTTCTTTTGGCTGCAGTCGGTCGATGCATTCTACTCGAGAATTACTGCTATTAAAAAGTAAATCGGATCATTCGTTCATTGTTTATCTGTGACGTCATGATTGGCGGGAACTGAGCCGCATTCCACGTTCGAACAGTATTAGTATTACCGCGTATGTTGCGCTGTAGGGGGCTGCGTGCTATTTTCAGCGGCCGACACCTAATATGGGCCCGCTGCCCGGTGTTACGTATAAATAGAACGGGTTTGGAATCGCGTCAGCGGCTAACTCGGGAACATTTAACGCGTTTTCGGGACGTTATGTTCTGATATCATCCTTTTTATCTTATAAATACTTACGGCGATATATTTTATAAGTAAATAAGGCCGTAAATAAAATAACCCATTAAAAAAAAGTTGGTTAATTTTAGGTTATTACCAGCATTCAAAATTCCCGCGTCTAAACAATTTTGACAGATGCATTATGCATTGTCGGTAAAACAGCAAGGAAAACAAACATGGCTGCCGTAGAGCAGCGCTTGCAGCGCCACTGTTTTGTTTGCGAGTGACAGGTAGTCAATATGGCCGCCGGCACTGCGCGGCCGGACGGAGCGCGCGGAGAGTAGTGATGTCCGCGTCCGCGCCCCACGCCCACGGGCGCACCCCCGTGCGGCGCAGGGGGCACCAGCACCACCGCGGGACCCGCACCCCCGCCCCCACCCAACCTACAAATTCGCAAATCAAACAAGTGACCTTACAAACAGACGATGTTGTGCCTTGTGTCAATAGTGTTAGTGAATCTCAAGAAGTGACAAGAACAAATAGTGACGATGCACTTTCGAATCGAAACAAAATCGATGATATCCCAAATATCGATGATGATATCGAGACAAATAATAGTGGTAAGGACGCGGATTCCTTTGAATCCGACGACGACTTCTCGTTCAGAGAAGAGCGAGGGGCGGGAGACGGCGCGGAATTCTCGTTCCCTCCACCGGAGACGATATCTGGCGATGATGACCCTGAGACTGCAGAACTAGCGAAACTCAGATGTACGAGCGAATGCACAGAAGTTTTGGCGGAAAGAGAAAGTAGGCGGAGGCGAAGATGTGCAGATTACCCAGGCCTGGCGTTCGGCAGTTCCATATTCTCCTCGGATACGATGATGAAGTTTGCGTTGATCAAGAATGAATTGCAGAATATCAAGAACACGGCATTAAGAAGGGTAATGTACTCAGTTATTTGAGCGAGCTAGCGGCTGTGTGAGTCAAGGCGGCGTGGGCCAAATGCGCGCAGACCGAACTATTTTTATCACGTTCGGGAAAGTGTTGATGGTCCGCAGCACACGGGCGGCGCATAGCGCGCGTGGCGATCAGCTGAGCTGTAATTCCGTTTGACATGTTTACTCGCTGGATCGCTCACACCGCCGCTAGATGTCGTTGTTATTAAGATGATCAGGTGACCTTGGACGCCGGCCCTCCTTTCTTGAAACTAGACCTTTGTTGTTGAGTTATAGGGTTGACTATCTATTACACTTGAAGCTTTTCTTACCACAAGTTCTATAATCAACTTATTCAATGTGAGAATGTGGGTTTATCAATCGTTGAGTCTATAATATAGAGATCTTGTTGTCCATTATCTCTGAAATTCTTTGGTATTTCTAAACAACTGATGCTATATCAAGGTTGCCTGCAATCATATAAAACATTTTCGTGACTTCAGCCCACATTGAATTTAAAGTTGGTTTATGAAGCAATCATTTAAGTAATTGCTAGTCAAACAAAGTATCATTATTATTAATGTTGCGTACATTATGTATCTAGGTTTCTAACTTTCTAAAATAACACGACCTAGAGATGTGCTACTGTCTCCTATATCTTATGAAATTCCTCGGACAATGCAAACGGAATCTACACAATAAAAAAGTTATTAATAAGACCATGTAGGTCATGTGTACCTAATAATTAGTTTAAATATACTAGGTCATCACAAGTAGTAATGCCAATAAACCTTTAATGACAACGATAATAATACGTTAACTTAAAACCGTAGATCAAGCCAACATTTTTGGCTTTACACGTTTTAACCCCCGACAAAAAAGGGATTTTATAAGTTTGGCCCCAGACAAGTATCTACAGACAAGCAAACTAATTCCCCATCGAGAATCGAACCCTAACTGAGCCACGGAACGGAAGTCGTCAAATAATACTTCGCTCACGCACATTATGGTATCTATGATTCATAAACTACAGATATCCATCAAAGGATACTATTTGTGTCACACGAATATTGCAATAGTGTTTGGACATGACCATTTTTGTACTTATTCGATCAGCCTTCAAGTTAAACATATGGTTCTGGCAAACAGATGGCGGGTTGAGTTGAGAGACTTAATTGTTTACTTTTGGTATGACATCTGTTTATTTGGACCAATGGGGCATCATGAACGTAATAAGTGATAAACGCTCAATACCGAAAAGTGGTACCTATCGAAAAAATCACAATATCTGTCAATATCTTTATAGAAAAGAACTTCATGCATTCTCGTAATCTCACGATAGACAAATGTCTATATTGCAAACCAATCGCGATGAATCGACTAGTAAAGAGCGAGATCGAGATTATAGTAGACTTTATACTGTTGTGACAAGTTCGGAGTAGACACTGAAAAGTGTTAAAAGACCAAGTATCACTTGATATCACGATTCATGAGAATTGCCCCCCCAACAGAATCTAATAGTAAATACTAGCCTTCAGCTTCGCAGCTTTGTACCCGGATAAGAAGTAGCCTACGAATATGTGTTAATCCTGGTAAACATAATATTTGTTCAAAGTTTCTTTTTTTTAGCTTTATATGTTCGGTAGTTCTTGCTTATAGAGGTAACAAACAACCTTCCATACACAAATATCCATTGTGGCTGTGCAATTTTAATAATTGTGAAATATTTCATTCCTAATAATATATTTACTAGTTCAGTAGAATGGTGTCAGTATATATATTTTTTATATCTAACAAAGCTAGATATAAAAAACGAAATTTAGAATAACGCATATCTACATATGCCGATTGAAGTTTAATATTGAAAAGTAGGTTCGTTGTTATTGCAAATGTATGGTACATAAACTTAACAAACATTTAGAATCGCAGTAAATCTAATTGTGTGATACAATTTTGTAATTTATGAGAACCTAGTGTCCAGATAAACCTAATATAGGCTTAAGGATGCTACTAACCATATTATAATGTACTCTTTGTAAAATAAATAAATCTAAATCTAAAAAAATAATACTATACTTAGGTCCTTACCTAGATATGTATAACGTACAGGCTTAGGTCGTGCTCGTATAATAATTTAAGTTAGAATGGACGTTATAGTTAGTAGAAATCGAGCAAAAAACAGATTATTAATCAGTTTTTAAAGTAATTTGCACGCTGTCTGATTAAAATGTATAAATTAACTGGCAAAGAAATTAAGTCAAATTATATTATAGAAAGTAATACTTGCTAAGATGTCAGCAGATAACCTAATAAGTACCAAATTCGATGTAAACAAAATGTTTACAAACGAAAACATAGGAATTTTACAGAATATTTCACAAATCAGAATTACAAAATAAATTAAACGTTTTATTATTTAAATTAATTCTGTGTGTTCTTTTTTGTTTAAAATTGTATGACTAACTGGAACTGTGTGACATTAATTTCTCTAATCTATGGATCGTGTTATCTGAATAAATAAACGAATTTAATTTATTTAAATTTACCATAAAATTGTTAATACTCATCGTGACCTCATTAATTTGTTTAAAAGAATGGTAACGTACAAGTGATCTAAAACTATTAAAAAAAAATAGTTTATTTTTGAAACTATCATTCACATAATGCTATTTTTATTTGAAGTAAAACATCGTAAAAATATATGCATATGCAGTATGCACTTATATTTACAAAATACAACATACAGTGGTTATAATCCTGAAAATGCTGTACCTAAGCGCTAAGCTTACACCAAGGCCAATAAAATTAGTTTTAAAAATGTTCTAATGTAAAATGAGTCAACTGAGGTGATTGAACTGTTGCTCCTACTGTCTGTTACAAAAAACACTATGGTCTAACTAAATGTTGAAATCTATCGCTGGTGGTAATATAACTAACATAGTATTCTGAACGCAAACGTCTTAAAAAGCATAAATGTATCTATTAATTTAGTAAATACGTAAACAGTAGGTATTCATCAATATCCAGGAATAGATATGGAATTATTCACTATAAATAGTCGTTATGGTTGGTTCTTCTGTTTATAACTATCTTCGTAGTGTCTGCTCTGCTTTACCGACTTAGCTGGTCTTTATATTTCACCGCGAAGTTGCTAAGGTATTTTAACAGGTAGGTACTAAGCATACTTTCCAAATGACGTCATAATAAATTCGGCGGATCTTGAATTCATGCTGGCCCGATGATTCGTAGTTTGAAGGCTGTAATGGGTTGCATGTCGGAACTCTAGATGGCGCTAGTATGCGTCTGAGTCACTTGGGGGTTATCTGTGGTCTGAGTCTACTATAATAATTGAAATCACGCTTATTTTTGTTGAATTGTTGTTTTATTGATAGTGAACGTTCATTGCCATCGAGTAATGTCCAACATTAATTGGTGTATGGTTAAAATTCCCATGCATTTGAGTTCACAACAATGCTCAGTAAAATTATCCCTTCACTGAATTTGAACGGTACTTCCGTAGTCTACATTGTGTGAGGTCATTGTAGCGTTTCGCCCAACCCATATTTTGGGCTTCTTTCTAACCTTCGATGTGACCCTACGAACGGACAGGATGGAGTTTCCACAGTTCAGGCACAGGTGGAGCCACTGGCCTCTGCAGTCTGCTTGAGTTTTTATCGCATTTGCGTCGTGTCTCGCTGTCAAAGTCAGTTCCGGAATGTTGAATATTGTAAAATATAATTTTTAACTATTCATCATTTGTTGATTAAATTCGTTCTAGTTGAACAATAGCGTCAATTCATAATCATCAAAGTGCAGTTTCGGTGTCACGCGTGAAGTCGAAGCGCATAGGTTCCGTGGCGGCCATTTTATTCGCCGGCTGTGTTCGTTGCCGAGCCCATCTCGGCGATACGGGGCAATAACGAGCGAGCGGGCAGTCAGTTGGCATTTTCGCGACTAGGGCGAAGGTGTCTCTCGTTTTTAAAGTTTAGGAAGTCTATTTAAACACAAAAGTGAATCAAAATGACGACGAATATGCAGCAAGGAACGATCCTGGACGTTCTAAAGAAGAAAATGCGTCAAACGAAAGAGGAAATGGAGAAATATAAGGACGAGTGCGAGGAGTATCACAAACGATTACAAGTGGAAATTATGCGGAGGGAAGAAGTAAGGAAACGTGTTTTGTATTTGTGCTGTGTGAAATATCCAACATCAGTTATGAACTTATGACGTGTTCCCGTGTTCAATAATAAAGGGTCGCACTGTGGAAGTTATCAGCGCTTGTGCTATCTACCTATAGTGAGTAATGTCCGGCCATACTTAGGTGTGCAGGCAACGTACGCATATTCACGTCCCTTTCGGATTCATCTCGCCTTTATCTCTTAGAAAGAGACAACAAATAATAATTCTTTCCATCGGGTACCTCGTTCTTTTCAACGAATTTAGTGTTGTTCCCAAAAACTGTTACCTCCATAATCCTAAAATCTCTGCGTGTGAATGGTTTCGTGAAATGCTTTTTTTATATAATAGGTTGGTACATGGAGTGGTGCCGGTTTGTGTTACACGTAACAGGTTTGGTTGCGTCGGAGGTCGTGTACCGGTCTTTTGTGGCACATGTAGAGCGTACCGGCTGGACTCAGACTAGCTCCCAGTACATTCCTGTTGTACGGATGTCCTCGAAGGATCGCTGGCGCCACAAGGCGTGTCCGACGCCGTTATCGTCACATGACGTAACTCTTGCTGCACGATCATAAACACCTGCAAAATTACTTTTGACACAGGCAACACCTATTCGTATACCAGTACCAAGTTCCATGCTCATGATGAATCATTGTTCTCGCTAATGAGCGAGGCTATCTACGCCATGTTTGTGGTATCTCGAGAAACATCGCATGCCTTATCTCTTTACGTGTATCAGACGATAAGAAAGTCATATTTCGAGATAGATAACGCGAAAGTTTGATATAATTAACTTTGTTCATAACATAGATATTGACCGTGGCACCAATTCACATCTTTACTCCATGATGAGTCTACAATTGAAAAGTACTTGTAACATTAGTTTTGGGTAGACTGTGGGCGTGTATCAACATAGGGAGTCAACATGTTTGATCGGCGATTGTTGGGGTCGACTCTAAACATGTCAATTGTAGCCAAAGGAAACATTTAACCGCCTTCAAGATGCAAATCTTAAAACCAATAATACATAATCTAGTATTTACTATATTAATCGTTATAAAACAATAAGTTAGGATTTCTAAATTAGGTTCAATTGTTTTGGTTTGCATAAGAAACGTGACTTAACGCTTTATTAGAATGTAAACAGCAATCTATTTAGCTGACGAGCCTTGTTCTCTAAATGGAAAGCAATATCTTCTGTTGTATCGGCACCAGTATTATTGTGTTGAGCAGTATTACTTACCTTCTTGGTAATTTCCGCCATGGGGAGGTGTTTGCCATCAAAATTTACCGTGCGTTCGCGTGACCACATTGTATTACAATTTATTGGAATAGGGTTCGCTTTTGTGTGTGACCATTCAAACAAACAATGTCCCTACCTAGCCGATCCCATAATTCCAAACAAAGTGGCTCTCCCGGCGAAAGTACACCTAAACAAAAGCTCGCCGGTCCCAACATTTAAAAAAAATTATAACCAAAACTTTTTGTTACCTCCGAGCTAGAGGTCTTTGACCCGATGAGAGGCTTAACTCTATAAAAATAGTCGAATAGTAGAAGCAAATCAAATTATGTCCAAGTTCAAGGTAGACGTTCTAAATTACAGTCTAAAACAAGTTGTGACAGCATCTTAATCAGTTACATAAACGAAGTCGATAGACCGTTCTTGAAATAATTGCGGTTATATTAGCACTAGAGTGCTGTGATTTGCGAGTCCCGTCACGACTATTATTAGCGACCACCGACGACAGGATAAAAGGACCACAAACTGGGACTGAACGCAAGGACGCGTGATGTCATAAACATGTGTGACATAGTGAATATAAATAACTAGCAAAATGTGTCTTACTGCATTCCTACCACGTACATTACATACGTTAAACAATGTCCGCACTTAACCGCACCACTTGGTGGTACGGTAACAGGCACATACCTGCGTACGATGTTTTGTACCGTGAGAAGTAAATATCGATAGGTTAACGGTAACACGCATTGCACATCACTAATATTGATTACCCGCCCCGGGCTCTACCTGTGGTAGTTTTTTTCTTATTTTTATTCTACCCATAAAATATTACGAGCTTTCCGTTTAAAAAAAAAAACGTAGGATTCTCTGGTCCATCGACTTTAAATTGTTACTTATAAGCGTTTTTACAGCGTTTGATGTACCATGACCATATGAGGAGTTGTAAGGAAGATTTTACGATTATATGTTCATGCCGATTTCTCGATACGATCGGTTGTTCTACTATATATCGACATACATTGGGCTATGTACGATTGAATTAACGTACTTACCTAGCTTGCCGAATTGAGGACAATAATTTATCGTCGTGATTCTTAGACACAAGTATTTTTGGAGACGTCTCTAATTGCTAGGTGTAAGTTGAATCACCTGATATTTGAATGTCAGTAATTTCGTTCTCGATCAAATACCAAACACAATACTAAGTAAATGGTAAAACGATTACCTACTAAAGTATTTGTAAATATGCGTCCGCAGTAAAACACAACTCAAGCTTCGAATATGAAATTGAAGGGGTTCAAATCGATTAAAACAACAAAATATAAGTAGGTAACCAACGTTGTAAATAGTCATGTTACCAAGTTATTTATTGTGTCAGGATAATTTACGCAGCACTAATTTCTGTTGTATATTTGCACTGCAATAAGGATAAAAGTTATATTAGATAATTTTCCCAACAGTGGAGCTATCAATCTAAAACTAAGTATTTTCTAGTCTTAAGAAGTTCTTGGAAATCCATAAAATTCACCTAGGAAACTTTAATATTTTAGAAGAAGCTGTTAACTGTTCAAAAAACGATTTAATTCCTTCATGAAACTGACCGTTGCCTAAGTCGCATGGAGCTTATGGAACATCGACAGCTAGATTCCCTATCTAATTGATAACTTCATGATTTCTCCAACTTAACACGATCATAAACAAATGACGAAAGATCCCTCCAGCTAACCATGATATCTCTTGTCAAACATTGACACTTAGATATTCCTTCAGCTTACCTTCTTCCTCTCTTGCAGGCCGAGTCCGAGGTTGCGGCTCTCAACAGACGCATCCAGCTCCTCGAAGAGGACCTCGAGAGGTCCGAGGAGCGTCTGGCCACCGCCACCGCTAAGCTGTCCGAGGCTAGCCAGGCCGCTGACGAGTCTGAGCGGTGAGTCAACACCGGTGCTAGATTCACTACGAAGGGACCCAAAACAAGTTTAGACCTTTTACAGCAATCTCTCTCTCTCTCAGCCATGGAAATGTCCACTGCTGGATATAGACCCCACGCACAACACAATTATAACAATCTAGAGATTTTTAATGAAAGATATGATCAGGCGAATCACATCAGCCCCCAATTAATAAATGTGTCTGCAATGAGCAACATGCGTTAAAAAAAGGGATTAAAAGAAAAGATGATTTATACATCGTCAGCAACTAACCATGCTGTACGGGACACTGTAGTGGCTGGGGCAGTAATGGATTAGGCATAAATTTTCGTCTTAGCTTAGATGGGGAGTCTTTCCTTTGGGTACGAGAAAGGATTGTAATGTAGAACTGGAAAGACAGAGACAAACTGTTTAAACCGTCTATATTTTTTTTTCCTAAACTCCTTTAGTAATCGAATAGGACGAGGGTTATATCCGAAATCCATAATGTGTCATTCAAGAATTTATATCTCAAATAATGTAATTGAGTTTAAAAAGTGACTAGAAAATATCAGAAGAAAGACGATATCGTGAAGAATCCCAATTAAGACAAAAATAAATATTTAAGAGCATCTTAATGTTTATTGCTCTTTACGTAAAAATTAGATCACTAGCTAGGGAATTTACTTTTGTATTTGAATCCGAAGAAGCCCATAAAGTATGTCTTAGATATTTGCTGATTAAAACCTTTAATACTTACACACATGACTTGCACACATTTGGTTAAAACAGAGATCGCTAGCGGGCATGGCATTGAGACAGTCCTCTATTGTGTGGCTTCTTCGAATTCTACGCTCAAATTGGATTGGCTAAACTTCATACCAATTTGATTTTCGTACTTTTGTTTTATTATGTTGTGCATGAACGTTTTACTTTTATTTTATAATGCCCTTAACCACCATATTCTAAGACACGAGCCTTGTCTTTTATAGTTTCTGTTCAATTTAAGTTAACTTGTTCCAAACAAACGCGAGACACCATTAAAATGTATTTCCCTGCAAAATAATAAGAGACCAAGATTTATTATTTTGACAGGTGAAAGACTTATTCACCCACCATTTGAATAAACTCATCATTTATCACAGATATCGCAAGTCATTCCTATAGAGTTGGGATATATGATTTGTGGTATCGATAGTTGTGTTTTATCGATGTTATAACACGCATGTGTTTGACCCGCACTAACCAGAATACGCAAGGCGTTGGAGAACCGAACCAATATGGAGGATGACCGCGTCGCCATTTTGGAAGCCCAGCTGTCTCAGGCCAAACTGATCGCCGAGGAGTCAGACAAGAAATACGAAGAGGTGAAAGAAAACTCCTTCATGACGTCATTTACTTACAACTACATATCTTCACTTGCGTGAACATAGCTGCAGGACCGGATACAATGAATTAAAATGCAAATGATACAAAATTTTGTTGATAAATGCGTTTTGTGGCTATGTTCACGCAAGCTAGGCTACGTGGTAATAGTTCGTGGTATAACGCAGACCTAATATTAATCAGACATGTAATCTCAAAGTCAAAGTTTATTATTATGCCTCGGCCAGCGAACCTTTCTATTGTTTGAACGGCTGACATCGAGCCAACTGGTCTAGAATGCTATAATAGTATGCATACTGTGTAATATTGATCGTAATAATAACCCAACGGCTGACACAAAATGGTTGGGTTCAACTTAAAAGATCTTCGTTATACACCGAATCACATTTATATCTACTACTTTTCGTGACAACCTGATACCCCAGTTTTTGCTACAGTCAAATGTCACAAAGACTGGATTATTTCGGTTTTAAAACTTTCGAAATATTGCAAAATTGACGTGTCAAGTACCTCGTTATTTACTGATAAAAGTTGTGCAATGTTTCGAATGTTTCCTTTCATTTACGTCGAAACTGAATTTAAATGTCTCTATAGAAAGCATTTAATAAAGTTTCTCATAAGTTAATTAATGTCTTCGAAGCCAGCCAGTAAACATGTTAAAACTTATATTTTGATTTTCTTCGAAAAACAAAAATGTCTACTCAATACTTTCAAGCGTCTACTGCTTGGCTTCGAAAGTTTCTTTCCACAGGTTGTCCAGTCGCTTTGTGTGTTCCTATTGTTTTTGCATGTCTTCTTTCGGGCCACCCTTGAAAAGTTTGAACACCTCTTATTCTCTCAAGAAAAAAAAGTTCAATTTAGCGCAATTCTAAAGTTGAAATATCTTGTAGCGCCCGCAAGGTCCTCGAGAACAGGTCCTTGACTGATGAGGAGCGTATGGACGCCCTCGAGAACCAGCTGAAGGAAGCCAGGTTCCTCGCTGAGGAAGCCGACAAGAAATACGACGAGGTCTTTATAATGGAGTGTTGATGTCGTTTGGTTTGATAGCTGCCTGCTTTTGTACGGCACACACTTGAAGTCGTACTAATGTTCTAAATCGGGAAGTTTGTTTGCATCACGCGAAAATTATCAGAGAGATCAAGGTGAAACTTTGCACATATGTATTATGTAGACCAGGAGTTACATGTACATTTCTATTCTGGTACAACGCGTGCGAAGCTGAGGCCAGAAACTTGTAGTCCATAAGACTGCTTCAAAATCCCTCTGTTTTATCGACCCATTAATTTGTGGCATTGATGGGACCACAAGAAAACTACGTCTCGTAGTCCTTACTACACGTCGGCTTTTGAGTCGGATGATAAGAGTAATGTTTCTCAGTTGAGCTACAAATATAATGAGCAACTAGTTGATGAATCTGTCAAAAGGTTTCTATTTAGATTAAGAATCTATGAGTAAGATCTTTAGGTATTCCAACTATGCTCGTTGGTTTTTGAGCCGGAATTTATAAATGAATCAGCCAAGTTCGAGTCAGAGAAGGATTCCGTACAATGGTACGGAACAGTCTGAATATTTCAAGCGTTACCTGTTGCCGTTATTAATATAGAGCAAAAAACTACAATAAAATCACATTTGTTGTTTGGGAGCCCCCCTTAAATATTAATTTTATTCTGTTTTTAGTATTAGTTGTTATAGCGGAAACATAAATACATCATCTATGAAATTTTGAACTATCTAGCTTTCACAGTTCATGATATACAGCCTGGTGACAGACAGACAGACAGACGGACAGCGAAGTCTTAGTAATAGGGTTCCGTTTTTACCTCATAGGTACGGAACCCTAAAAACGATTGCTTCTCTGTTCAGCCCGGTTTTACTTAATTTGCAATTAAATATCGTTGACGGTGAAAATGTTTTCTGTTTTTACTGCAGTAGTTTATGTAAACTGTGAAAATCGCCCGGTAATAACCAAATGTAAAGCTCTCGAATACTAAACTTGAGTAAGACGACCTCAGTACGGTTGGTTGTACGGTTTCGAAAATGAGATGCAATTGTGAAGAGTAAAAACTCGGCGTCAGTCGTTATGTAAAGTGTGTGCCGTACTTTCATTTCTGGAGTCTTCGTCTATAGCGGATGTCTGAGATCCTGAGCTGTTTGCAGTTCTATCCTACTGACATTTTTAAATTCCTGAATGTCTACTATAACCCCTAATACCCGACCGAATTAAAAACTTGAATGTCTATATTCCATAATCACAATCTCCTATTTTGTTTGTTGAATTCTAAAATGGTTTTTTGATGTGCCTACCAACTAACCTCGTCCTCCCAACATAACTAGTGTGAGCTTCTGAATTATGAAGTGTCCTACTTCAAGTGCAACGATGTTTCTCGAACCATCATTATCACCAAGATTAGATATCACTTATGCCGTTCGCGGTCGATTATACACAGTATTATCGACCAGATGGTTAATAGTAATAATGTCCTATTTCCCCTGACATATGACCCTGGTTGTAAAAGTCGAGCCCGTAGAAGGAGTGCGGCCTGTCGGGCCTTATACGGCAGCCGACCAGTCTCCTTACATAAGTTGCCTTGTACGAGGGTTGTACTCGTCGGACGATGAACAGATTGTAACGTATTTGTACCATTTAGGTCGCTCGTAAGCTGGCTATGGTGGAGGCTGACCTGGAGCGCGCGGAGGAGCGTGCTGAATCTGGCGAATCGTAGGTTTCAACCCGACGCCCAAGGACCGCTTCTAGTCTCGTTATTGTGTCGCCTGCGAGAAAGCCTCGCGCCGACAAACAATAAGGAGCTCTAGTGCGCCGTCCGAAGACCTTGTTTTGTATTTCGCCACCGTTCTGCATGGTTGTTCATTTGCATTCTTAACATGCCGCACAGTAACCCGATTTACCTACATTGGTATTTGTAACCTAGGCTCTCGGTTTTTTTGCATGTTCGTTTCTAGGTCTTCGTGTAGCAGTAGCTGTGCCAGTTTTTATTTTTAATTTTATTTTTAGTTGCATTGCCATTAATCAAGCATTGTTTGTTCAAAACCCGTTTTGGACCGATAATGCTATAGCTGTAAGTTTGAGGATAGCGTCAGTGACGGCCCTGTCAGTGACGGTACCCTGCTCCCGTCAGACTAAAACAAGGGTTGCCCCATCTCATGGATATTTCTTATGTTAACTATCATGTCGACTAAACTTCCGTCCTCTATGTGTGTCTGGCTAAAGGCTAGTTCGTCAGAAAATATGTGTGGTATAGGGCAATTTTCGTTTTCAGATATGCACCGCATTACACCAGAATTACTGGCCGTATGCGTGCCGCACATATGCATCCGCACACATCACTTAACGAATACGATAATGCACTAGATAGCACTTAGATAATAATTTTTTCATTGAAAAAAAAATAATTTTATAGAACTAAATGTTTTGGGACAACCCTTCGTTTATTTTAGTTGATAGAGTTCTGACGCCGCCCTCGACCCGCCTGTTTTGTATTCCGATTCCTGACTTGTGGATTTGCTTTTTATGCTTTTGAGATTTTCTAGGTTTTCCTTCATCTCCAAGCTTCCCTTTAACCCCACTTCATTTAGCACTCTCACGCCGACAACATAAGGCTTGTTTTTGAACCACACATGGTCTTAGTAAGCTTCATCATCGCCCGTGGTCTTCCGTTGAAAGCGGTTACTCGCGGTTAAAAATGGACATCAAAGTTCCTACGAAACGTCGGCAAATAATGGCCATAATATTAAAGTTAATATTGTTTTATTCATTTATTTAATCCTATGTTTCATATCACGTTTCGCTGATGTAGCCAACATGACTTAGACACAAATAATAACGAAGTCATGAATCCATAATACAGCAACGTATGCTCTCATATTCAAAAAGTGTCTTGATCCTACAATTTTCTAGTACATTGTAGCTACAATCAAGCCAAAGATCCATCCTAACCTAGTTACTCCTTCAGCCAAAGCATTTCCTTCTCATCCCGTCGCACAGTGTAAATAAACTGCAGTAGTGCAATCAGCAAATAAAACAGAAGTGTTACCTCAGTTACCTACTCGTCGCACAGTATACAACACGTTCAACAGTAGTGCAACCACATCCTTCCCATCGCACAGTATACATAACCAGCAGTAGTGCAACAGCACTAGCAGGCGCGGTCGAGAGCGGCGTGAGTAGCATTACACCTGTGTGTATCGTGGCAGTAGTGAGTGTGTGTTTGTGTGTGTGCGAACTAACGCGCGGCCGGCGGTAGGTGGCGAGAAAGCTGGTCCTCATGGAACAGGATCTGGAGAGGGCTGAGGAGCGATCGGAGCAGAGCGACTTGTAAGTACAATTACTAGCTGAAGATGACAACTTAAAAAAAAAATTCCATAGTTAAGTTTGAAGTTGAATTATTGTGATTCCTGAGGGTGACGTCGCCATTTTTGTATGGCAAAGACGGATACTTAATAAAAAATGCTAGGCTTTTACAAAACGCCATCTACCCATTCCAAAGTTGAGTTAAACTTGTGCTACTCATACTCAATTTTATTTTAAACTGGATTATATTTCTCTTAAATAAATTACAAGTTGTTAATTGGTAGATAATTTTAATAAAGTTGTTTTGTCTTCAGTTAGATTACCTACAGAACTGATTAATAAAGAGCTATTTTTATCGAAATCGATGACACAGTCTTTATATTTCAGTTCGTTACTCAATAAATAATTAATCAACAATCGTGTAGCTGCGATGAAAGTTTATTCAGTCATTAGAATTTGAAATGCAGCATAAATTATGGAATGAACAATTATCGCTGATACACGTTGAAAATTGTTGCTTCGACAAGAAATCAAATGCATAGTTTAGAATCAAGTTTTCTAGCACTGAAATGAAATGAGAAATGATTACTGCGATGTATTCACCTGGCAGGATGCGTGTGGTTACCCCTGACCGTTTACCTACTGCTACTTACACACTGCCACACTAAGGTCGACGAGTACAATGCTAACCTTTTAAGTACGCAAAAGCAGATTTATCAAACACAATTAACGTGTCTCCTTATTTTCAACATGGTTCTTGCCGTAGCAACAAAATTGCATGTTTATATATTACCAAATAGAAGCTATTCTTTTCAATTTACTACAATTTAATTTGTTTAACTAATTATAATCCGCTTTCGAAAACAAACCGTGCAGTTAATCTGTACAAAGGCCGATTTGCACAATTTAGCATATTTTTTTGGAACGCAGCCGATACGTTTAAATCGTTTTAGTTTATTGCCTTCTGATTAGCAAAAGTTTATTGCAATAACCGGTAATTAATTTTAGGACTTGTTAATTAAATGTATAATGAACGTAGTATTTTGTAAAGCTTTTTATAATGACAACAGTGCTCGTTCATTATTGCAATACTCGCTTTGCGGTTTTACTAATAGTTTGGAAAATTTGTTTACAATTATTATTTTAATTGATTATGTCGAATCGTTGCGTAAATCGGTCGTTGTATTGCACAATTGCTGTAATATAATTTTAATACGCTACACTCATAACCCCATTTTTTAATATATCGGTCATGGATCAATACTTGACCCTTAAATTGAAGTTGATTGAAAGCCCTTTCATTTTTGAATAGAGAAAATACCAAGCAATTTATTCATGCCACCTATTTATTGTAGCCCTAGTAAATAAATTACTGGCTGCTTCACTGAAAAAAAACTTTTAAGTTTGAATGAATCGTATTTTGTTGCTTGCCAGTATTATAACTTAAAAGAACTATTGAATTATTTTAAGAACGATTTAGAAACTGTTTTTAATTACTATATACTATATTATAGTAGGAAAATTTAATCGATTTTATACTACAGTAGAAATTGATTGTCTTTTTACTAATTTCAGCAAAATTGTCGAGCTTGAGGAGGAGCTCCGCGTCGTTGGTAACAACCTGAAGTCCCTGGAAGTCTCTGAGGAGAAGGTATGTTTCCTGCCAATATTTTATAACATATTTGAAGTTATAAGGTCCATATTCAAGAAGTTCCAAATATGTACTTACATCCTTGTAAACATTTAAGCTATTCCCTCTAATTGCGTAAAGATGATAAGGAGCTCATTTTAGTTGTTTTATTTGTAACTTTTTGAAGGACCAAACCAGAATTAGAGGAAAATATAATTTAAATGTATTTTTAGTTTAATAAGTCCGAAGATCCGAAGATGTTGAATATGATGCACCAACCATTGATAGATCCCCATAAGTGTTTAGGTTATGTTACGATCAGAAGAACCGATTCCTTATTATCTACGATCCTAAAGATGCAAGATACTAAATGTCCGATTCTACACAGGCCAACCAACGCGAAGAGGAATACAAAAACCAAATCAAAACCCTCACCACCCGCCTAAAGGAGGTGTGACTCGAGAATTAACTCGCGTGGTTTTTTACGCTTCCCTAACTGCATTCTGTGCACAGAATCTCAACCTATACCCTCTTTACCTGTGGTGAAAACGGCATAGATAGTTCTGTTACTTGTGTTTTCTGATGTCTGTATTAACATGTAACATAGTTTGACGAGACTGGTCAACGGTCTTGTCTGCATGAACGTTCGTTTTTCGTTGTGTTTATTTGTATTTTTCGTTAACAAAATAATCGCAGGCGACACACAGAGAAGAGACGTTTGAGGGGCGAGTTAAACTGCTGGACAGACAACTCAGAGAGGTAAAAGTCGACTGGAGCAGCCGTTAAGTAGATAGAGGTTGCGGTTGTAGTTTCATGTTCATCGCCATTGTGTTTTGGGGATAGTGTTGTTCCGTCCGATGTTTCGATTTTAGAGATCCTGTAAATACTATACGATCTTGAATCGGTTTGTCGGTGGTGCGGCTGTTCGTAAATAAGCTACGTCCGTTGGTGTAGGTTCCTTTAGAGTCGTGCTGAAGGCGGTTGGTGCTTCATCTATGTATTTATGACGTCTGTCTATTCTTTCTTTACCTGTGTATTAATTGTTTCTTTTAATGCCGTGTTGTGAATGTACGTATTGTTTTGTCTAAAGCTTTTTGTTTGTTTTTATCTGTTTTTTAATTCCCAATTGCAGGTCTCCATTTGCCTTTCATTTCATGGTATTTTTGACTTATGTCGGGCTACCATTTAATTTCCCACACATTACATAAAATAATCTCGTTTTGACCTATGGTTTTCTATGATCAACAACCTTTTAATTTCCTATCTTTGAATCTACTCTATCATCAATCAGTCAATGGTCCCCCTTATTTACTTCCATTGATTACAGCCTTCCATCGACAATTTGTCTGCTCTTGATCTGCTTTTTTGAAATCCATAACGTTTTAATATTCTCATTTTAAATTTATCTTAATGGTTCCCTCTCTTTTACTAGTTGCCGTCATCACATCGATAAATTCTCTTTTGTTTTTTTTTTAATATAAAGGCGTACATTCACAACACAGGGCGCATGTGCGCTTGTAAGTAACTGCTCTGTGTGGCTAGGCGATGGCGACACGCGATCACGTCGAGGATAAGATCCACAGTCTCACGCAGAAACTGACGCAAGTAAGTGTAACATCACTCCTGTTAGGACTTTGGTCGTAGGCGTTTTTTTACTGAAGATAAGTTGTCATTGACAGTATCAATTTTAAAATATATGCGAGTAAACATAAAAATGCCGTGGGGTGCCGGCAGTAGAATGTTACCCCTCCTCTCATGCTCGTGGATGCAGTAAGAGCCTGCTAAGGGATACCTCCGGAAGATGGGCAGCAGCGTCTTTCCGTGTATCAACATCCCGTACTGCGCTCACCAACCCGCCTGCCAAGCGTGGTGAGTATAGCATTTACCCATCATGGAGATCCATGAGGGAGGCCTGTTCAGTAGTGGACTTTTTACGGCTGGAATGATGAAACATAAAAATACACATAATCTCGCAGAATAACAAAAAGGCGCGTACGCATTAGCAAATTCACATAATCGCACTCAAATACAGATTCATTCATAAACACCTATAAACATATGAAAATAGGTTTTTTTTTCTTACACAATCTTAACTAGATTTATATTTCATATTTATCTGAAGAATTTCCAATTTCATAATGATTGCCTAACTTTGCACTGCCCGTCATACGACCAAAGTCTTCTTCGCTACAATTTTCACAGTCATTATTTCGTTATATTCTGTACATCTGGGTAACGGTTATTATAATTAGTGTTGTAGTGTCACTACTCGGCACTTAGCGGCTTTTGGTTAAGGTAAATGCATGAGTGTTCCGCTTTACATGTTTAATTGAGTTTTATTGTTTTTTTACTAAAACTGATTTTTACATTAACTTGAATATTTTGAAAATAATAAAAAAATCAATGAATATAACTAAAATATATTGTTTAGATCTGAAATCTTGATGTTCACTAAAGAGTTCATGCATGTTATATTTACAATGACATTATATGCAGTCTTTTTTCTGTCCTAAATATTGTTGCGATCTGAATTTTCTTATTTATAATTTGATAAAACACTAAATCTATTTTGACGTTCCGGTATCATTATTCAATAAAATGTGATCGCACCTTTAGGAGAAGAGTTACCTAATTCAAAGATCTCAAAAATAGGTTTGAGTTTCATGAAATTTTAGGATTCAAATTTTTAAATTAATTTGTTAAGATTTTTGTCACTTCTCCTAATTACAGTATAGTACAAAATAAAAAAAAAAAACTTATTAAAAAATCTAAAGTGACAGAAAAGAGGCTGTTCACGCAAGTGCAAGAATTAATTGTGTTTCGCAATATTTCCAGGCTGAGGCTCGCGCTGAGTTCGCTGAGCGCTCCGTACAGAAACTCCAGAAGGAGGTCGACAGGCTTGAAGGTAATATCCCCGAACTATCACATATAAATTCATATAAAGTCACTTCGAAAGGAGCGTCTTGATATTGAACGAATTTCACGAAGTACGCTTGATTATAAAATATTAAATACATAATCGAATTTCATGAACTTCGCTTGATTGAATAAAAAATAATTTTGATATAGGATAAAAAAAGTTATTTACTTAGTTAAAATTCAAAGGATATCAGGATTCTAAGAAAGGGACATGTCTTATTATGATATTAATGCAATTTTCTAATTAGATTTCAAGGTCCAGTTATTTTACAACGTACAGCAGTATTGTAGATCTCTGAAGTCAAGTATAACAATTTGATTAACCAAAGCTTAAACATAACGCACAGGTCATTAGCCGTCATTGGAACTGGCTTAGTTTTGATGCTGTACTATAGATTTGAGAGCTTTCTTTTCTATCATTTTGACGCTATAATTTCAAGCTTAATTTTCTTTTTTTTCATTGTAACAGTGTTTGATCTGGCAAGCTTACAGAACAGTTTTAGTTTCGTATTCTTGTTCTATAAGACTATAAAGATCCTTACATTATTTTATATATAAGAATGCGAGGCTGAATTCTGTGAACTTTAGTCATGATCTTTGTTAGCATGATTTTTTTAAATGTCGTCCCACTAGTTTGCTCGATCCTTTCATGTTGTTTTTTAGTTGGAACGCATGGTTTTTTTTTATTTTGTGTTGCCTGTGCCGATCTATTCAAATATTTATAATGTGTCGTTTTTGCCATAAACAAACACGGACATTACGGTAGACATTCAAAAGGTTTTGTTTACTCTTTCGATGATTTTTTAAATTATTCTCACGTTTTTTTTTTTTTTTTATAAATCAGCTAAATCGTGTTCAATTTATTTGGTTTTGTATGAAAAAGCAAACACTATGAAAAAGTTGAAAGCAGCAACTCTCAAAAAATTCAGAGCGCACTGTTGAAATATTTGTATGGATTGGTACGTTTTTGTTGTGTGAGACTGACCGCGGCCCCCTAACCCCCTTGCAGACGATCTGGTCGGGGAGCGCGAAAAGAGCAAACTTCTGCAAGAGGAAATGGAGGCCACTCTCCACGACATCCAGAATATGTGAACGCCTCGCCAGTACCCACTCCCGATTCTCTCGCCCGCTCCCCTCGTTACACAGCGATATGTCAATGTCACTGTCACGTTTTGACAAATCCCGGCCAGTGTTGCCAGTAAACTGATATTTCAAGGTTTAATCTTGAAAATTCGATTTCGAACCGTTGATGAGGCGAGCGGGCGACTAGATGTTCTTAGTTTTAGAGTAATTGCCAGCCGCTTTTATAATGTAACGTCAAAATCGAGTGTTCGCTATGACAACACTGCCATGTGCAATTTTTATATTTCGGTACATAAATTAACTGATATTTTTCCCTATAACTGTCGAGATGTTTTGTCCCAATTTTTAGTCATTATTTAACAAGCGTGTCTGTTTAAAAACGATTTTGATAGATATGATGTATGCAGCTTGAGAGCACTTTTAGCTTAAGACAATGTCAACATTCCAATTTGGGGACCAAGGAATGCTTCGCGTTTCGAAACTCAATTATAAAAGACATTTAGCACTTAACTAATTTAAAAATTGCACATTATATTGCATTCTTTTCCATTTTCTATAAGAACATTTTTGGTATGTCGGCTGTAAACACTATAATTCGGTATTATCTACATATTCACATGCAATGCGGAGTGCACTGTAGTGTTATGCAATAATGAACTCTTTATTTACATAATATTAGAAGAGATTAGATATTTTTATTTAATGAGTGATGAAAACAAGTAATGATATTTATTAGAATATACTTACAATGAAGTATTCCATTTTCTACTTTGTCCGAGTGTCTTATGATTTTTCTCGTGTCATAATTTGAGTTTGTTGTTATTTATTTAAATTATTGAAACCACCTTCCAGCTGTAGATTCGTTTCACGTTATGTTTTTTGGATACTTTTATAACTGGCAGTTATTTGTCGGTGTGTGTGTTGCCATGTGCCGGGCGTGGCGGTGACGTCACGACGCGACGCGCCGGCGCTCTCGGCATGCTCCATGCGTGTGACGAATGTAGTGTGCTTTGCAAACAAACAACAAACTAACTACCTTGTAATACGAAAATTTACGATCGATCGACGGAATTCCGTCTCTATACCTATGTTGTCGATTAATAAACGGTAGATAAGTATGTTCGTGAAGAATAAATTAATGATTTTAAGATTATTCTAACAAGTGTTTATAAAATATAATATTATTATTTTTAATTAACCGTGTGTTCATTTACTAAAACGTGTGTTCCCTCCATCGTCCCACGCTAATCCGTACGTCGATTCTATCAGCTATCATATTCATTGAAAATATCATACATTCGCGACATATTTCAAATCGTACGAAGTGAGAGCGCGTCGTCGACTGTACATTGGATCGAAGCACGGGGCATGGCCTGCAGTCCCGAGTGGCGTGGCTAACGCATGGTTCCGAGCCTCCGAGCCCCGCGCGGGCTGACGCCGCCGCCTGTCGCAGATGACCTGATCGGCGCCACCGAGATGTACAACGACATCGGCGACGACATCGACGAGTCGTTCGTGGAGCTCATCCCGGGCGTCGACCCCACGCCGCGCCAGGTCGAGGTGGCGCGCAAGGAGTACGAGCGCCTGCACCCGCCGCCCAAGGAGCCCACGCCGCCGCCCAAGGAGCCCACGCCGCCGCCCAAGGAGCCCACCCCGCCCCCGCCAGAGCCCGCGCCCGAGGCGCCCGCGGAGGGAGCGCCCGTCGACGGCGCCCCGCCGGCGGAGGGCGCCGAGGGTGTTCCACCGGTGGAAGGCGCCGTGCCGCCCGCGGACGGGGCTGCTCCGGTGGAAGGAGCCCCGGCCGTGGAAGGCGCGGTGCCCGCCGTCCCGGTGGAAGGCGCTCCGCCCGCGGAAGGCGCCGCACCTCCGGCTGAAGGCGCCGCACCTCCGGCTGAAGGAGCCGCACCAGTGGAAGGAGCCCCGGCCGCTCCTCCTGCTGAGGGCGCTCCTCCAGTCGAAGGCGCTCCCCCGGCCGAGGGCGTGCCCCCGGCCGCCCCCGTCGAGGGAGCACCGGCTCCTCCGGCGGAAGGCGCCGCGCCCGCCGCTCCCGCCGAGGGCGCGCCGGCCGCTGCCCCCGCAGACCCCGCTGCAGCCCCCGCCCCCGCCCCCGAAGCTGCCCCCGCCGCAGAGCCTGCTCCGGCTCCCGCAGAAGCACCCCCAGCCCCCGCCCCTGAAGCGACCCCCGCCGAAGCCCCTCCCGCGTAAACAGACCGCTCGTATTCGGACAGTGACATTTTATACAACCTATATTTTTATCTGAATAAATGTGAAACATAGCTGATGGAATAGTAATTCGCATGCGAGTGAGGGCTGACTAAACGCGTGAGAGAGCGTGCGATCGTCGCGAGTCTTGTCTAGAATCGCCTCGAGAGTCTAGTCGCGAGTTCTGACGGCACTGGCGGTTTGCAGACGATCTGATCGCCAGCAAGGAGCTGTTCCACGACGTGGGAGGCGAGCTGGACAGTGCCTTCGACGACTTGGGCCTGGAGGCGCCGCCCTTGGCGCGCGTCTGCGACAGATGCACTTGCTGCCACTGAGACGACCTTATCGCGCGCTGTTGCATTTATCTACTCATAGATCGTCGTTTCTCATTCGAATTGCGTATCTCATAACAGGTTCAAACACGATTCAGATTTAGAAATACTTAACGAAATTACTTATGTCATTAAGATGTCAGAATTTTCTTGTCATAAAATCACTTGCTTACCAAGCAGGTGGGCAATCTAAGTTAAGATGTTGAAGTTGTACATTGAACATGCGATCGAAATAAATGGGGTCTCAATACGTCCATTAGTAGCTAATATTATTTCCTTATCTTCTGTAAAAGGAAACCAAAACAACTAACTAGATAACTGGGAGTCGCAATGTCGCATTGAGAAACGATACAGCCAAATTACCAGAACGTAGCTTCTAAATTCACGGGATAAGCAAAACCGTTTACAGTATTGCAGGTTATTACACCTTACCCAAGCTTCCCCGTCAAACTTCGTATTACATCCTCTTTAGTCCTCGCTTCGGATCAACATTATCACAGGCTTTATAACAAAACGCATGCTAAACTAAATTATGAGAAAACACTCATGAATTTTATTTCGCAACGCAATGCGAGCTAAGACGGGCATGGCTTCAGAATAACCAGGATCGCAACATGTAAGCATTTTAAAATTTTTAAACATTATTATTATTAAACGTTAATTGCTGTTGCGTTTGCAGACGATAGTTTTTATTAATTCCCATAAACTTTCTAAAGTTTGCGGTATGTGTGATATTTTATGTGACGTAGGAAAGAGGCGTAGCAGTTTCGTAGCTGCGTAGACACGCAGTCTACACTCTACGCTTCGTCGCTGACACTGCTACGCTCTTTATGCTATTATAGCAAAAAAAAAAACGCCTAACAAAATACTCTGTATTATATTTTAACTATAATAATGCCACCTCAATTACGTGGAAAAATGCAGCATTTTTGTTTAAATTGTGAATGAATAAGAATCATTTATTTCAAAATCGTCTGCAAACGCAATCCACGCTGCTAGCATAGCGCACTAATGCGACACTTGACTTGGAGGAGAATTTAAAGAGGTTATATATTTTGTGGCTATCAACGATGGTGGCGTCACTGATTGATCTACTTGTTTACGCTGTTTGATTTACTGCAAATGCGTTCAAATGGTTGAACAAAATAATCTAAGCAAGGTTATTATGAGTCTTATTTACTAATATTATGATAAATAACTATTCTACATTTTTAGGACAACATTATTTTATTGTATTGGTCGTTGAGGAAAAACTATAATTCTAAAATTGGGATACTACCGAGACAATTTACAGTAGGTTTTATTCTACAGTAGGCTAAGATCTTTCAATGGCGCCACCTATTCAAATCAGTTTTGTTGTTACTTTTAAATGTTTATATGATTATAACACCGTGTATAACATAATCTAATTATACAGACGAGCTCGTCGCCGAGAAGGAGAAGTACAAGGACATCGGAGACGACCTCGACACCGCCTTCGTCGAGCTCATCCTCAAGGAATAAGCCATTTCCTAAGCCCAAGCCATCTAAGCTTTCTCCTAGAACTAAGCCATTATCTAGGACTCAGCTTGCTGTAAACCCCACGTCGGGTACTGTGGGTCTTTCCATCTATCCATGCGATTCAAAAAGAACTACTTATTTATACTTATGGTTTACGAACCATAGCTTTATGGCGTATTTATATTTTTATTATTTTGAAGTAATATAAATTTAATTTATTAACTATTGTATTGTTTTATTTTTATGTACTTACCTACCTACGTGATTATAACTAATAAGGGAACTACTCAAAGGCAGCATTGCCTTACAATTTAACTAGAGCAAAGTGGCGTAGCAATAGTAGTAGTAAACGTAGATAAAGAAATCTGCTTCTTTAAATTAAGTCACAGTCAGTACAGTTAAAACACAATGTAAACACAGTCTTATAATCAAAATTTATCCGAAAAGTTTATGAAATTGATACAATCTTTTTTATTTAATTGCCCATTTTCGCAAAATAATTGATATTTGTGTTCGTGACTGTACTTTCCTACAAACTTCAGGACCTACATATTTGCAACGTAGGTGCTAAAATTTTCCACTTATGCATGCCTTTTATTCGTAGACGCATTTTTTTATGCTTTCGCACTGCTTATTTTGTGGTTAAGGCAAATAGAAAATGCAGATAAACATACATATTTTATATGCTATGTATAACTTATACCGAACCCACAATGGCTAAGAGAATTCCAAGCTTGGAAGGGACTTATTCCCAACGAGCCCACTGGCATTCCTACCCCGATCTGGAGCTCGGTGTTGACATATTTTCCATACAAAAATGAGTCGGTGGATGACCATTAAAATTGAAACCAATGCATTATTAACTTGAACCCCTGGGGCCGCTGGGACTTGTAGGTAATGGCATCTTTAGCTAAGTTGAAATATGACATATCACGATGCATGTCTGAATTTCTTAACAAACAGTAAACCTGATTTTGTCATCGACTCAACTTTTCGTAGGATAAATTATAAAATACTCGCTTGTGCCCGCCGCTTCGCGTGCGTTGTACCCGGATAAAAAGTAGCATACTTATGTGTTAATCCTAGCCAACATCTATAGGTACGTTTACAAAATTTCAGCTCGATACGTACGCTAGTTTTTGCGTGAAGAGGTAACAAACCTCCATACAAACAAAATTTCAGTTTTATAATATTAGTGAGATAGGCATGTAGTTTTTAAAATTAGATTGGTGTCATGGATTATGTGGTTAAATAGTACCTAGGTATCTATGTAGGCTTGAGAAACTTTCTTTATATAAACACCTGTGGTATCCACATGAAGAGTACCTAGGTATCTTAAGTTCGTTATTTTATGTGATTTAGTTTCATTTGTTTTTGTTACATGGACGATGTGGCCGATGTTAAAAAACACAAAAAAAATATGACTATCAGAATAACCACAAAATTAAATATTATCTGAACTAACTCCATGCTAAAACTACCCCACTGATAACTAACTTCCTCACAAATTGACTAACCCACTAACATTCAACAGATGAGGTGGTGGAAGAGCGCAGTAAATACAAATCCATTGCAGAAGAAGTCGACCAGACGTTTGCCGACCTATCAGGTTACTAGCAGCCACCTTGTATATTGTCTATGACCGCCTCCTTGCAGAAAAAGGCGCTAAAATGTGTGACGCTGCTTTTCTTTGCACTTTGAAAATGGAATGGACACACAAACAAAGTTTTCTTTTCATAATATTGCTGTAATTAAAGATTTAAATCGTTGGCTGTAATGATATTATGATAATGTTAACGCATAACACGATGTAACTCTATACTGGATTTTTAAACAGGTTCAATGAAAATATGTGGAAAAATCGTCAATGCTGCTTAAATCTAAGTAGCTATTGTAAGTAAGAGGGTAGATGGCTAGTTTAAAATGTGATGAGTTATTGAGGTGCAATTGATACAAATGCAAGTTTTGGTATGAAAATATTGTCTATTGAATTATAAGATTCTATGAGTTAGAATTTAAGTTAACGTTTGTTAAGGCAAGAGATTGTCCATTTTGCCCTGCGCCTTATTTTTGCTTTAACATTATGCCTGCCAATAATTTCTACCTTAACGAATCACACGAAAATCAATTTTGATTTGTGAACCAAATTTTAAACAAATAGGTTTTTTTACACTTGAGATTTTTATTAATTACGTTTTGTAACAACTTTGAGTACCTATATAAATGGTTAGATTTTCTACGAAATTTTTAATAACTTTTTTAATATTACAGGTAATGTCTGCATAAAAAAACACTAATCTACTTTCATTTCCACAATTTCCATACTTCTTGAATTCCATAGGTTTTAGTGCTTTAATCTAGCAACCATGAAATGCTTAATGTGATGTTTGATGGACTTTTAATAAAAATACATTCTTATGAAATAACACCTTGTTTTATTTTTTTACTTGCTGTCCCGGCGAACTTCGTATCGCACCTACTACAACCACTTTTTACAACTCAACCTACAACTACCCTACTATTATCCTACTACTACCCAACTACTACCCTACAACTATGCAAAATTTTAAGTTTTTAAAGTGAAGAATAACGATTTTTCCATAGAAACTTTCATCCCCTATTTTAACCCTTTCTGATTTAATTTACGCAATGAAAAGTAGCCTATGTCCTTCTCCATGGTCTAATATACCCCTATACTAAAATTTATTCAAATCGATTTAGCGGTTTTGACATGAAAAGGGAACATACATACATACATAAATACATTCTTACATACCTACATTCTTACTTTTATTATTTATATATTTCCATCATACATTACATATGTGTAACTCTAGTGGTTTTGGCAGCGCACGCCAGAATAGCTCGCAGATGGTAGATTTTTTCCTACTTGACACTAAGTGTCAAGTGTATATGACGATAAGTCTTATCTTCATATTTTGGACAATTCACACAATATTTTTATAAATTGTAGGTTATGTGTTATTCTGATGTATAAGCTAAGTATATTATTGTAGTTTCATTAAAATCCATTCAGTAGTTTTTACGTGAAAGAGAAACAAACATCCATCCATCCATACATACTTACAAACTTTCGCGTTTATAATATTAGTAGGATTGACTAAAGTTAAACCAAATATAATTTTCCGCTGGGCCGCTGCCGCTAATAGCCCGTTAACTTTATACATGGCTCGTACGGATAGTAGAGTGGCGAAGCGCATCTTCTTTTCAGAACTCCAGTACGGTAAGCGTCAAAGCGGTGGCCAGTAGAATACCTGAGATATAAGGAAGTTTTGAAAAGACTGAAAAATTGAGCCATCTACTCGTACTTGGGAGTCAAAAGCAGCACAGCGATGTCTCATCCATCAACAAGTTGATACCTTTGAAAGAGAGCGTCGCGGGGTAGCTCTCCGTGACGCTCACTTTCAAAGGTATTAAAGGTAGTAGATAGGAAGCACGATGAGCTGAAGGCCCGTGCACCAGCTAACATCCGGTATACTTTTGTCAACGGGGTATAAACGTGGCCAAATTGCTCTCGTACCTTCTCTCATAAGATTGGGTACACAAGTCTCCTTAGAGCACAGAAATAGAAATTAGAACCCTCTATGAGACTTAACTATCTGAATGCTCAGTCGCCATGGCTGAAATCGGCTAGAAAACAAGCATCACCATATGGCTCTGCTCAAATAACTGACCCACAATTTAGTTCGATTCTCATCGTAAAACATGATCAGTTGCAGAGCAAGTATAGGACCTCATGCAATGTGCATATAAAATACCCAAAGAAATTCAAAACGAAAGCCAACTATTCACATTTAAAGCTATCCTTAAAAATATATAATAGAGCACAGTTTCTATAGCCTGCAAGAATTTTTGGACCAGTAGATTGTTTAATTTTTTTTTTTTATTTTATGTTTGTTACACCATTCCTTAGTATAGCCGTATCTTATGTTATTATTACGCTTCAAAAGCAACATTGTAGGTTTTTTAAAATATATTATAAATAATTTTTAAAGTTATAAGATTCCTAAGTTAAGTAGGTACATTTATTATATATTTTCTTTTGTTTAGTCTGTTATGTGTAAAAAATTTAAATAATGTTTTTATTTAATATTAATTGTCACCTAGCGTCATTATAATATTGTTGTGCCCTAGCCGGGTCCATGTCTGAAACTTTTATATAATAAGATCTTTTGTACAACATGGTTACAATAAACTATTTGACTTTGACTTTAAGTTAAAAACAGACAGTTTTTGCAAAAAAAATACTTTGGGAAAAGTGTTTGTACCTACTATAAAAAATTGATGATTAAGATGACTAGTTCTTAAACCCCCGTAACCCCCGACACTTTACCTTTCTTTTCTTATTATTCGGTTCACAGCTTGAAATAAACAAAAAAATATTAATCGGATTCCTTAAGGTTATGATGACTTATGTATGACATTCCCGGTGTTGTTTCTAACAAACAAGTTGTCTCGGAGGGTACCTAAATGTTTTTTGTAATGTGTTCCCGCAGTTTTTCAATCGACACATCATTTCCTTTATTTTAATACCGGACTCGAGTATATTTGGAAACATTCGATTATTCATCCCCTCTTTCATCCCCTATATCTTGTAGCTTAACCGATTTTGATAAAGCATGTTTAAGTACCACCGCTGGAAAACAAATTATTTAATTTAAAACAAGTAAAAAGAAAATAAATTTCAAATAGAAAAACTGCATGCAAATCAATTCACTCGTTTAAGAGCTACGGTGCCACAGGCAGACACACATACTGACACACAAACAGACACACACATAGCGTTCAAACTTATAACACCCCTCTTCTTGTCGGGGGTTAAAAAATTAAACTTTCACAAAAAAGACAAACTCTCTAATGCAGACAGGCAAAAAGCCAACATCACGCGGTGTTCCCAGGCGGTCACCCATCCAAGTACTGACCGCGCCCGACGTTGCTTAACTTCGGTGATCGGACGAGAACCGGTGTTTTCAACGTGGTATGGACGTTGGCAATAGAAAAACCGAATAACTATGTTTATTTGTAATGTCATAATTTTTCTTTTTCCGTCTATTTTGTTGCTATCAAGTGCCTCTTGCCCTACTGTTTTACGGTGAGAATCGACTATTACTAAAATAAATTGTGGCTCAGTTTTTCGAGCTGAAAGACATACAAACAATAGAAAGAATTACCAGTTCAGTCTCAGGAAATGGTTTTCAAAGAAAGTCTTCTACAAAATTATTATAAAATTTTGTTTATTGTCTCAATGTTGCTAAGTTTTACTATCTAAAGCTTTTAATTATATTTTTTTGTGTATGTTCCATTACTTAACACCTATAATAAGTACAACAGTTGACCAAAAAAGATATTGAGAGATAGATAGATAACTCTTTATTCATCAACACAGAAGCACTTATAATAAAACCGTAACATGATAAATTGAATGTAAAAAACTTTTTCAAAAACAAGCTTTTATTTAAATGTATTAATGTTAATAAAATAAATATTTTCCATATAACTTTAATGTCCACTTATAACGTCTTTACACAATTTATCTGATATAATAGCTTGTCGCGATGGCGTTTGGAATATATTTATTTTATTCGTGTTACTACATTTTAATAAAAGCTTGTTTTTTAAAAAAACATTTTTACATAAATTTATTTTTTAGTTTTTAACACGCTTCTATTAGTTTTACCTGTATGTTTGCTTGTTTTATAACTGACTCGTTGGGGCTCGATTGTGCCCCACTTTAAGCGATCAGATTTACTTTAAACGTTGTAGACTTATCAACGACCGCCGAAAATACAATATGATGATAAGTTTATCTCATTATCATTCAATAAAATCACTATTTTATTGATGTGAAACATCTACAACCGCACGTAAAACCGATTTCGGGCGTGGCAACGCATGCCGTTTTCTGGCGACGCATGCGCCAACAATACCCCATCTGCCGCGCTCAGAACCATTTCAATGCAATTATGAAAATCGAGCCAGATTTAGATTTATTTCATGATAGATGATTTAAATATAATTTCTAGAGTATGTCAAAGCTACTGTGAAAGTATAGAATTGTAATTAATTGTTCCTAGCTACGTTTTTAATAGATTTTTCTGTTTTTCTTTTGTTTTTATGTTTTGTATTTCTTTTGTGTGTGTTGTTTTAATAATACTTGTTTATCGTGGGTGTATACTATGAGTTTAAGATTTAACGTGTAACGCTTTGGTTAATCTGTAATGTTACGACGCGTCGCCACGCTATATGATAACTGTACTGTACTGTACTTTATTGTGCTGTACTGTGCTGTCCTGTACTTTACTGTACTATAATGTACTGTACTGTACTTTACTGTATTGCACTTTACTGTACTGCACTTTACTGTACTGTACTATACTATACTATACTGTACTGTACTATACTGTACTGTACTGTACTGTACTATACTGTAATTTACTGTACTTTACTGTACTTTACTGTACTTTACTGTATTTTACTGTACTTTACTGTATTTTACTGTATTTTACTGTACTTTACTGTACTTTACTGTACTTTACTGTACTGTACTTTACTGTACTGTACTGTCTTTATGTTATAGTACTGTACTAAAAAACAAAAAAACACGCTTTAAAACTAAAAAAACGCGAGTAAAGTTTCATTGCCTATGGTTCTTTTTGCACGCCTTTCTTTTAACTCCAGAGCCTCAAATTGGCAGAGCCATCCCAAAGGTGGCAACAGTACTCCATACATGATCTAACCTTTGTTGTTGTTGCTTTGTACAAGCATAGTAGTTGTTCTGGTACGAGGTACCGTCGCACCTTAGAGAGGATACCAAGTTTTTTAGCGGCAACTTGCGCTTTTGATCCAATGTAGGAGCCAAAATTCAGAGTCGACGAGAGGGTAACGCCAAGGAGTTCAAGTTGATTAGTCATCGGTACAGACACATTTTGGAAAGAGGGAGACAGTTGAAACGGTATTTTTTTGGCAGAAAACAGACACGCCTGGGCCTTAGTGGCATTGAACTTGACCAGGTTGGCAACAACCCAGTCAGAAACGACCTTAAGACACAAGTTCAAGCGTTCTACCATTGCCTCTCTAAGTGACTGGATCTGGTTGATCGGACGAGCAGCCGTCAACAACCACCCGAATCGATCGATCTATATATATGTATATATATTGACTGGACAGGGATAATTAACTAAGATCACTTGTTGAATAATTGTTCCACCCTTTGGTGCGCTCTCAAGTTTGTTGGTTTTGGATTGTTGGTACGAGCGCACTTTGGACATGTTAATGCCTCGCCGTAAACCTAGTGAAACAAACGAGGCGCAACTAAACACATCCGCTTGACGCACAAAATCCAAACGATTAATGAATGATGTCAGATAATATGAACATCTCTAAATATAGGGTGCTACAATGGGATCGACTTTCAAGTCAACAAACTGTGCAACTGAACATAAATTGTGTTTGTTATTTAATATTTAATAGACTCTAGCAATTACGCGGCTACGAAAGTGATTTGTTAAACTTAACTTTTAAATTAGGCCAAGTGCGTGTCGGGTCACGCGCTATGTAGGGTTTCGTAGTTAACCGTAGACCTGTTGTTAGAAGTTGGTGTATGTTTTTTTATGTTTACCAAAACATATTAACAGGAATTTATTGAGTTTTCAGTATGTTTCGGAAACCACTTATTCACATTATTCGCATCACTTATTTGAGCGACTTATAGTTTTCCTAGGAAGTTCATGGTTTTTTCAGATTTTTAAAGCTAGCAGTTTAGATTTTAGAGGGTTATTGATAGAACACTTAAATATTTTTTTAACTAGATCCGATACAAATATTTGCAGAGAAGTTAACATTTGTTCCCCGGCGGGGATCAAACCCAGGCCGGCTAATAGATCAACTGAGCCAATGAGGTCGTAATTAAGCATAACAAGCTATTTGGTAATTGGTACGGGGGTATCAGAAAAGGGGGCGAAGGCCTCCAAATGTCACCAAAGGTAAAAAATGACATTTTTGGACGTTTTCGGACTTTTCGGACATTTGAACACTTGTTTTTGGTGACCTTTTGAGACCACAATAACTCCGATCCCTGTGACCCTAGGGTCACCAAAATCAATCAGTACCCTTCTCTCAATTAGACGGTGCTAACAAAAAAAGGTTTCATGAATATCAGTCAACGCGTTCGGTTGTAATCGTCCCATACACATACAGACAGACAGAAAGACAGCGCTATGCATATTAGGGGGCTTCGCCCCTTATATACCACGCATGCACTCTACTCAATGATCTTACTACCCAGAATCAGGAAGCAGACCTGTTCCATATGAGCCTTGTTCTTTTATTTCGCTGAGTATTTCTTTTTTTACTTCTTGTTAGAACATGCTATTACTAAATGTTAGTAAGGTATCTAGTACATAAAATGTTTTGGTTTTAAATGTAAGTTCTATGTATAATTGTTTTATAAATAAATAAATATGCACTGCACAGTGTGCCTGTTTGGTCTTAGCCCGGATGAACCAAAGATAGAGTTTAATTTTTAGGGTTCTGTACCCAAAGTGTAAAAATGGGACTACGGAACGGCGTACGGAACCCTCCGTACGCGAGTCGACTCGCACTTGGCCGATTTTTTTTGTAATCATAGGACTCAACAATTATTTAATTTCTGTTGGTTGGTTACCATCTTCATATTCAAAGCTCAAGATCAAGGCCAAGGCTAACCTCTCCGTCTCCTGCTGAAAAATATTATTTTTGACCACCTTCGGAGCACAGTAGTTCTAACAGCTGGTTAAACTGCAAGATAGTTGCGGGTTTGATCCCCGCCGGACGACAAATAGAGACTAGATGGTGCTGAGTGTCGTGTCGGCCCCACGCGCGGACGGGCATTCAATCCCATGATGATGATTTTCTTGAAAAATCGAAACGTGTCGGAATAATCTTCGACGTTACAATACTACGTGAGTAATTCCCGTTTTTACAAAATGAATAGTATATCTCACGTTAATTTTGAAAGTGAAATAGATGGTGCTGTTTATAGCAGCATTATTTATTTTATGGACTCACTTGTTCAAATTATGCATTTAAAGCAATCATCGTTTTACGAAGTCAATGATATTTATCAGCAATCATGACTCCACGAATGTATCTAGTAAATACGATCGGCTCATATCGTATGTATCCTATCTCGTACCACTAGAATCTTCACGATTGCGTAAAGGTTTATAAGGCACCTAACACTCTTGACTCAAAGAAAATTTCAGACCCAAGCGATGATGATGGTGGAGGAAAGCCGCTTAAACGCACGGCGTAGTACCATCATTATCTCGTGGACATTCCACAAGATAGCACTACGCCGTGCGTCTGCTAGCCCTGTTTCATGCAGTCTACCATCAACTTCATACAATTGATATGACACTTCGCCAGAATGAAACCAACGCGGCCCTGAATAACCCTGAAATACAAAGAACCCTTTGCAATATAAAGGCACAAAATAACAAAAGCCGCAAACGAGGTGATGCTCTATGTCCTGCGCTTTCAGCATGTCAGTGCATAACGACAATGATCGGTAGATTGGGCTATTTGTAAGTCTATGGCCTTAAACTATTTCAAAGTGACCTAACACATTTAACTTTGCATACACTAGCAGTCTACACTGCATACTAAGTTCCGACGGCATTGACTGACGCTTTGATATCATCGACCCGCGATCGAACATTTCACGGCTCCGATTCGCGAAATGGGGTCCCGCGGCGTGCGCGAGAGTGACGGTCGCACGCGCACAGTTGCTATTGGTACGAATCCTGGATTTTTGGCACCGAAAATAGTCGGGCGGGCGGGCGGCCGGTGGCGAGGGCGGGCGGCGCCCAGTGCGTGTCGCTCCGCCGTGTGAACAGCCCGCCCGTGAGGTGAGTGCTAGCCGAGCTTGGATACTCCAGGATTACCAGCCAGGAAAGTGTGATAGTGCGTGTGGATTGTGGAGTATCCAAGCGGACGCTGGATATCGTGATACGCTTATTTGGATCGTGCTCATGTGTAAGTCTCGGGTGGCGGAGGTGTTGTCTCGGCGAGCGCTGGCGCAGTTGTGGCTCGGGTTACAGCGCGGCCTCGCTCGAAATAGTGGCGCCCACGACTCCCGCGCACTCTTGTAACCTATTCGCGGCATACGAACATCGGTATTTATTTAGCGAGATGAGGAAACTGCATTTTTATTTAGAAGACTTGGCCCATATCTCACGTATGTAGGACGAGACGCGCAAGGCAGTGGCGGTTTCTGATTTCAACACGAAAGATTCTGAATAATTAGCAATCTATCGACTGAAAAGTTGCCATGTCAAGTGTAGTTATGAACTATTGCTAATTATTTAGCATTCTGCTTATACACTGCTACGGATATCAAACAAACCATACTAGATTATTTGCTTTTAAGTATAGATCTTCTAGACTCCATATGTATTAACTTCACACCACCAATTCTACAAATAAAGCTATTCAACAAACTACCTGGGAATGTTGGCACACTATCAAAGGAGCCTACACCTACTCTAGCCGCCTCTAGCACTGAAATATTCAGGACAGAGCTCGTTAAAACTCAGATAACTCGCTGCTTCCTGCACGTTGAGAAATATTTCTAACCTAAGCTCTTAATGGGAATGGTATCTCATTGACCAATCTAGAAAAGTGTTTAAAACTTTAAAAAATATTTGCTCTATGATAACTTATGATGGGTACATAATTAAATTTAGTAGTCTTTAACCAAAGACGTTTAGTTAGTTTACAAGTAACTTTAACAATACTATTTTATAGTAAATATCTTTGTTAAATGATTCACTTAGTAAAAATGATATGTAAAGTAAAAGCAACCATGTATTTCACTTTCAAAATTAACGTGAGATCTCATCTTGTAAAAACGTCCGCGCGTAGAGCCAGCCGGGCTTTCAATCCCATGATGATGATTTTCTTGAAAATCAAAACGTGTCGGAATAATCTTCGACGTTACAATACTACGTGCATAATTCCTGTTTTTACAAAATGAATAGCAACTATGTAGTAAATGTATAAATATTTCCAAGTGAATACCAGATTTTTCGGCATTTTAGTTCATGCTTTATACTTATGTAGTTTAGGATTAGATTTGCAAATGCCTTCCACTACATATATGGGCATTAGTCACGTTCGTCTAAGATTCTGCAAAAGCTAAATAAAGTTTACAAATCGTATTGTATTTACGAAGATTTAAGTTTGAATTAAAGCAGTTAATTATTCTATTCGGCTACTTATTGGACAGTTGTGCAATGTATGTTCAGAGATATTAGAAAGCAAAACAAATAACAATAGAAAATATAATAAAAGTGATCTCTCTACGACATACTTTGCCCATCTACGACATAGCTTCGTAGAGGCTCTACGACATAGCCTTGTAGAGGCTCTACGAAAAGACCGAAGGCCTCCACGCTGCATTATTGCCTAGAGATTGAGGGTCAATTTCAAGATGCAATTTGCTACCAAGTCAAGGGTAATTTCGCGGTAAGCAAATTATGTTAGGGTAAGTTGATTATAAGGGACAGGAGACCGTATTGCACCCCACTTGGATCGATCTTCTAATGAACTAAGGGACATCTAGAGATGTTAGAACGCTGTTTATGCAATGATAATAACGATTTGAACCAGCTGAGATCAGCAGCAATTCTTTGATCGATTGCAAACATAACTATTTAGATGCTGATGATACATGCCTCTGCCATTACGCGATAAATACCCGATAATCCCATATTTTAATAATGTGTTGTGATCGCGAAAGTTTAAAAAAGACTATTGATACATGCCTCTTCAGAATTAGTTCTCAAAAGAGTTAAAACGATACTAAACTGTAAAGAAACCAACTTATTTTCCGCAAAATCATAATATTACATCAAATACATACATTTTGATCATAAAATATTACTTTGCAAGGAACATGTTATATATTTAGTTCCAATTCGTTTGATTACTCGTGTTTCTTCATCGTTGATTCACAAGCCTTACCCCAGTAGCTAGTATATTTAGCACGCCTGCAACAGCTGTTAAAAAAGTCTGAAAACACGTTTATTTCTGAACAATATATCGGCAAGACTTGTCAGCAAGCCAGAACGCTACGTCATAGCTTCGTTATTTTCGCCACCGAATTTCGGTTAGTTTCTGTTTAGTGCAGTTTTATGGTTCTCGTGAAATGTACCTATGTTTTTATTTTATGAAGATACTTTGCAGCTGCCTGCGCCTAATTGACAGCGTTTTTGAGAAAATCAGAGTAACATAAATCAGCAATGTAATGAAGATACATTTATTCACACACAAACCTTAACAATTTACATATCTACATCTACACTAATAATAAAGAGGAAAGATTTGATTCTTTGTTTGCTTGTTTGTATACATTGAATAGGCTCCGCAACTACTGGACCGATTTAAAAATTCTTTCACCATTTGAATTTTAAATTATTTTGATGAAATTAGGCTATATTTTATCCCCGTGTTCTCAGGAACTGCGCGGATGAAACCGCGGAATGCGGCTAGCAATTTATAAAGAGACATAAAAAAATATAACATTTCAATATACTGTAATAATAATAATAATAGACAAGTGTCAAGTACCTACAGTAAAATGATAATGTTACTCTCACTGACGTTGCTTAATCACTACTTAGGTAACAGTTTTGTGTTACTTAAGCAATGCTTAAATTCAAGTAGCGTTGACAAGAATAAGGAGAAATGGTTATCATTTATACTCATAATGTGCGGCATGTACCTAATTGTAGTGTTCAAATCCATTTTAGAGAAATAGCATTATATTACAATCCCACACAATAGCATACTCCGTTACCTTTTCATACGGAATCTGACCTGCGATGAACTATTCGAATAATACTAAGCAACCTTAGTATCCGACGCAACATTCGCCAACGTCCATACCACGTTGAAAACACCGGTTCTCGTCCGATCACCGAAGTTAAGCAACGTCGGGCGCGGTCAGTACTTGGATGGGTGACCGCCTGGGAACACCGCGTGTTGTTGTTGGCTTTTTGCAAAAAATATTTTTAGCATATAAAATAAAAACAACACCGAAAATGAGCAACCGTCAATCAGCATAAATTGTTAAAGATTGATTTAAGTATTTCATGATTCTAGCTTCTCTAAGCTGGTTATTTTCAGACATATTTCGTACGTAATGCTAATATATTGAATTGTAAACAACCGACTTCAATTAAGACGATGTTCTCAGTAGAGTAGGCGTAAGATAACAAGCATTGGTACGGGGGTACCAGAAAAGGGGGCGAAGGCCTCAAAAGGTCACCAAAGGTCAAAAATTGAATTTTTGGGTTTTAGGACGTTTTGGGCCATTTTTATGACTTTTATTTTTTGGTGACCTTTTGAGGTCACAATAACTCCGGTCCCTGTGACCCTAGGGTCACCAAAATCAATCAGACCCTTCTCTCATTGAGACGAAAATGGATTCACGAAAGAGACACGGACAAACAGACAGCGCTATGCATATTGACCTTTCCCAAATATTTCCCACCAAACCTACGAACTGGAAAGGTTCTGTATGTTTAAGTTGGCGAATTACGAAAATAGACCGTATCGTAATTTTACAATCTTCTTAAAGTCGTATGAGCTTCTAGGGAAGCTTAGATATTTAAATTTTTACAGTTTATGAGTTAATATTCTCACTTTACCGTGGGGTGCCGGCAGTAGAATCTTACCCCTCTTCTCATGCCCGTGGATGCAGTAAGAGCCTGCTAAGGGATACCTCCGGAAGATGGGCAGCAGCGTCTTTCCGTGTATCAACATCCCATACTGCGCTCGCCAACCCGCCTGCCAAGCGTGGTGAGTATGGCAACTACCCCTCATGGATATCCATGAGGGAGGCATGTGTTCAGTAGTGGACGTTTTACAGCTGAAATGATGATGATGATGATTCTCACTTGTTTACACTTTAACACGGATAACAAAATAAACACGAACTGATTCAATTAAATTAATTTAATGTGTTTAGTAGGTTATGTTAGTTTAAGATTTAGAATTTTAAAATTGGTCTTATCTCTCATATTAAAATATGATGCATCAGAACAATTCATATCATCTGTATCCGTGTCTCTCTATAGAAAAATGAAAAATACTAATTAAACGCAGTTTCATCATACGTTAATGTCAAACACCATGTCTGCGCGATAAATATAGCCTAACAAACATTGGCCCATTGAAGGTCTTTGAATTAGCAATTGAAGTAGGAAAAAGCTACTACCTACTTTATAAACTTCAACCCCAAAAGATACATTTTGGGATAAAAATATTCAATTGGAGGAACAACTCGATATCTCATCTTCTCAGCCGCTGTCCACGTCCACCGCTGAACATATGCCTCCCTCGTGGATCTCCGTAAGATAATGAGGGATTATTGCCACACTCGCGATCCTTGGCAGGCGCGTTGGCGAGCGCAGTACAAGAAGTTGATACACGGAAAGATGCTTCTGCCCATCTTCCGTAGGTATCCCTTGATAGATTCTTACTGCATCCACGGGCAAGAGTGGAGAGGCAACATTCTACTGCCCCCACGGCTAGCACTCGATACAACTCGATATATTATTTAATAAATACATCATCATAATAACCTGCTTTATTTATTTATTTATTTATTAAGGTTAACCAACAGTTGTTGCAATATAGACAATATACAAATATATATATATATACAATATAGACCCTTTAAGTCTAAAGCAGGTTATTATGATGTAAATCAAAGAATGAAACCAAAACAAATTACCCGCGAAAATGTATATTTTATTAGAGCTATCAGATGTGGGCCTAGAAAAACTTTTTACCATCTTCTCCGAAACTTGGACCAAGTTTTGATTTAATTATGTTGATTCCGACCCAACAACAACTCGGGGGATTAGATTTAGGTATCGCTTTTATATTATATCTTACGTAAATTTTGATTATTTTTATGACCAAATATTTATCAGGTTTCTTTGATAAACATTCGCGATCAAACACATTAAAAATATGGTATAAATAAATAGTTTATTAAAAGTAATAATGAACAATAAGGTAATACATTTTTACCTTTAGAGTTTATATAAACCAGACATTTAGGGGCCGTCTCCAAGAGCGTGGGAATCGCGACGAGTCCGCGCTATACTATAAATACGTGGCACGACGATAACATGGCCGCGATTCCCTCGCTCGTGGAGACGCCCCCTAAGTGTCAATCGTTTGTCTGGGAAGACTCAATCTTATGTATATCCGATAAATATATTTATGATTTTATAAAGTGCTTAATGCTTCAGATAAAAGTTTGTTATTCACGAGCGGTTCGAGTTGGTGATCGACCATTGAGCCCCAGGTAACAGAAGAGAATGGCGTTCCGGCTTATTCGTTAGAATAATTAAATAGTCGTCACTTATGTTTTGTCAATAAACAATTTTTACAAAAGGTTAACCCCAGTCTCAACATATGTATAACAGATGGTATATATTTTGTTGATATTAACATTAACATTTTTAGATTTAGCAAAATATGCTTGACTAGTAAAACATGCCAAACCATATTTCTGCACACCCAGGATGACTAGCAAAGAGACTACTTAACTCCTCCTTTCACAACTGGTTATGTATGTGTAAAGTGTTAAATGAATAAATAAACACCTTTGAATACATACTGCTTCCGTGGGTTTGTTGGTCTAATAGTCTACTGATACACAGTAGGTAAAGGGTTCGATTACCGCCGCGGGACATGTATTTGTTATTTTTCTATAGATTCCCGGGTCTGAATATTTTGTATGATATGTACTCGTATGTACAAAATTGTTGATTTTAAGTATTTTTTTTAATCGTGTGTATGTACCTATTCTGCTTACTTTTTGGCTAGATGGTGCTGAGTGAAATGTCCAGCATTATTTTTTTTAATAGACAAAAGTACGTACTTAGTAACCACTTCATTCAGTTAACTCTACGCTAGAACAATACACAAAACAAATTGAACTAACCAGCCTCGTGTCAAAAGTGACCTTAAAATTAGGTAGAACTATAGTGGACTAAAACTATACACAAACTCAATTATGCATTCCCTGGCGCGTTGCCAAGCCTTAATAAAACGTCTGTGTGGTATGGGAATACTTGTGCATGTAGTATGAAATACTTTCCTCAGTTTTATGCCTATGCATAAAACTGTATGTGTTTGTATAAAATAATTGAACCACCTCTATAATGAATAGATACATATGAATAATTTACAATAAAAAGTAAGTATTGATAGTCTTTCGAAAGGATCGCGGCGGTATTTTTAACAAAGTTGACCGTCACGGGACATGTCCGGTAGATGTGAAACATTTCAGTACCTTTGCTACAGGTATTTAATGTGCGGAAAAATATAAAATACATAAAATAATAAACCGATATTCAAATAAATGATGACATAGGCTTACGTAAGAAGTAAAACTAGGCCAGTCCCTACTGAAAAATGTAGCTATTTGTCAATAAAACGGCCCAGCACTTATACGGTATCCTTAAAATATGACCCCTCTTTTTGAATTCTTTAAATTTATTTAGGGTACTATCTATTGCTATCACGCCTTCCAAGAAAGTTAATTATTGAAGGACGAACTGTTGGCTCCTGATCAATAATTAATTTTCGTTAAATTCCGTTACTCTGAACCCGTAAACGTAAATACGTAAACAAAGTTTCCACTTTTTTACTGATATCTTTGAAATCAGCCTCATTCACGTAATTAATCTAAGGCCGTATCACCGAGTCAAACTGATGTTTTATTCAGAGAAGCTGTAGACAGAAACCGTTTACATTAAGGCTAGGTGTCGCCAAACGGTATACAATAGACAATCATCATTTCAGCCATAAAACGTCCATTGATGACAACAGGCCTCCCTCATGGATCTCCATGAGGGGTAGTTTGCCATACTCACCACGCTTGGCAGGCGGGTTGGTGAGCGCAGTATGGGATGTTGATACACGGATAGACGCTGCTGCCCATCTTCCGGAGGTGTCCCTTAGCAGGCTCTTACTGCATCCACGGGTAGGAGAGGAGGGGTAACATTCTACTGCCGGCACCCCACGGCAAAACGGCCCAGACATATACACAATAGACAATGATATTAGTTAATTGTATGAATCTAGTATCCACATATTAGAAATATCAACAACCCCCGCTATATAATAATTATTACAAGCATTGGTACAGGGGTACCAGGAAAGTGGGCGAAGGTTTCTGAAAAAAGCCATTGGTGACCTTTTGAGGTCACAATAACTCCGGTCCGTGTGACCCTAGGGTCACCAAAATCAATGAGTACTCTACTCTCTAGACAGTGCTAACAAAAAAGGTTCTATGTAAATCGGTCAACGGGTTCGGTTGTAATCGTGTCATGCACAGACAGACAGACAGCACTATGCATAATAGGGGGCTTCGCCTCCTAATTATACAGGTTTCGCTTGGTTACTTAACATAAAATAACTTATATATACATATAACTTAAATATGCATAATAATCATAATTAAAATATTTATAAAGTTACCTATTATAATAGGTACTGTATGTATATGTACGTGGGTGAAGCGCGTGTAGCAAGCGCATATACAGAACACCGATTCCGCCACTAAATTTGAATTATCATTTACAAATTACCTTAATTGTAAATTATTTATACAATATAATCAAAGCACAATAGTGATTCCCGTCTCTAATTTGCAGTTGAAACATTCCAGGCCGTAACTGGCGTATTTTCCGACGAAACAGTGAAGACAGAAAGCCGCAGCCATGGACGCGATCAAGAAGAAGATGCAAGCGATGAAGCTGGAGAAGGACAATGCCATGGACAAGGCTGACACCAGCGAGGCACAGGCCAGAGATGCCAACCTCCGCGCCGACAAGGTAACATTCTAGCCTCAACATTTAGACGCGCATTAGTGACTTTAGTTACCGTGACAAAAAAGTTTTTGTCACTGTCACGTATCCAGATGCGCGCACTTTCATTAGGGATGATGAACACGGTGTGGTGCGGTGACTGTGACGCAACAGTCACTTGCTATCTTTTAGCCTAACACCATAAATATATCAGCCCGTTGAGACCCACTGCTGGATATAGACATCTTCTTTAACACAACAACTTAGGGCCAGCGCTGACTGAGGTCGCGGCGCGATAAAGGATTTAACTTCTAGTCAAGTTCGTTTTTTTCAATGAGTTTAGAATTCATATTACATTATTTCGATACCATCATAAGGCACGTCGAGATATGCCATGTAGCTCCTCACATAGCTTGAAAGCACACCCTGCCGTCTTGCCATACCAACGCCGGCCCCTAAATGGTCATGTGTCAGCCTCATCCACTGTCGTCCAGCAACCATGACGTTATTGTCCGCCCATGTGGCAGGTGTCTGCCAGAGGGCTTATATTATTTCAAAGTGTCGCTATCAGTAAACATCATTGTAAACGATTAAACCTGATTAAACGGTCTGCCCGTGGCCACGAGATCTGCAATGCAATCGCAGCGTCGGGAAATATTAAAATAATGTTATAAGGAAGAAAATACATGATAAAGGCCCGTTTATGCGTTTCTAATTTAGTACATATTCTGGTTCAAAGTTCCTTTGCCATTATCCCACACAGAAATATTTAAAGGGAAAAAACAAATTTAAAAGTGCATCGACCTCAGCATAATAAGGATAACCACGGTTTTCTGGCTGGGAACTGTCCTTAAACAGAAGTCAATTCGCACTTACTCCCTTTCTTCTCATAATAATCTAAACCAATTAATCCGACACAACTTATAAATTACCAACTTTCGCAAAAAGAATAAACAGATTCACCAGTAAAATGATCTCGAAAAAATGAATTGCAGAATCAGATGAACTATTTTGAAACAACACGTGCACCAACTGCGAACTCCTAGAAGCGGTGATCAAAGCTTTACTCGAACTCAAGCTCACCTCAAACATTGAAAGGAGTTATATCTTGGTATTTCACGGCCACATACATAAAACCCAAAGCATCAAATAGCTTATTATGTAAGCTCATAACGTTGACTGTACCAAAGCGCACGTTAATTTGTTTCCAAAGTTGTAAATCTCCTTTTTAGATTTTTACGCAAGCTTCGTCCGAACATTGAACAAAAGTATGCGCCCTGTTTTAAAACTTGTAAATTCACCACCGTTCCAGGTCAACGAGGAAGTCCGTGACTTGGTGAAGAAGCTTCAACAGGTCGAGGAGGACCTTAACACCAACAAGGCCAAGCTCGAACAAGGCAACAAGGATTTGGAAGAGAAGGAAAAGCTACTCACCTCGACCGAGGCTGATGTCGCCTCCATGAACAGGAAGGTCCAGCAGATTGAGGAGGATCTGGAGAAGTCCGAGGAGAGGTCCGGAACTGCCCAGCAGAAGCTGCTTGAGGCTCAACAGTCCGCTGATGAGAACAACCGGTCAGTATTTTTATATGCCACGCCAAATGTCGGTTGGCGATAGTGACCACTTTCAATCAGGTGCACAATTTTTGATGAATGATGCGTTTTCATAAAAAGGGAATAACCGAAAAATAGATCCCTTTTGACTAATACAAGTTGGCGTTTCTGTTTTTTCCTGTTATTGAACACATGGTGATGAAGAACATTGTTACCTCGCTTACTCCACGTGCTAGGATCTGCTGTAAATACTTTTTTATTTTTTTTACTGAAATGGCTCTTGTTATTATGAACTCGAGTACCTACTGCCCTTCCTGAACGTCGCTTCCTGACATTTATTTGACACAATTATCACTCTAAACGAGCGGTCTCAAGCACTCACATCGTTTGTCAAGTGTATTATAATAAGTACGACATTGTGGTTAAAGGGTAAATAATGATGCTATCAAAAGCCCCTGAGTGTCAAATAAATAATTTAGTAATTTTGTAGCTTTGATGGCCAAAATAAGGTTTATTATTTATTTGTAAGTAATATAGAACATGGCTATATTAATTTCAGGATTGTTTTAAAAAAGTAACTTCGTAATGGTTTTATAGAAAGGTGTTTTTAACTAGAAAGCAATCTTAAAATAACAATCTATTATTACGTATCACATAAAGCGTGACCAAAATAAAGTAAGAACAAAACGTGGGAGTTCGACATTTTATGTTCAGTACCTTTAAGTGTCAGGTGCACAGGACACTCGGACGTGACCTTTTAACACCAGGAGCATAAAGATGCACACTAAACTACCTAGTTTTTTCCTAAAATACTTTATTGTATTGATATTTATAGTAATTAGAAAGTATTAGGTGAAATTTTTCATAGTTTGTAATGTGGTAAACCGGGTATTTATCGCGTAAATTACCTTTATTATTTCCCGACGTTTCGCTTGGATTGCACCAAGCATGGTCCCGGGAACACTGACTAAAGACCATGCTTGGAGCAATCTAAGCGAAACGTTGGGAAATAATAAAGGTAATTTACGCGATAAATACCAGTTTATATGTCATTGTATGTTAATAATGTGTTGTGAAAGTTTAAAAAAGAGAATCATATGTAATGTATGTGAAAGGCCTTACTAAGGTGTATATCTCTTGTTGCAGTATGTGCAAAGTACTGGAGAACAGGGCGCAGCAAGACGAGGAGCGCATGGACCAGCTCACCAACCAGCTGAAGGAGGCGCGTCTGTTGGCTGAGGACGCCGACGGCAAGTCTGACGAGGTAACCTACTTTGGGGCAGAAACTTTTGTGCCATAGGATTTGAATTCTGAAATAACACGACCAATAAGGCGTTTGCATAGAAAATAGTACATAAAAAACATCACAATTGGTTGCCATAAAGTTACTGCTATTTTTCTTATAGAATTGAAAATGACAGGACTATTGTGACCTTACTCACGATTATGCGAATTTTAGAATCCACTCGAACATAAATCACACAAATTCTAATATGGTAATATTAGAATTTCGGAAGATAATGAATGAGTTTTTAATGCCTTCATATAAAACTATCTCAATACTAACTGCGGAGTATTTCGTCTCAAGGGTGAAACAGTTTCTAAACATAGAAATTTATCCACAGGTTTCTCGCAAACTGGCCTTCGTTGAAGACGAGCTCGAGGTCGCGGAGGACCGTGTCAAGTCCGGAGACGCCAAGATCTCAGAACTTGAGGAGGAACTCAAGGTAAATACAACATAGATAAGTAGCTTTTGCTCTTTGGTTTAGCAAGTGACCTATATATTTGCAAAGTTCAACAATATCCTCAGATGTAGTTACGATGTTAAGTGTTAATAAATATCTGTAGACGTCTGAGACAGAATGATGTTGCTCTATATCCCAGCTGCGGATAACTGTTTTCAATATCTGCATTAGTTTGTTTCAAGTTTAGGGTGTTTATCTAGAAATCTTCATTTTTACACAGCCTAGGACCAGTTAAGACCTTTCGACAATTCAACAGTTCTTCTATATCTAGAATGTTCTATAGTAAAAAAACAAACCATTATTAGTTAACTTATTATATTTGCTATCTCCCCCTAGGTCGTAGGTAACTCCCTCAAATCCCTGGAGGTATCCGAGGAGAAGGCCAACCAGCGCGTGGAGGAATTCAAAAAGCAACTGAAGACCCTCACCGGAAAACTGAAGGAGGCTGAAGCACGCGCTGAATTCGCCGAGAAGACTGTCAAGAAACTGCAGAAGGAAGTCGACAGGCTCGAAGGTAAGATCTTGCGGGACACCGGTATAACATGAACAAAGCTGACGCTACAGCAGACATTTTCGTGATTTTTGGTGTGGTGTCAGCAAAAAAAGGCAATTAACAAATGTCAGGTTATTCGCTTAAGCCCGCAGTAATCAGTGCAGCTTATATAATATAAGCGTTTTTTTCGAATCTGTCAGAAGGTGTCAACATGAGATTAGCGCTGGCAGCGTCGACCAATTAATCAACTGAACCAATTGTGAACTATTAACAGCAATAGCTCACAATTTGTGCCATTGATTATTTTAGCAATAACTATTTTAAGAACATATCAGAACATTTGGCTCACGTTCGAAGTCGAATAAATACTAGATGATATCTAGTCTTCAAAATTCTAACAAGATAACAGTAACAAATTAATCGAGCCTGAATTAAACTTGAGCCAAAGAGAATTAATATAACCTCTCTATTTTAATAGCCGTTATTGTAATGCAAAACATTATGCTTGTAACAACCTAATATTGCGAACGCTACTATCTGATAACTAAATTTTCCAGACACATTATTCAGCGAGAAGGAGAAATACAAGGCGATATGCGATGACCTGGACGGCACCTTCGCCGAGTTGACAGGATACTAACTTACCCTTACTGCACTTAGTTTAAGACTCCGTTTTGTACCAATGATCACACCGAGAGCCCAGCACAAATCATTTTTCAGATTTTCCAATACTGCAATCCAATTTGGAATCCAAAAACGACATATTTTTTGTTTCTGTCCGTTACTGATAACTCATTTTATTTGAATTACATTAAGAGTACATTTTGTATCGATAATAAATCCCAATGCCTCTAAAATACCCTGGCACGATTCAATATTACAGTTTTCACTATTTTTATATAACCCAATTTTGAATTCTGGAATAAATCAATTTGGGTTTCCTTTTATTCCATTTATGTTGTTGATTACAAATAACTCGTCCTTCTCTAAAAAGCTATTTCTATGAAACTCGTTTAATTTCATTTATTCAAGTAAGAGTCTGAGAAATTGAAAAGAAATCGCGTAGAACCGAAAATCACGGGTCACTGATACACATCCCATCTCTTCAAGCTACTTCTACAAAAAAATAACATGTTACAGTAAGCCCTCTAACCTTCATCGATTTCGAAAGGATTTTTTAGTAAAGTTTACTCATTAACAGGGCGGTTTTTTAATTACATTAAAAAACAGCCTTAGTTCCAATTTTCTTCAGCTGAACCGATAACACGGTTACACTGTAAAGTGTACAGTATGCTGTCGTTGAGACTGACGAATAATAATCCATTATAATATATATATATATGTATATCTGTCAATAGAAGTTGAAATATTATTATACATCAAAACGTATAATGATTTTTCAACTTCTATTCACTCGCTTTCTGTGTTTGTGGCTAACATGTCTTTCGCTTTGCTGCTACCGTCGTGGACAAATGCTTTCAAGGTACTTTCAGTTCTATCTAATACTTGATTAATGCTATGATTAAAGCCTTGCGCTTGCGCTATGATTATAAAATTAAAGTTAAATCTGTATATAAAACAGTTTTTTGTACCATTACTTAGACAAAGTACGGCTAAACGAATAAACCGAGAAATTGAAAATTTTGAGGTTATAGTATTCCTTCCTCCAGTGTCTGGGTTAAAATAGGCTAATGTAAATCAATGGATGACGGGAGTTCAGTTCCCATAAAACAAATAACAAAAATAAAACATTGTTTTTCTTATTTTCTTTCTTTGGGAATTCTCTAATTCATAAGTAGAATTTTATCCTGTGCATAATTAGTTGTTTGTAACAAGACAAATATCTGTAATTGAACTCTGTTATGTGCCGTTTTTTGGTAGGATTCGCATAATATTTTCCGCACGATTTCGTTCTCTGTTTAGCGTAGCAGCCCCATATAGTCAATGTTAATAAACAAAATTTAGTATTTCAAGATTGTTAGTTTTTTAATGATTTCATACAATTCAAACAATCTATATTTTTTAAAGTGGTTGTTTCCGGTCATTAGAAAAACGCTTTTGAGTTATTCAGATAGTGATTCAGAGATCTGATACGCGATTTCGGAAATATTCCGGTAATGAATCCAACCGACGAAATGTTCCTCGCTAATATGACGTTTTAAATTCCCAGACGAACTCGGAATCAACAAGGACAGGTACAAGAGCTTGGCTGACGAGATGGACTCCACCTTCGCCGAGCTGGCCGGATACTAAACAACGCCGCACTCCAAACAACACACTATACAAACACACTACACACACGCATATGCCACCAACTCACAAACACTACACAAATACGTTTGTACACGTGATGTAATAATATTTATTAATGTAAATTTATTTACGATTTTCAATAAAATTTAATTTATAACAAAGGTTTTTCTTTATATAAACTTTGGGCATTACTATATCGCAATTCTCCATATAAAATTGAAAGGAAGAGTAGTTGAAAATGTAAGCTTCTTTATTTTATTGTTTCAGTATTACCATTTTCATTATTGTCGGCAATTTATGTGTCCTTTAAAGGTTCAGTTGTTAATAACTTATTATAGAGATAACATTAACTATCAAAAAGGTATTCCATTCTTCTCAAATTTTGCGATAGGAATTTCTTTAAAAACTCACTGGCAAGGAAATTTATCGCGTTATTTAATCCATATTACGAGTACGGGTCGAGTTTCTTTAAATTTAGAAAGCTCTGATTATTATTTTTTTTACTATGTTCAATATGTTTAAAACAAACTTTATCTCTAGGTATATCCTGCTGTGTGAAACTGTAGCAATTCACCTAAAAAGAAAGTTCATACATCCAATCACTCATAAAATACCAAGTAGCGACAGCAAATTATTTATCGGAAAATTGAGGGTTATTACTCGGGCTCCGGAGGTGGGTCGGAAACCCAGCTGTCAAATGACGTCTTTCCGGCCCAAGATGGCCGCTCCGCGCGTGCGTGGGGGGCGCGAGGCCCACGCATGCGCGACTACCCTCACCGCTTAATCGATAGTGCAATGTAGAAACAGCCTGTTGGCTCGCGCGATCCGAGGAAAAATCCCATTTTCGATAGAACTAGAGGACTTTTTTTGGTGAAATTGTGAAGTAAAACGCCACAGTGTCTGTATCAAGCAGCGTCATCAACGGGGCCATCGCGAGGAAGATGCTGACCCCTCGGGATGTTGATGTTTCGCCCGTCGATACGTGTAAGTCACAATATTTTACGTGATCATGGAATTACGCGTAATTTAGAAAAAAATTCTGTTCACGAAATATTTTTGCTCCCAACAGGCCACCGAGGGCAGATCCTAGAGGCTTTTACTTAAAATTCGTAATTTGAAAAGATTTAGACGTTATGTACGTAGGTCAAAGATGTTATTACGGTGTAGGGTGTTTTACATCGATATGAATTGACTCGTATGTGGAGAGGTATTCTACTTTTTGTTATTTAAGATCAGGCGACATTCTACTCGTGAAAGATTTTTTCTTTCCATATTACTCTGTGAGGTCATTATATATATCAAACTGAAATGATAGAGAAAACAAAACATAAATAAACATAAAATAATAACCATTTGAGTTTTCTATACTAGTCTTCAAAAAAAAATATATTTATTTTGCAAAAATACTTAAAAAAATAATTGAGATATGATAAAAATTATACTCTTGATTTGATTTTGATTGGTAAGGATTTGACGATTATTTTCGATCACCTGAAAATTCTACTTTGAGGATCCATTCATTGGATCACCCTTAATTGGATCATATAAATGTCTCGCTGAAAAGAATCTTCGCTCTTGAGTTTTCTAAGAGATAATGATATGCCCTTCGGGCGTAAAAAATACAATACACAGGTATTTTATACTAGAATAAATTTGAAATACAAAATATTCCTTAATAATAACAGTTTCTTTAAGTATTCTTAAGATCCCTCTGAGATAGTTATATCAATTTGTATTGACTATTAATATTTTTCAAGTACTTCAGATAACACAGATCTCTAGCTAGTACGTACTGATGTTTATATTTTAAGCTTTGTCAACGAAATTCTATAAATATTATGCAATATTTTTATCCAATTACGTAGAGGAATCATCATTGTAATTTTAACTAAACTAGGTTTTATCGGACCGATAAATGCACTGACATTCGAGATAATGACACCAGTAGGTACTGATACTACAATTAATACAACTATACTAAACAATTTTACTATAAGTACTTCCAAATTTAATAATTTTTGCTTTTCATAAATAGATCTATATTTTCTCTAACAACATGTTTCTTCGGATGCATGGAATAGAGACCTGAATACTGATAAAGTAGTTTTGCATTTTGAGACCTGGTATTCTAAACTAAATACGAACACATAAATCCAGGCATCAGGTGATTACGACCAGTTTATATCTAAGTTGGCCTGTAACTCTTTGCGATTCGTTAACACTAAAAAATATTTTTTCTAAGGAATAAAAATAAAGATTGGGTTTCTGATCTGATCTTTTGATCTGAGTTTCAATAAATAATAGAAGCAGCCTGTTAACCTTCAAACTTATTTTTTGAAAAGCAGACTCGCGTAGATCACCGGCTGACCTTTCAGTGTCATCCAACTTGGAACGTTTATCTAAAGCTCTTTTAAAACAATGTGATGCTGGAAATAGCGAACCAATCGATAGTACTGAGTAAACGAACGCAACTAATCAACCTGTGTAATCAACGGAGTTAAAGGACAAAGATACACATTAAACTTATTTAATTGGCTTTGAGAGCTGGATTAGAGCTATTGAAATTAAAGTACTGTTTTCTATAGTAATTCTGGACAGATATTACACGGAGCACCATCTAGTTGGACTTGATGATTATGTACTATTTGATGAATCAAAGAATACTTAAACACATTTTTTTGTAATTGTCAACATAATTGTCATTCACTGGCCGCACTCCGCAATTTCACCCGCGTAGTTCCCGTTCCCGTGAGAATACGGGAATAAAATATAGCCATTACTTAGGGATAATGTAGCTTTCTAAATTAGAATTCTCCATTAAATGGAGAAAGAGTTTTGGAAATCGGTCCAGTAGTTTTTGAGTTCAATCGTTACAAACATACAAAATGCAAATCTTTCGTCTTTATAATATTGAGATATAACAAATACCTACTATATATAATATCTGCAGATGAAGCAAACATTAGTCCCCAAGCGGGGATCGAACCCAACTTCTTGCCGGCCCGCTATTAGACCAACTAAGCCACGGAGGTTGACAAAGCACGGCAATGTCAATTTAATCATATTTTTTTATGTTTCTACCAAATCGAAATCTTTTGTTACTATTTGGTTTATAGAATCCAAGATAAGAAATAATAAAACAAATTTATAAAATATTTGAACTTAAATGTTTTAAATATTGCTGGAAATACTGTCGAATTATCCCAACGTGACACAAATATAAAATATGTACTTACTGTGCGACGTAAAAAAATGAGATAAGTGAGAAAGGAGCATAACAGTATGTTATTTCATGGAAAGTTCTACATATACCCTGTCCACCTTCTAACAAAATGAACTTAATTGCAGTCTACTCTCCAAAGGATATACCTAGTGGTTTTACATAATTTGTATTTCAATTCTTTGTTATTTTTTTAAACTGTATAATGAAAAAATTGCCCCGTGATGACCAAATAACAAATGAAACACGCCGAGGCGCAAAGTTGGCAGGTCCTGTAATTAAATAATTAACTTATAACGAGACTCTACGTGCCTTGAAACGAAATATGCTTCCATTATACGAAAATAAATTATGGACTGTTGATCCATTTTACCATAATAGCAAGCATAAAGTTTATTTATTTTATTCCGTGGGGTGCCGGTAGTGGAAAGTTGTCCCTCCTCTCTTGCCCGTGGATGCAGTAAGAATCTGCCAAAGGATACCTCCGGAAGATGGGAAGTAGCGTCTTTTCATGTCAACATCCTGTACTGCGCTCGCCAACCTGCCTGCCAAGCGTGGCGAGTATGGCAACATCTTGGAGATCCATTCGGGAGGCCTATGTCCAGCAGTGGACGTGGACAGAAGTCCTATTGCTAAGATTAGCACGTTACATGACATACCAATTCCATTAAAAATATAATTAAATAAATTCATTAGTGCTAGATTATAAAAGTGAACATAAATCCAATATTTAAATCGTAGATGTGCTCTGACACTAAAAATTTTGGCATTGTCTTTATGTGTTTAAAAAAATAATGCCGACGCACGTACACTGGTTTTGCCAATAAACCAAACTGTTATAATTACCATTTATTGTGCAAACATTTGTGAAAAAGATAACACACACACGTCCGGCTAACACTGTGCTAACTGGTTTCAAATGAGTGAGCTCACTCATTTTGGATGAAAACAAAACAGTGCGCTCTCACTACGGTGAGGGCGGATCTAACGATTTAAATCTTTGACATAAATAAGATAATTAGATTATTGATATATAGGTAAATTACTAACTGATGTTCGAATATGCAAAGCATAGACAAACCGTGTTTATTTACGAGCAGTGCGACGAAATATTATGATGTATTTATTTTTTTAAACTTTATTGCACATTACAATCATAAAGTACAAAAGGTGTATTCAACATGGTTCACTTTTAAACACACATTTGTACCAATTACCAAACGAAAATTAATAAAAACGAAATGTACACGTAAAAGGTACTTTTCGGCTGGACGACAGGTGAATATTTAACAAGCTACAACGTGGAAACAAACTACATCTTATGAAATCCTTTTTCGACTTATTAAATCGATCTTTCAAGATTGGAGGCCGTCTAAAGTCACAATGGACTTCGAAAACGCGATCTTTCAAGATTGGAGGCCGTCTAAAGTCACAATGGACTTCGAAAACGCTGTACGTCAAGTTTATTTAGGAAGAAATTATATTCGAAAATGGTAGCAGTACGTCAAGTTTATTTAGGAATCGAAGTCAAAGGTTGTTATTTCCATTACAGCAGATGCTTAATTTTATTCTAAAGAGTAAACAGTTGAAAATATCAACACCTGTCAAGAAACGCCATGTATCACGATGTGCCGGAATCGCACAATTTCCACGATATTTCGTAGAGAGTGGTATTCAGTACGTGATGCTAAAGACGCCCTCCGGTGAGGACATGAATAAATTAAATAATTATTTAAAAAAAAACAGTGGCTCAACAAAACAGATTTTGAGAAAACTTGTTGCTGTAGTAAGGAACAGATCAGAACTACCAACAACTGTGCTACGCCGTAGCAGTCTCTACGTCAACTTGATACATTTTTGATCGTTCATATAACTTAGTAGTTATGAAAGTTTATATTATATATAAGAGACTCACTAGCATGCGGAAATCCCGATTACGGTTTTTTCATGCTTTTAGCTTTAAAACTTTACTTTTCTGTATATAATAAATAAATAAAAAAAATAAACTTAATTTATCTTATATTACCAGAATAAGTCTTAGTGCAAATCAGTAAAACTATAACACCAAACAAAGTCTTACAATAGCTTGTATTAGTAAACTGATGAAAAGAGCTATTGGCATATTTTTTTTAGGACTTTATTCGCTTAGCGAATATGGGATATACCTACATATATATATATATATTTATTGTTATTATTTATTATGTATTATTATATTATTAGATAATAACAACAAATTTTTAAAATTACGGGTACGAAAAATGCTTCCCATTTTTAAAAAACTTAGACATCTAAAAGATGAAAAAACAAATAAAACTGTGTATATATCGTTGTGCCAGTCAATAATGAGCTATGGAATTTCAGCTTGGGGGGGCGCTAAAAAGACCACTTTGATTAAACTAGAACGGTCACAACGCTGCGTAATAAAAGTAATTAATTTTAAACCCTTTAGATACTCTACCTCAAAACTTTACAAGGATTTTTCTGTATTAACGGTTAGGCAATTATATCTAAAATTGATTATCACTAGACAACACTTACATCCAACTCAGGAGAAAAAATCTAAAAGGAGGAAACATAAAATATATCACGTACCGTCTAGTAATACAGCCTTTGCACAAGATTTTGCCTATGTATTGGCACCATTTATTTATAACCGCGTTAGTAAGAAGATCCCATTGTATAATAAATCCAGATATATGTGTAAAAAAGCATTAGATGAATATTTTAGTAACCTAGACTATAACGAAACAGAACAACTTCTATTAAGGCTCAAATAAATTGATTTTATTTATTACTGAAACATAACCAAAAATTTATTAAAATAAATGAGGTACATATATATATATTTATTGTATCATTTTATTTGATGAAAATACATATTATATGATTAATTTACTCTAAATAAATATATTACACTATTTTATTACGTAGTATAAGTATACATACATATTAAATATCTACTACATTAATATATAGATAAATATCTATTTTATTTTTCTCGATAATAATTATAAAATAATTTTAATATTTGTTTAATACTAATTAATATAAGCAAAATGTTAAAGATGGCATTTCTTCATTTATTTTTCTTGATTCATTATTTTTGTGTAAATACTGTTAGTTTAAAATATGTCTCCATTTTGTTTGTCCTGCAGTATACTTACTATCGAAACAAAAGATCACAATTCCTTATCGCTAGTGTCTTTTGTTTTCAAACGCTTTTGTCTTCTTACGCAGGTAAAAAATGTTTTTGCGCCGCTATTATGATCCGTATTTATATGGGGCGGGAATCACTACTTTGCCGTAACACAGTCTTTTGACTAGCACGGAAAGTATTGACACCTAAACTGTTTAGGTACCGACATTTTTGCGATGATGCTCACTTGCATTCACTCATTGGTAGGTAGACTAACTAAAAAGTTATATTATTTAGAATAAGCTAAATGTTAAGTCTTTTAATTTTATTTTTGTTACCTACGCATCTAAACTGTTTTTTAAGTTGAGTTTTGAATAAAAATTATTCTTATTCTTATTCTTAATAATATAATATTAATATTTTTTTTCACTTATTTACGTTTGTATATAAAAAAGTATTACTTATTTTTTGTACCCCAACAAAATAAATAAAACTATTTTAATCATATAAAAAATAATTCAAAATTAAATTTATTCTAGAGAACTTTATTAAATAATGAATTTCAATTTTAATCACCCCTTCCTATCAGTTCCATAGTACCTCTACAATCAACGCTTTGGACTACGTGGCGCTGTTTGAAATTTGAAATGTCCGGCATTTATATTTTTTTATCCGGGTCCAAGTTCAAACTGTTAGAAAATTCTAGCAACGATATCCAACTCGAACAATGTACCAAATGGAAAAGTAGTGTCGCATTTCCGTCGTAAAGTTGTCTCCGCTGAGATATTATGTGGGACGTAACAGGCCGCTGCCGTTCACTAAAGCGTTATGGTCGCTGGGTTCCGACCGAGCTTTATAATCTGTCTGCCTGTGAGTTTTTCCTGTTGTAAATATCGTGAGGGAACCCGCGGTTTGCTCGAGACTTATTGACCTGTACTTTTCTCCAAATATTGTTAACTAAGCTGAGATAATAGGTGTTGGGCAAGCCACAGCTAACAATGTCCTGAAAAACATAAATAAATAGTTGCTGGCTGTACAAATCATCGAAATAAATGAGAAAGAGCGAAAGGCCATGCAAAAAAAATATGATAAAAATATCATTTATGTTTAAGATATTGTTGTTATTTAATCCGATACGTTTTTTTTCATTACGTGAAAAACTAAACCTACCCGAAACACACGAAAACCAGTGCTAGAAAACATTAATAAAATAATTTAGATAGCAAGTACCTAGCCTCAAACAATATCTCTTTTGGTAATTTAATGTTCACTGAAAATCTTTATAAATTAAAGTATGCTAGAAAATATTTTATAATACTGCGTAAATTTGCTACAGATAAGAAATATTATATTTCAAAGTCTATTTTCAAAGTCTAGTAGTACCTATTGTTCTTTTTAATCTCAGTATCTCTTGTTGCCTCTCTGTCTCTGCCGTGGGGTGCCGGCAGTAGAATGCTACCCCTCCTATCTTGCCCGTGTATGCAGTAGAAGCCTGCTAAGGGATTTCTCCGGAAGATGGGCAGCAGCGTCTTTCCATGTATCAACATCCCGTACTGCGCTCGCCAACCCGCCTGCCAAGTGTGGCGAGTATGGCAACTACCCCTCATGGAGATCATGAAGGAGGCCTGTGTTCAGTAGAGGACGTTTTACGGCTGAAATGATGATCTCTGAAAAAGAAAATGGAAATTGTTATCGCCAATCGACATTGTATTTAAAATAAAACTAAAAAAAACTTATTTTTATTATATTTGATAAGGCATATTATGACATTAATGAATATTTCAATGGCAAGTTTGTACGAAAATAATGATTTACGATATATAATCAAAGGATTTATTATCAATAATATTTTTTAAATGATATAGATAGGTAGGTATCTTTACTTAAAATAATTTATTCATGGCTGTGATTTATTTTAAATAAGATCAATATTTTTATTCATGTATCGCAAAATTAATACTTTGACTTTGACATTGTGTATTGACGGCATTTTATATAACCTTCAAAACGGCAAGTATATTTTCTGTCACCTAAGTTATGATTTGTCACTAATCTGCAATATCCCATTGATAATATTTGTTCCTACAAAAGTAGATCCGTCACCGAAATTAAATCACCAAGTGATATCAAAACTAGATAGCCTCCTCACAAAGCTCAAGACAGATTTACTAAATATTTTAAGAATTAACAAAAAATTCAAACAATTTTTATATATTTATTTATTTATTCATCTTAGGGAAACTATCAGCACAAGATACACAATAGTTATAAGTATAATAATAAGTGGCTATTAATAAGTTTCCACTTATAAATACACAGTAGTGCTTTACAAAGGACCAATTAAAAGAAATTAACAATAGCAGGCTAGTAATTCACACATACCCGAATAGATCCACATAATTTCACATTGTAAAAATATAAATAAACAAAAACTTGTCTACACTAAACTTCCGCAAAAGTTTAGGCATCTTATTCGATATAGTAAAATCAGCTCAGGAAATAGCATCAATCTCTCATAGCGAACACAAACTGCGAAGTTTGAATCCCGGAACTACTTGGTCGATGACGTGCGAACGGGTGGGTGAACCTTATTACATGGCTACGGAGAATCGATATCGTACCAGAAACTGTATATTCGTGTTTTGACTACATCAATGGGGGCGCATTTATGTACTATCTCCGTAGAGCTTTGAAAGTATCTAGCCGGTCCCTGAGCTAAAGCTTCAGCTTAAAGGTCTATTCTTCAGACATTTTTTTAAAGATTTGGACTTTAATATTATATGCACATAATATTCAGCCAAAATAGGGGCTTAAAATTGCTAACTATATTTTCATCACCAAAGTTTAGATTTGTCACTTATCTGCGGTACCCTATTTATTATAATATCTCTCGTCAAAAACTAGGTAAGGTCCAGGTTGTGTTTTAACAACAACGCACGAGCCGAGCGAGTATAGCGAGCGGAATATATTTATTACATATTGATAATTTTGGTAACAGATCTTCTATTTTGGGAACAAACATTTTTATTAGGTAATTGACAAAATGATACCATATAAAATTGTGAACTAATAAGTCATAGCAAGTAAATATCACACCAGAAATCATTTCAGTTAATAGGCACTGTTAATTGTTATATTAATGTTTTCGTTTGGTTCCGTATCACAAAAAGTATCTCAATACACCTTAAATTCGAGTAAATTGAGCGTCCAATTCAGCGGTTTTGCGAAGATAAGTGCAGATTGAAACAATTGGGTGGATAATTAAGAAGTTTTAAAGAGAACGACCCAATTACCGCCGGGGGAGTGGATTCCTAATGGATTTTAGGAACATCTTATAAATCTTAAATACGGGAGCTAACGGCGCGCGCCGTAATAAAATTAAAATTGCAAGTCACGGATCCAGGTGATGTAGTGCGAACAATGATACATGGTTAAAGATATTTATTTTCTCAAAAGAATTATAATTCACTTACAGAGAAAAACTTAAAATTAGGTAAACATTGTGTGCCTTACATTACAGCGTTAGGTATACTTAGTAGATTTTTTTTTTACATTAAATAATATTACATTCAACAAAAAAGGAAATAGTTTAGTATCGAAAATATTGAATAAGTTAGTTGAGGGTAGTCTTATATTTGGGCAAGCAGCAAGCGAGTGCGTGCAGTGTACTTCTACAGTTCTCAATTTAAAGTAATAACTCTATGCTTTCTACCCCTCCTCTCATGCCCGCGAATGCAGTATTTATTTATTTATTTATTTATTTATTTATCATACATTAGATGTATAACATTACAGGATAGAACACCCTAAGACGCTACAATCTATAAAATAACAATCACTACTTAACCTACACATCTATATAAATTATACATTTTATATATAAACAATACTGCAGCATGGCAATGGGCAGCAGCGTCTTTCCATGTATCAACATTTCGTACTGCGCTCGCCAAGCGTGGTGAGTATGGCAACTACCCATAGTGATCCATGAGGGAGGCCGTGTTTAGTAATGGACGTTTTACGGCTGAAATGACGATGACTCTATGTCCTCAGGTTTTATGCCTTTTTATTTTGGAGAATGATTTTTTTAAATGAAGAAGCTATTTTTTTTTACTTTCTCGTTAAACGTTGCGTTCAACCATTAGCTGTCTGTGATTTAGCCATTCAATGAAATGCCGGCGTATAATTAACTAACTAGTCATTCAACGAACTACTAGAGACACTTCATTGTGGTTGTTCAAATCAGGAATAAAAAAGGTGCTCAAAATTGGGTGCTCTCAAAATTGGTGCTGAAAATGGAACTACCCTGATTTGCCCAGTTGGCTACCACATAAAATAGTTCCATTATGGCCAAAAAGTCTCGCAAGATTATTAAATACACCTTAACAAATGATGCACAACTGGACACTAATAAATAATAAATTTAGCCAGGTGCGTGTCGGGCCACGCGCTATGTAAGGTTCCGTAGTTAACCAAAGACCTGTTGTTAGAAGTTAGTGTATGTTTTTTAACGTTTTCCAAAACATATTAACAGGAATTAATTGAGTTTTCGGTTTAAATTAGGTATTCCGGTATGTTTGGTAAACCGCATCACTCATTTGAGCGACGATATTTCTACGAAACTAAAGAAGCTAGCTTTACCGTTATAGTTTCCTAGAAAATGTATAGTTAAAACTGTATTTGTGATATGTTTCAATGCATAAATGCTGCAGGTTTTGAACTAGCCTGGTTGTGGCATCGAAAAAGAAGAAGAAGAATAGGCCGTTCGTTATTATCTGTGGATAGAATGGCGGGACAATATTGGAAAATTAGGAATATTTCATTGATCTTTCATGTAAATCCTTTTATAAACATTGTGGTAACGTAATTAAAGTGAAAATTTCATAACAAATCAATATTTATTTATTTATTTATTAAGACACTCCTACGACATCTTCACATTACATTCACAAAGTACATTAACAATACTGGTCCCGTGTGAGACACCTTTACAGGAGTGTACAGCACTCGATAAAAAAACTAAAAACAATATTGCTCATACATAATCTTACAAAACTAAAATGAAAACCAAAATTACCTAACTACAAATTATACAATAAAAAGAAAAATTACGAATTAATATTTTAATGATAGTTCTAATGAGTATTTGATTTAACATTATAAATTCATCATCATTACATCAGCCGTAGGACTGCTGTCCACGTCCACTGCTGGGCATACACAGGCCTCCCTCATGGACCTCGAAGATCACGTTTTGAAGTTTGTTACCATACTCGCCTGTTGAGGGGCATACGTTGCCTGTGTAGATGATGTTGATACACGTAAAGCCGCTGCTGCCCATCTTCCGGAGGTATTCCTTGGCAGATTCTTACATCATCCACGGCATCATCCACGGGATGAGGAGATCAATAGAGGAGAGGCAACATAGATATATAGATAACCTTATTGATCACCTGTAACAAAAAAAAAATATACCAGGTATATTATCAAACAGGAATATAATTTAACGATTTTGGGCAATTCAACAGGCGGCCTTATCGCTGTAAGCAATCTCTTCCAGGCAACCAATTGATTTAAAGAGAGCATAGGGCGAAGAAGGCGGTGGGTTAAAATCTTTTGGCTTTAGGAAAATAGTTAACTTAGAACTACTTAAACTAAACATACATTATTAACTTAACTATAACTAATAAAAACAAACTAATACATAACATTTATACTATAAACACCATTATAAAACCTCTTACAAACTAAAATATATCTCAATAAATAATATAAAATAATTAGACTGATACATACATAATCAAAATCAATAAATTCGGGAATAAAAAGAAAAGGGATAACTAGAATTAGATTGTCAACCAATTTACGATGACAGGTAATGATGATAACCTTATTTTTAAAAGTATGCAGTGACGAAAATGTCTTTCGTTAAGCGGCAAAGTATTCTACAGTCTGACAGCTTGGGCACTAAAAGAGCCACTGTAAAATGTAGTTTTTTATGTAGGTGTTTTAAGAAAAAGGTTTTCAGATGACCGAAGAGATAAGTCGTGAGAGGAGAAGAGGTATTGGAATTAGTCTTTGAAATAAGTAGGAGAAAAGAGACTGAAAAGGATAGAAAAAAGAAGGGATAGAATATGCAGATTCCGTCGCTGACGTATAGGAAGCCATTTCAGCTTGGCACGGAACTGGGATACGTGGTCATATTTACGGAGCCCGAATATAACCTAATGCATACATTTTGAAGGCGTTCCAATTTATCAAGCTGTTCCTGCGTAAGGTCCAGATAGCAAATATCCGCACGGGACGAAGGAGAGCATGAGCAAGTGCTGTTTTTGTGGCGATAGGGAGGAAGTTACGGATCCTTCTCAAGGAGCCAGCGGACGCGAACAGTTTACGACTAGTCGTCTCCATTTGGGTCCCCCACGAAAAGGTGCGGTCAAACATTAACCCTAAGTTCTTGATGGTTTCGCTGAATGGAACTACGGTACCATCAAATACTACTTTTGATATTACAGACCAGTCTAGGTTATTGGCAAGTCTAGAGCTGCCTATTACAATGAATTGAGTTTTATTAGGATTGATCAGTAAACCATGTCGGTCACTCCACTCCGTGATAAGACGTAAGTCACTGTTTATGGTTCTACTGGCTTGGGAAATAAGTAAAGGGGAAGCTTGAGAATATATTTGTAGGTCATTAGCATAGAGGTGAAATGAAGAAGAGATTTTGCGAGAGATATTGTTGATGAACACAACGAGAAGTGGAGAAAGTACGCCACCTTGCGGTACCCCAGCAGACACATCCAACCAGCCAAGTACGGTTGAGGAGACATTGAGGGAGTGAAGCAACGCAAGCAATATGTCAAAATCAACAGTATTGAAGGCGTTGCTAAAATCAAGGAGCGTTAAAACTGTTAGCTGCCCATTATCCATTATTTTTAAGAGAGTAGTGACAGTGCTATGTCCTTTGCGAAAGCCAGATTGCAAAGGATTTAGAAGTATGTAAATTCGAGGATAGAAAGGAGTTAAACTATTAAAAATGAGCAACATTCTACTGCCGGCACCCCATTGGTATAAGCTTACAATCTTACAAGATGAACAATGGCCGTACACATCGTAAGCTCAAAATAGTACCTACCCATGGCACGTAAACCAGCGCGGCGCCGGCGTATTGTATTTCACGACATTTTTGTATGCGCTGGAAGTTAGGAAACAATGCTGTTGAACTTTAGCTATCACCTCGTTATGTACAGGATACAGGAGCAATGAGCCAATGAGATTTTATGTTCCAAAGCCGTGTGGCCAATTACGTGGATGACCGCTGGAAATCCTTGTATTTGTATAGGAGATTTTTATTTTAAATAGTTTGAAAAAACTTACGGCTAGGTTATAAGTATATTAATAGGACATGCAGGTGCATGTATGCTGGAGGCTAATCTTAACTTTTGCAGATAGGCTGAAGCAAAATGACGAATATTAACTATAAAATTGTAAAATAATTGTGTTTTAATACCTAATCCGACTCAAAAGTACAATTGAGGAGCATCTGTTCAAAAGGTCGTATTTCTCCAATTTTTATGTTTTTTATTATTTTTTTTAACTCCTGGCCTAAAAGCACGTCGAATGAGCCTGAGTTGAGATGAAAGAATGAGAGATGAGAGTTGGTTCAAAAAGAGCGTATTATCCATAGAATAAAATTCAAACAATGTGAATTCCAATCAAAACAGATGTATTTCTGCACCATGTCACATGAACTTGTTCTCTCCAAATGTCTTAAACAAAACAGGCATATTTCTACTGCCAAAGACATCTTTTATTTTTTGTTCTGTTCAAAAGGTCGTTATTTTTTTCATACTTCGCAGCTTAAAACGAAAATCGATTTAATCAAATGGAAACGGTAGAATCCACAAGTGGTGGCTGTATACTGAAGTGTCATTGCCAACGTCAGCCGTTGCCAAATAAAAAAAAAATGATTGTCTCTGTACCTCTAAAATATCACAAAAAAGATGACAGCGATTTTTCCTCACGGTTGATCATTCGATGTGAGTGGAAGGTATTGTGAAATTTGGAAGCTCTACACAATAAAATAAATTGATAATTACAATAAAAATGGAGGAGCAAGGTTTCTTGCTAATAGGTATTTTCCTTTTGACAGAACCACAAAAAACTATGAGTATTTCCAAAAATTCGAGTCAAAAGTCTTATTTCTAAAAGTGACTTCAAAAGGGCATATTTTTAGAAAGTGACAAATCAGAAGGTTATTTTTCTGATTGGCCCGATCAAAAAGCCGTATTTCTAAACGTAAAATATATAAAAAAAACAATTGATACGTTTTTTTTTCTAAAATTACAAATCATATTGTAGTGTTAACCTACACGTTAATGAACGTTCAAATATATTTAAGCATTTACTCAATAAGAACAGGCAGTTTTTTCAGTTCTCGTAAAGTTTGTTTACCATGGAAATATGACCTTATGAACAGATGCTCCTCAATTATTTTACAAATTAGTTAGTAATCGTCGGTTTACTTTTTTTTGTAAAACGCACTGCATATTTTTTTGTGATTGTTTCTAATGTTGTTGATGATGATGGTCACTCAGGTTAGCGTTATAAAAATATGGTATATAACTTCAAACGGTTGAATTAGGAAACCTCCTCCTTTTTTTCGTCGGTTAAAAATAACAATGAAAAAAACGCGACCGAGAATCGAGAATCAAACACGTCTTCATTATTTAAATTTTTAAACGTAGAAAAAAATTGTTTTAGAAGTGTTGAAATTAATTTATAAAATATATACTTACTTACAATCGAATTGAGGAACCTCCTCTTTTTTCGTCGGTTAAAAATATAATTTAAAAACTTGAATTAAGCCGTTATAACGCTGCCATTTTGCGCGGGTTTCGGCTTTACCTAGATGACGTCACATATCCATGGAATATCCGGTTGATTTGGAATATTACCAATTTTATAACTTGGTAATTGGAATAGTAAAATTGCAGTTTCATATTTGAATTCTAATAAGTGTAATTCGAACTTCGAAAATCAAAATGTTTCCCCATTATCCACTTTTCAATCAGAGAGTGTCTCTCCAATCCATTACGTCACGAAAGGGGACGCTAATGCAATGAGATCCGTTGCCATCACGTCACTGTCAAGCTCTCCGGTTTGCTTTTCAATTTCCCTTCCTCTCTCCAGGTAATAAAGTCCATTTTGAGCTTTCATCATTCCGATAACATTTCCATCAGCAGAACCAATACCTACCAGTATCTGTAGGTATGCACTAAATAATAAGGTTTATTTTTCTTCTGTTTCTGTTTTCCTAAAGATCAGTCAATTGTCCGTTCTATCTCCAGGTATTACGGCTCATGTTGTATTGTACGTCATTTGCTAGGGGGTCGATAGGATTATTGAAAAGCCTGTCCCACCTTGTTTCAAGGTTGTCTGGATAAGATTTGAGCACCTAAGTATAGAGAGGCGGATTTTGTTGTATAGATTTACCTATTCCGAAATAGCTCGCTACGAAATAGGGCGGCTATCCGGAAACTGTGACTATGAAAAATTGGCCTTTAACAATCTGTCTAGTTAGATGATTATAAAATAATTTATGCACAGGAGGATATATTGTCAGATGGATTATATTTTGTATAAAAAATCTTTTTTAAAGATTTACGTAAATATTGCATATATGTAATATGCAACATTTACGTAGGTATACGGAAGAGCGTGATCCTCTATTAGATACAAGAATTTTGCATTTAGAAGGGGTCCACAAATACCATTTTTTGTATTGTATAATAAGTCAAAGAAATAAATATTTTATATTTTGTATTTGCGGAATATTTACCATGATATCAAAAATACTCAAATCATGTTAAATATCTAGCAGATATTGCTTAAAATGTTCACAACCATGATAGAAGTTATATCAGTATCCTATGATGCACATAATAATATAAGATTATTATACATATAATACATAAATGTATTATAGTAAAAATATACATAAATTATAAGTCGGTATTAAACTAGTAGCCTGACATTGCTGTCATTGATTGGCATTTAACTAATCAAAGTTAAAAATGTTATCAATGAGCCTACCCGATAGGTATCGCTTCATAATTTTGTAAGAAGCCGGAAAACAGGGCCTTACAAACAGTTTAGTGTATCAATGTTTACTTAAGTATTAATGATTAATGATATCTGGAACTGTTACACTTCATTTGTGAACAGGTACATACATTAAATAAATAACAACAACGTGTTTGTATTTCCTTTACTATACTTATATTCAAAGCTTTACTAGAAATGTAACCCTTGTACTGCGTGGTTGACCTTGCTGACTCAGCCATTAGTGTATTATTAGACGGATTGAGTGTCTCTTCGTTTTACGTCCAAAATAATATTCTTCAGACAGATTTGACGTTCCAAATTGCAATTTAATTTATCTATTGTGAAATAAATTAATTGAATGAACGACGCTTTCACCGGATTTTCGTTGTCCATAGTTGATTTTACGTTTTTCTTGTAAAGTTTTGTGAAAACAAGATGGCTTTTTCCGGTTTAACATCGCATTATCATTTATAAGAGAAAGAGATGGAGAGATTTTTCATGAAAAAGGTGGACCATATTGGATGACGAGGGCGAGAGAAAGGGACCTATGGAGGGTTTTAGGGGAGGCCTACGCTGCCGAGGCGACTACTGCTTTAGATATTTAGTTTTAAGTAAATTGTGTTTTATAATAAGTAGTAGAAATAAAAGCTTTTTTTTTATTTTATTTTATATTTTATTATCATTTATAAAATAAATTAACGCAAGACAAAAACTTTATCATATTTGTTGATAAAGTTTTTGTAAATTATTTACTAACATTACTAATTATATGGTTACTGTAGTTTATGGACGCTTGCGACACCAGGGAAGTTACACTCGCGCTGCCTCTTAGAAAATATACAAAACGCCCATTTTGAAGCTGTGACAAAGTAACTGGGAATTTAGAATTTTAATATATTTTTTATTCTGTAATTGGTTTCGTATAAAAAAGTTGTTATAGTGGCAAGATGTTTTCAGCCGATTATTCAAAAACTACTTATTCGAATGTATCTCCTCAAAATTCTGGCCGACCTATGACCGTTTGCCTTCCTTCTTCTCTTCGCAATTCAACTCTGTTACAGGCCATCATCTCGCTCTGTTCGCTCATCACGCCATCTGCACTCTCAACTTGATTCATTATCATCACATCAGCCTGTTGACACGTTGACGTTGGTATGGGCTTCCTTTTCAATGGTCCTGTGCTAGCCTCATCCACTAGTATGGCAACCTTGTCTATATCGTCCGCGTATCTGGCAGGTGGTCTCCCTCGAGGCCGTCTGGTCACGCTTCCTTCGGCAACTACGTTGTTACCGCCTTGCTCCATCGTTTCGCCTAGCAACATGTCCTGCCCATCTTAACTTAAATATAATAAATTCAAGTTCTCTTCTCTTCTCTGTTACAGCTGGCGAATGGCATAGCCCCGTGTTCTGGATCTTCATAAGTGGGTGCGCGGCGGTTGCGCTGGCGGCGCTCGCGCTGCTAGCCTTCTGGCTTGCGCGCCGGCGCAACTCGCTTAGCCACAAACTAGGTTAGTATTGTCACTCTCATCATCAACATATATATACAAACATATACATATATACAACATATATCTATACTCGTCATCATCAACATCTTAATCCTTAATGTATGTATATGAGAAAGGCGAGCTCCTCGATCATGTGACAAAATGTGACTTGCAAAAGAGACCCAACCAAAACTTACCTGCAGCTATTAGAGTCAGACGGTGCTGTGGTCTTCATCATTATCTTGGCTGTAGGACGTCCACGGCTGGACATAGGCCTCCCTAATCGGTCTCCAAGTCTTGATCATGAGCGGGTTGTTGTCATACTCTCCACGCTTGGCGGGGTTGGCAGGCGCAGTGTTGATATTTTAGAGATATCCCTTGGCAGATTCCTACTGCATCCTCGGGCAAGAGACGAAAGGCAACATTCTACTGTATGGCATATCGACATGCATTCTGAGTATTCGCTTGCGGTGACGCTAGCCACTAGCCGCTGGCCGGCGGAACTCGTTGGCTCGCGAACTAGGTCAGCATTGTGTTAACTACCCTCTACAACTATCTGATCTGTCCGATCCAGAGCTTTGTGAACAACATTGTCAAACGCATTTCACAATGCTTTCAATTGAATTGTAGAGCATTTTGACCAGTCAGCTGCATTTGACATGACGTGGGCAGAGAGTTGTAAGCCGCTTAAGGTGGCGTGTTCAATTTCTACTGCAGACAATTCTCAATCTGGGTGTTTTGTGCACATATTTAATACATTGTAAGATGGATTATTGACGTCCCATGCACTGCAGCGTCCCGTACAGCATGATTACCAGTTGCTGACGCTGTATAAATCATTTGTGATAGATGCAAAGGCCTTACTTTTTTTTTAATACAGGCTCTGCATAAAACCTCTCACTTGATAAAACCTCGCACATTGGTACCTAGTTTTATATACTTGTAGAGTATGTAGAGCTGTACCCGACAATACAATTTGCACATTGTGTAGACTCTTACCACGATTTTTACATATTTCTTAGAAGAAACTGGCTAATATTTTTTTTGTATAGGAAGCAAACGTGGTCCAGACAAAGCGCTGGTGTTCCAGCCCCCGCGCCGCGCCACCGCCGTGCGCTCCCCCGGCTCGGCCACGCACTACCTGCGCAAGAGTCCCTCGCCGACCGCGCCGACCGCCCCCGGCCCTGCCACGCCGCAGCCGCCGACGCCGCAAGCGCAGCTGCCGACTCCACACAACCCGGTAGATATCCATACAAATAAAAACATTCACCTCCCATGTTTCCCCGGTTCTGCGACACTACCTGCGCAAGAGTCCTTTGCCGACCGCCCCTACTCCCACAACGCTGCAGCCGCCCACTGCCCAAGACTTTCTCGCCGATCGCACCATTCCCGCAGCCGCCAACTCTACACAACCCGGTAGATAACTACACACAACCCGGTAGATAACTCCACACAACGCAATTAAAAACATTTACTGCCCAAGTTTTCCCCGGTTCTACCACGCACTACCTGCTCAAGAGTCCCTCACAGCTGCCCACATCCCCGCCACGCTACAGCCCCTGCCACGCTACAGCCGCCGGTAAATAACTTCACACAACCCAGAAAATAATCAGCCAGCCACACAACCCAGTAAATAATGCCGTAAGTCTAGTAAGTCTCCCTCGCCGACCGCGCCATCCTAAATAACCCGCAGCCGACGCCGCAACCTAGAAACCGGCTCATCACAGCCCGGTAAATAACTCCGCATAACCCGGAAAATAACACAGACTCCTAGACTTCACCGGTTCGGTCACACACTACCTGCGCAATAGTTCTTCGCCGACCGCGCCGAACACCCCGTACGGCCACATATCGCAACCGCCGTCACCACAAACGCAGCCGCTGACACTACACATCCCAGTAAATAACACTAACTAAAACAACTTTAACAACTGTAACTTTAACATGGGTAGTAAATAGGTACACATACCCGTCAAAACTTCAACGACTTGGCCACGCACTACTAGCGCAAATCTCCCTTGCCGTCTGCCTCCATCTCTGCTACGCCGTAGCAGCCGACGACGCGACGCCGTGGCTGCGCAGCCACTGCTTCCTCACTATCCGATAAATCATTTAACCCAGCCCAGTTTAAGTCCCCCACCCCGATCTAGTAGTAGTCTCACGAACTAAACTGTCTTGAGCAATTTATTCCCCTTAAAATCAGAAAAACCGGTCGTATAGATGTGAAAACTTACATCCCTATTCACGACCGCCCATAACCCAAAAACGTATTATCTAACTGCCAGCCAAATAGAGCATAATCGACCATTTACCGGATTATTGCCGATCATATCGTTGTACCTGCTAACGGTAGCTATGGTATTTACACAAATCGTTTTGTTCTGAAGATATAATCAGATTCTCTTGTTTTGATTATTGTTTTTCTGATGTTTTTAGTTCTTATAATTAAGAACTAAAAACATTTATTTAAAATAAATAACGTGAAGAGTTGTAACAAAGAGACGAACTGACATTTCATCATCATCACCCACAGCACGCCCACGTGGATAAAGACCCACGGCTGGTTATAGGGCTCCGTTAGTTTGTGCCATCCACCACGATCCTCCGATCCATCATTTGCCTACTACTTTATCTATGCCGCCCATCATTATGCCAGACGACCAACATTTCTAAAACACTGTCTCTCCAGCATTCAGTTATGGCCTTACAACACCTGCCATAACCGCGCCTGGCTCTGGGTCCTGCACCTCTGATCTATCTTTGACGATTTCGACATTGTGGTGTTGCGTAAGAAACCGTACTCCATGGGTTTCGTACTCAAGCTCGAAAGATCTTAGCTCGATGTTAAATACCTCGATTCTTTCGAGGTAGAGACCTCGAATAGCTCTCTGCGTGACTCCTATTCGAATCATAAACTCAGACAGAAAGCTGAGAGTAGTATTAGCATGGACCAAATATTTGGTCCAAGGTAGTTAGACTGCATAGTTTCATAATTTCAACTTAACTTCTCCTATTCGGTTGAAGCTAATGTATTTGTACGTACTACAACACCTTCCTAGGTGAAGTTTACTGTTTAAAAATAAACATTTACATAATGTAATACAGTGTCAGCAAGTTATTATTTTTTTTTTTTTTATATATTTAGATGTCCTTATAATTTGTAATTTATATTTATTTATAGTTTTAAACGACACTTAGGAATAACAAAGAAGGGTTCCACCTGTAGCTTACCGGCTAAAGCACTTCCGGCTTTAGGAAGTGTCAAGGATCGATTTGACCAACGTGGTTTCAAAACCCACCGGAATCGAAATTGTTGATAAGGTTTTCCATGTCCTTGATATGGTGTTGTTCCTTGTTCCAACAGCCATCGATCCACACGAGCCCCAGCACCCCCACGGGAGTCGAACCTGCGCCACTGAGCAAGGAGCTCGCCGACGCCAACGCCACCGAGAAGACTAACAAGTCGGAACCGGAAGTCAACTCCGATGGACGATTGGGGGACTTGCACTTCAAGCTGCGGTGAGTGACACTTCTAAAATATATCTAGAACAAAGTTCAATGTGATCATGAGTAGAAAACTTCTCTAACGTCTACTGAAAACATGAAGTAACAGATCGGACTTTATTTTACGGGTGAGAACGTTTAAATGGAAGTTTGGAATAGTTTTCGATATTAAATACTGTCTGTTTTCCAAATGCAGCTCTGATAATTTTTTCCACAAAACTTAATATGTTAATAGTCTTAGTGAATTAGACTTGCCCAGCACCTAAACCATTCTCTCCTTCTTTCCAAAATAGGGTAAATAAGTCTGCTCCGGCCGTTTTCGCAACCGGTTGCGAAACAAGATTGAATATTTCTTCTTTGCAACTAGTTCCGAAACCCAGTTGGGAAAACCACCAGAGGCAATAAGCCACATCAGAACACGCGAACGCTAATCGGTTTAAGGAATTTATTTTCTCTTAAGAACGGTACAGTTTACTAATAATGAGAATATCTATATATACTTATAATAAAATCGTAAACCTTTCGCGTCTGTACGTTAAATATTTTTGCAAATAAATTAGTCGAATACATGAGGGAAAGGTAATAAATAAGAGGTACAAAAACTAATTTTGAAATTTTTGTCGGTTTGTTTGTTTGTTTATGCACGCATCACGCAAACACCACTAATTTGATACAATATAAGGCTATTTGAGAAGATTAAAAATATACTACAAATTGTGGTTATTCTATCAGAAAATAGCGTAAAAGAACATGTCACTTTATTTTTAATTGGATTATGTATATTTTTTGAAAATAACAAGAAAAAAGGTATATATTTCGAAATTTTATCTGTGACCGAAACGCCTTGTGATTGGTTGCAACTCTGGTGACGTCACATGCAAGTAAACATTGCTTCCACGACAAAAAACATTTGAAATTCTAGAGATGCTGCGTTGTAATGTAACGTTGAAAAGAATCCTTCCAACTTATGCCGCAAGATTAGCCGTATTAAGAGGTTAGATATTAGGGATGTTATTTCGTTTCTTAATCATCAACATTTTTGCTACTATCTAATATATATAAATTTAAATATTACTTACTTCAAAGTGATCTTCACACAAAAATACATTTGAATGCGATACAATACTCTTTGGGCTTCTTCGAGCTAATTGTAACCACATTTTTCGTCTTTTGGGATTTGTTGGAACAGAAAAAAATATCTTGAGTGGACTATTAATAGACGTATTTGTGCATTGTGGCAGTACACACCATTTATACACCATTTTATAGGATAAATTGTAAACAAATTATTAAATTCACTTCAGCTGCACTGATGTTTCATTCAGGTTATGAACTTGTTTACTTGCGTGTGACGTCACACGGGTCTATGACTAGCGCCCCATTAAAAAAACAGCGTTTTTGGCGCGGTTTCGGAAATTTAAACTTTAACATAAATTTTTATTAATAATACAGTAAATCTCCTGGAAATATTGATGTAGTGTGCTTATTATGTAACTAGCTGTCCCTGCGAACTCCGTATCGCACCTACTACAACTACCCTACAACTACCCTAAAACTACTAATTTACGCAACGAAAAGTAGCCTATGTCCGTCTAAAATTACTACTACTAAAGTACCGTACCGTACTAAAATTCATACATACATTCTTACTTTCACTTTTATATATTAAGTAGGATTTGTAGGATAGGATGTAGGATAAAAAATCATAAATAACCATCTCAACATATCGGCGTGTTTACACGAAATTTTTACAAGATGATGAGGCCTGGATTGATCAAAACGATCCAAAAACAAAGCGCCAGTCGACGGTTTCGTTGTTTCAAAACCAACCAACGCCTACCAAAGTGAAACGACCTAGAAGCGGGGGCATGATTTTCATCGCGTGTTTTTTTTAAATTTGACTGGCTATTTGGTATCAATTCCTTTACGGAACCAAAGAAGCATCAACGCCAAATGGTAAACTATCAAATGATTGGCAGAAGTTTTATCTGTTATGATTAACTAGCGACCAAATACAGGGCTCCACGGGCTAATGCTTCACCACGTCAACGCGCCCGCGCACACCGCACTCAAAACGAGGGACTTCCTGGGCAGCACGCCGGTCGTACTCCTGGATCACCCTTCTTACAGCCCTGACCTAGCACCGTGTGACTTTTTTTTATTGCCGAACATAAAAAATTAGCTCAAAGAGATTTCGTGTGAGTGAGAATTTTCGTCGCCGAAAGTTGCGCTATCAACGTTAAAGCAGGCTTTAAACGAGCTGTCTGCGGCGGACTGGATAGTGTTTCGAAAACTAGTTTGCATAAAACTTTGTATAGAGGCTGGTGGTAGAGAGTATATTGAAAAGATTCAATAAAAAAAATACCTAAGTATATAGCACTTTAACTTATTTTCGTAAAATTTTCTGAGTATCCCTCGCACTTGCTGTTTCGGAAATTAACAAACTAAAAATACTTACCTACTTGACTCTCGGTCTGAGTATTCTTCGAATATTCATAGAGTGTTATTTTGTTCTAAGAGTATTATTTTCTGATATCTTTGCTTATTATTACGATCATTATACGAGAATTATACGGCTTATTTACGGTCTTAAACAGGCTTACTACATCTAAGTCCACGCGGACAAAGTCGCGGGAACAGCTAGTAATCAAATAAAGTTCCAGGATTTTGTATTGTACGTCAGAACTGGCGGCGAAACATGCAAAAAATGCAAAGGTTTATTGTTTTACTCAGAAACTCTACAAATATGATACTTCCAAGTTTCTAAGTTTCAAAAAATTTAAACGTTGCGAAAAATTGCGATGGACGAGGACCGAAGGCTAGCTTCTTCGGTTAAAAGGATTTAATCAAATGGCTAATAATTTGTTTATAGCAACATTAAAACGCTTATGTTATCTTAATGTGGTGTGCAATAAAGAGTTTTCTCTCTATTAAGATAGAGAGAAAACTCTTTATTGCACACCACAATGCTACTCTCACTTTACACGCGATTTGTGGAGTCGATAACACCAACTGTGCTAATGTTCCAGAAATCCCTAATGAGCTTCTATCTTGTGGCTAATAATCGTTCAGGAGATAGACTTTGCTATGTCCGACGCGACTAACGATTGAGAGCGTATTAGTGGTTAGGTCAATCTTCTACTGGGCTGAGTTGGCTTAGCTTTGGCGAAGAAGCTATCACATATAAATGTACAGTACAATCGATGATTCACTTCAGCTGTAACAAAGTAGATACATACATAAAGGGTTTTTGACGTCACGTCTGCCAATGTATGTATTTGTGGCGACGTGACTAACCAAAAAGGATTAGTGGTAAGGTCAGTCTTCTAACGGGCTGAGTTAGCTTAGCTTTGGTGAAGAAACCTATAGTGTTGTATTTGTCATTTGTAAAGGTTGTAAAACCTTTACGAATATCCACTGGCCCGAAGAAAGCCAGAGGGTTATGTTGGGCCTACCACTGGGCTACTAACATACTTGTAATAGACAGTGGCATACCAACTAAAAACCCATCGTTATTTAGTCTCTCACCTCAGTGCCAGAGCGTTGTCAAACCATTCGTCACCAGACGATTCGCTCGACGGCACAGTAGCAGGGCACTTGACAGGGTTGCGGGTTCCCGATCGGATTCGACCGCACCCCGTCGGTGATCATGCGACTAGGACGGACCCTTCCTGATCGCCTCTGAGGCGAGCTATGTCCCTTTGGACTAACAGCATTTGGAGGCCTGTGCGAGGTTGGTTGGTTCTCATCGCACTATCTCCCAGCTGGCTGGCAGCTCCATATGTTACAACCTGCGTTAAGTGGAAGGAGCTAAGGAGGCCGGCTGGAAAAAATAATAAAAATGATACGTATACCTTGGTTGGCGTGGTCAGCAAATAATATGGACTCATTAGCCAAATATTTAAATTACGATTACGTGAGCCAATTTGCGGACAAATAAAACCTGATTAAATGAGCATAGTTTTGAGCAGATATTAATGCAGACGCAATTAGGGAACAAGTTAGTTAGAAGATCGAGAAGGAAACCCATAACACTTGTCTTAAGTCACTTGTCTTACTTTAAGGCTAGATGGCTCTGTGTGCATTAATTATAATATTATTATAACAAAATTTTAAAAAGGCATTCTTAGTTTTCATCACAGTAAACAGTTATGCAGCTCTGGGGTTTTCTTATTTCATTTATTTTGCTTACATGTACACGTTTATACAGCTTAGATTTTATATTAGCCTTAAGAAAGTGCATGCACCAGGGCACTGCAATTTTGTATTTGGGCCTACATTTAAATAAAACAAATAGTCAGATTCTAAATAATTTGAAGTATAATTATAAATTAATTTCATACCCTTTCATCAATACAGCCGTATAAAGTCCAATACTGAACAAGCCTTCCTACATGAGGGGTAGTTGCCATACTCACCACGCTTGGCAGGCGGGTTGGCGAGCGCAGTACGGGATGTTGACACACGGAGAGACGCTGCTGCCCATCTTCCAGAGGTATCCTTTAGCAGGCTATTACTGCATTCACGGGCATGAGAGGGGTAACATTCTACTGCCGGCACACCATGGCAATACCCTTTACTTGTAGGTTAAATCAACATTTTCTGTCCGTCTCAGAAACCCAGCTATTATTGCTCTGCAATTCTCTTGTAGTGGAGGGCAGGCGTTACAGTCGCGTGTTAGTAGTGAAAGGTCGCAGTCAGGGGTAGGAATAATTATGATCGGGATGAACAGGAGAACTCTAGTAGTTACCTATAGATGGCGCTCTAATCGATGCTCAGTCGATATCACCTTTTCAATAATTTCAGGGGTACATAACATGGGTTCCGTAGCTTAGTGGTTAAAGCACTTCCGGCTTTAGAAAGCTTCGAGGATCGATTTGACGGACGTGGGTTCGAATCCCACCGAAATCGTAAATTTTTGATAAGGTATTTAATTTCCTTGCAATGTTCTACCATGTGTGGTTAAACACTATCAAATTTACAAACTATGATCGGGCTTTTAGCTGATTCATTCAATTTACACTTGATACGAATAAAATGATCACAATCTATCGTTTTTAAAGTTTTTTGCCCTACGATTTGGCCCCCAGCACTGAGGACTTATGGACTGTGGATGATGATGATAGATAGATAGATAGATAGAAAAGACTTTATTGCACACCTTAAAATTAAACACAATAACAAGAAACACTGAAAACAAAGGACAATTTGGGAGCCTTATCGCTAAAAAGCGATCTCTTCCAGTATGATGATAAATCGTTTTACGGACCCTTTACTGGTTTGGTATACTATACCAAAACAAGTTAAAATAAATGTATGAAAACTTGTACAACGCCTCTAGCGGATAGTTTGGTATTAAAATACGCAGTAAACTATACTACAGCTGCTGTAGTTTGGGCTTCATTTGCTTAGAATTTGTCACCATGAGTTACAAATATGACAGATGTCATAGTAACGTACTTTTAATACTGTAGTAACGGGAAGGAAAAAAATGGCCGCCAAAATGGCTGGCCAAATAACTTACGAATTTATAAATTAACTTGACACTGGCGGAATTGTGTTAAACCAAACACAATACCCATATAACCAAAAGGTCATAAAATAAAAAGACAAGACTGTAGTAACGGCAGGCGATCTACCAGTGACAACTCATGGTAGACACACTGACACACTTGGTAAGCTAGCTACATCAGGCTCGTAGTTAGCTTACCTTGTTAGCAGAGGAAAGGAAAACCGTAAAAATAGACAGTAACGTTGTTAAAAATTAGTCTAGTTAGTAGTCTATTCGACTACTGCGCCACGGCAGTCGTCCTTCTTTCTATTTTAGAGATCTTTAAGTCTTACTTAAAATTACCTTTGTTTTAAAATGGTTCGGTTTTGCTGATATTAGATAAATTGTTTATTTGCTACTTCAGCCTACACATACATTTTTACAAAAAATTGTATCAATCGTACATTCTTACATTGTAATAAAAACAAAAATTAGAAAACCAAATCCAAAACATATTATGATTAAAAAAATACAAAATAAACAAGTTATAAAAACAACAACATATAAAAAGCATGAAAATAAAAACATTAGACCAACATATAAGACAATAAATACTGAATGTGTTTTCAAATTATGTTTAGGTACTCATAGAGCAGCAAACACTGATCTTCAGTACTACCATATGCAGTGCCAGACATAAATATTGCTGGGCACACAAGTAAGTATATTTTATTATACCAGATGATTGGTACAGTGTCATACTTGAATACATTTGCAAACAACATTTTAAAACATGTTGTTCAGTTTATATTTACAAGCAGGACGTGCTCGCGACTCGTTCAGTACATCAGGCACGTAGCTAGGTTACCTAGTGAAGGAAACCCGGGAAAATCGATACTGAGGCTGCGAACGGGAAGCTTCGTTCTTTCTCCCGCAAACAATAACATACTTAAGTGTTTGTACAGCAACCCTTATAGTTTATTTATTTATTTTCCCAAAAGTACATATAGGTACACAGATACAATAAAATAAAAAACCTAATTTAAGAAATAGTTTTTCGTAAACTTTCGCGATCACATTATAATAAACTAGCTTCTACCCGCCGCTTCGCATGCGTTGTACCCGAATACAAAGTAGCCTATGTGTTAATTCTGGTCGACAATAATACGTGTGCAAAGTTTCAGCTCAATCCGTAGGGTAGTTTTTGCGTGAAGAGGTAACAAACCTCCATCCAAACAAGCTTTCGGCTTTATAATATTAGTGGGATAACAAAAACACGGGAATTTAAGAAAGATTTTAAGCATAACGCTTAAGGCTACGCTGATTTTCAAATAGGCCTTTTTCACACATTAGTAGGGTCGGCACAACAAATACAAATACAAATACAAATATTTTTTATTTCTGTAACTTAAACTAAAAAATACATTTCATGGGTTTGGGACCCTCTTTTAAGTATAAAAAATACCTGTCTTAGAGGATCTCGCTCTTCAATTATTAGTTACTAATATCTAGAGTACAGACACGTAAGTGTTAATAATAATATTTAAAATATTTACAAAACTAAAGTAAGTAGGTTGTGTATAAAGTGTACCTAGTGTTGTGTGTGTGTAATGTTTGTGTTTACAACATATTTTATCCTTTTATTCCAACTTAGTTAGATATTCTTTTGTCACGTATGTTGTACGCCTTGTTCCGCGGAGCCTTCTGCACACAGAAAAGAGAAGAGGACCTTTTAATAATTCAGTGCTTCTGCAGTTGCTCAACGTTCCCATAATTTTGGTCCAAATTAATATTTGGTTGGAAAGATAATTTATACCGTAGGGTATAATTTCTACCGTATTCGATTTCCATCGATCTTAAAACAATGAAAGGCAAGGACTTATATCTCATCATTTCAGCCACTACTCAACACAGGCCTCCCTCATGGACCTACACGAGGGGTAGTTGCCATACTCACCACGCTTGGCAAGCGGATTGGCGAGCGCAGTACGCGATGTTAATACAAGGAAAGACGCTGCTATCCATCGTCCGGGAGTATCCCTTAGCAGGCTCTTACTGTATCCACGGGGATGAGAGGAGGGGTAACATTCTACTGCCGGCACCCTACGGATTTATATCTATTGTTGATTTATACTCGACAGCAACTGGTATTTATGCTCTACGGGACGCTGAAGTATCTGGGACGTTGATAAATGGACTAGGCTTGCCCAGCAATACCAGCTTAGTCGGCTATTAGTCAGAGGAAAGAACAGGTCAATACATCTGTAGCTGACTTACCCGCGGGTTTCCTCGCAATGTTTTCCTTCACCGTTACAGCACGTGTTAGTAGTGCACACACATTTTTCATTTTTGAAAGTCAAAGTTACCCTTCTGACTCACATAAAATATAGAACAGTTATTGTTAACCACAAGACATTAGCGTCTGTGGTAGCCAATAAAACGAATAGCGTTTTTATAGCTGCTCCAACGAAAGCTATAAACTCTCCTGAACAGCCAAGTACAAATTGTAAGTCACTTTCAAGAAAATAATGGACCCACTGCCAGGGTTGTCACGCGAAAGGTTCCCGTGGAGTTTCAGAATACGGTAGACATGCGAACCACGAATTATTGTGTTTCAGGCCTGATCTTATGAATAACAGGATGCTCTGATAAGATTTGTTTGTGTAAATTGTTTATAACCGACGAATAACAAAAAGAGGTTCTCAAGTCAATGCGTACATAAATATTTTTGTATGTACGAGCTACTCGTTTGGAATATCTTTTATTTATTTTCGGCTTCGTTTGCTGAAAACCAAATATCTCATTCTGGAAATATACGAGGAATCTTGCTAAGTCTATAATTTCAGGAGATATTTGCTTAAAGTAAACGTTGAAACTAGAAAAGAATTAAATAAATATCATTCAACGGTCAAACCAAATAGCAAATAATGGTATTTACGAAAAATCATCTTCTAAATCCGTAAAGTGTAATTAATCCATTTCATGAAGATACACGTAGACTACTAGAGATAATTCGGTAACCACCTGAAGGGAAAATTAATCCAAGCAAACGAAATTAGCCTACAAGATCTTGGTTATGTAAAACAAAGGGCCTCGTCTCGAGCGGCAGCTCTGGAGCTTTGGCTATCATTGTTCCACTCTGTATTGAGACTCATTACAGAGATACAGAGTAAAACAATTGCCACAACTCTCATTGTAACTTAGGAACATTAGATACAGTTGGGGTGGCGTGCCGGCAATGGAATGTTGTTCTTCCTCTCTTGCCCATGGATGCAGTAAGAATCTGCCAAGGGATACCTCCGGAACATGGGCAGCAGCGTCTCTTTAACAACATCCCGCACTGCCCAGCGTGACGAGTATGGCAACAAACCCATTATAATCTTGGAGATCCATGAAGGAGGCCTATGTCAAGCAGTGGACGTGGACAGCTGTCCTAAGGCTGAGATGATGAAATACAGTTGCCTGAATACCCAGACCCGTAGATATGTATATTTTACCTTTCTGAGAATTAGAATAAAGTAGTATGATTAAACAGTTTTTGTTGAAAATAGCGTTGACATGAGCAATGTCTTAGTCGTGTGTGCGTATGATAAATCCTTACTTTACCAATACTATGAATGTGAAAGTCCTGTCTGACTGTACCCTAATCACGGCTGAATCTTGATAAATTAAAATCCTTCTGTATTTACTTTCTATATTTAACGTAAATGCATTGTTATCCAAATAAATCTTTGTTGCTATCTATACTAATATTACGAGTATAAAGCTGAAGAGCTCGTTTGTTTGATTGAACGCGCTAACCTCAGGAACTCAGGTTTAAATTAAACTTTTTTTAGATGTTGAATAGCCCAATTATCGAGAAGACTATTCATTTCAATTCAATACGTTTATTTCAGCTTAGAAATACATACACAGGTACACAGATACATATATCAGCCATAGATTAATTAATTAAATTAAAACATCTTAAATTAATGACGCACACAATCTTCATAAGCGCGTGGCACTATGTGTGCGCGTCCAATGTTACATGATAGCGCAGTCCGCTCGTTAGAGTATTTTTTGTTCTGTGGCAGTCCGTGTCCAGCCTTCTAGCTATAAGCACAGATTACAGAAACTAACAGATACATCACTTCAATACAAAAGCGAAAATAGGTACCTACGCTATAAGTACGCTGCTATAAGTTTCAGATAGCTACTGGTACTGCTCCTGACCCGGCGCATCAGGGATGCTGTTCTGTTGCGGATGATTGCGTAAAAGTCATCAACGCGGGACTCTGCAAATATCCCGTTTTCCCATTTTTTTTAAATCTTTATTTATGATAAAGGAGTTTAGTCACACAGTGACTATGCCACTTCAGTTAAACTAAACACATGTATAACACAAGAATATAGAAAAATACACATAAATAACAAAAAGAAGAAAGATTGATTAGCATTTTAGCCTCCTTAGATAATGGTGATGCCCGTACACAATTGCACACACCACGTATGCATAATGTACCATTTAAGGTTGGCTCATGAAATTATGTGACGCAGACGAAGTTGCGCAAAACAGCTAGTAGTGCATAAATCTAAACGATTTCATGAAATTATTATCTTGGTTTGAAAAGCGTCGACAGTCCTAACCTTCTAACAAGAGAGCCATCGACAAATCTCATTTTATTAGCCACGACCTTTCTCATCTCCCCAGAGTCCAAATTGCCATTCTTTTAGACGATTTAGATATGCGTCTCGTTTGTCTCGACTCATTTAAAAACATTATACATTTTTCCACGTATATTTGCGACGGTATGTCGGGTCCCTCCCTGGGGCAAAGTGAGCTGGATTTATCCTCACACTTTTGCATGTTTGAACTTGCTAAAGAATTCAGAGACATTCTGGTTGTGTGAGGCTAGCTGTAGGCCATACTTAATCCTACAAATACGTTTTGTCCATTTCTGTCGTTTAAAAACATTGATTGCGAATGTGTAAGAGATAAATCATTTGTTGTTGGAGTTATTTATTTATTTATTTATTCATCTTAGGGAAACTATCAGCACAAGATACACAATAGTTATAAGTATAATAATAAGTGGCTATTAATAAGTTTCCACTTATAGATACACAGTAGTGGTTTACAAAGAACAAATTAAAAGAAATGAACAATAGTAGGCTAGTAATTCACACATACCCGTTATGTTATGTCAGTTCTAACTGACATAACATAACGTGTTATAACGTGTTAATGTTTTAAAATCACCGTTAAAATTTATTTCACCGTAGAAACTGTTTAAGATTCCCATAAAGTTTACAATATTCTAAACAACATGAAAATGTGCCATTGGTGTCCTAGTGTAATGTTGAGTTATTGTCTGAATAAAAAAATAGATAAACAAATATTTTTGTTAATTTTATTTATTTATTGCTATATGTACATATATATATATATGAGCTTGACTCCTTTAGCATAGACTGGCTTCAACAAGCTCAAGACAGGGATAAGTGGAAGGAGGGAAGGGAGGCCTTTGCCCTGCAGTGGGAAACATCAGGCTTATAAATAAATAAATAAATAATAATATGTACATGGTTTACATAAGATTTATGTAATACATAATTATTATAAGTCACATATATGAACCCTGTTATGACGTTGCAAATTTGGTCAGCTTTTAAGCATCAATGCTGTATAATATTAGATCATTAAATAATTTACATTGTTTTTTATGTCAATAAATAAGGAGTAGGTAAACATGCAGTAGGTATTTAATAAGTCATAGATAAAATAAGATTTACATTAAGTCAAGTTAAATAAAAACAATTCGGATTTAAGTAAAAACTTTTGATTCATATTTAGATCATTTCAATAATATTCAGAGGTCAAGTGAAGGAGACGGTACATGCAATTCAATTGTATACAATATTAAAAGTTATACTTAACACAATAATAATTTTGATTGGGAACTAAAGTTAAAATTGAGTACCTACATTATTTAGAATTGTTATAAAAATTTATCAGTCATAAAGTCATAAATTCATTCAATGAATAATCATCATTTCAGCCGTAAAACGTCCACTACTGAACACAGGCCTCCCTCATGGAACTCCATAAGGGGCAGTTGCCATACTCACCACGCTTGGCAGGCGGGTTGGCGAGCGCAGTATAGGATGTTGAAACACGGAATGACGCTGTTGCCCATCTTCCGGAGGTAGCTCTTAGCAGACTCTTACTGCATCCACGGGCAAGAGAGGAGGGGCAACATTCTACTGCCGGCACCCCACGGCATGAATAATAAAAAAAATAAAAGTATTTTTTTTATTTATTGTAGAATAAGTTGTCCTTTATTTCTGGTTTTAGTTCTTTCGGTATTTTATTGTACATTTTTATGAGCATAAAATTAGGATCTTTTTCCCACTGTTTGAAGGTTTGTTGGTAGGTTAAGTTTGGTCTTATTCCGCCTATTGTAGTTTGTGTAAAGTTCATTGTAGGATTGGAAGTATTGTCTGTTTTTCATACAAATACTGCGGCTTATAAAATATAGATACATGGAAGAGTTAGAACTTCTCTTTCTATAAAGTGCAGTCTACAGGTCACTCGAGTCGGTATGTTTACTAATATTCGTTTACACTTTTTTTGCATGATAAACAGCTGATCAAAGTCTACACTCCCACCCCATAATATAATTCCGTAATTGAATGACGAGAATGCATGGGCGTAGTATGCACTGAGGTATGCGATGTAATTAGTATTTATTTTTAGGATACTTATTGCGTATATGAATTTTGAAAGTTTTGTTTTTGTGTTCTATATATGTTTACATCACACAGACATAATGCATTTCGTGAAACAGGCGTATAATGGATTTTAACCCATATTTTCATCTCCTAAGAATACATTTCAACTTTAGTAGTACATAAGATAAGGTATATATTTCAACTTAAGCTTATGAGATATGCTGCAGCAAGTATTTAAATATTTTATTTCCGAACTTTCGTACATCATCTCAGTCGTAGGAATGCTGTCCACGTCCAGTGCTGGGCATACACCTCCCTCATTGGTCTCCAAGATCTAATGTACGTAATGGATGGGATGTTAATATACGTAAAGACGCTGCTGCCCATCTTCCGGAGGTATCCTTTAGTAGATTCTTACTGAATCCACGGGCAAGAGAGGAGAGGCAACATTCTACTGCCGGCACTACACAGCAGGGGATGATTCATCATCATCATTTCGGCCATAAAACGTCCACTAAAGAACAAAGGCCTCCCTCATGGGTCTCCATGAGGGGTAGTTGCCATACTCACCACGCTTGGCAGGCGGGTTGGCGAGCGCAGTATGGGATGTTGATATATGGAAAGACTCTGCTGCCCATCTTCCGTAGGTATCCTTTTGTAGATTCTTACTGCATCCACGGGCAAGAGATGAGAGGCAACATTATACTGCCGGCACTACAAAGCAGGGGACGATTAATTTAAGAAAAATGTTGAAACACGTGTTTATTTTTTTTTATTTGACAATGTTAGTACCAATTTTCAAGGATCTCAAGTAAACAATTATGTTTCCCATGCCAAGTTTTCTCCCTTATAATAATAGATGTAAGGGGAGCTGCTTTACCAAAGGAAAGGGCTGATTTTTTTAATATTCTAATACTAATATATATGTTTGATTATTTTTATGTCCCAATATTTATGCAAAATAACTTGTAAATCAAGTAAAAAACTATGATTTACCAACCTTACAAACTTTCATCCCCTAATTGGCCACTCAGGGGGTGATTTTTGTGAAACGCTGCAACATGTGTTTAATAATTTTGGTAACTCAATCCATTTATGTGAAATTTCAAGTAAATCGAGTGGGTCAAATATTTCCAACAAATTTTCATCCCCTATATTTTAACTTAGGAGATGATTTTTGAGGAATTCTGAAACACAGGTTAATTAAGTTTCAAATTCTAATATATATGTTAATTTTTAGGTTTTTTAAGTGAAAAATAACGAATTTTTCCATAGAAACTTTCATCCCCTATTTTAACCCCTTCTGGTTTAATTTACGCAACAAAAGCGTATGTCTATGTCCGTCTCCATGGTCTAATCTACTCCTATACTAAAATTCATCCAAATCGGTTCAGCGGTTCTGTCGTGAAAAGGGAACATATGTACATACTAACATACATACATAGATACATCCACACTTTCGCTTTTATATATTAGTAGGGATATAAATTCGAGGGTTTAGTTTTTCTTGCTCGTAAGTCTGAATTCTAGGGCATTTTGTACTATTGGTCTATAATATATTCCCTATATCGGCGGGGAAAATCACTAGATTGAATTGTATGCTTGTACATATTTGGTATATTATTAACTGAAAGGTCTAGGAATCACAATCTTATAAGAAATAAGACTTCCTCGTTAAAAATCCGTACAGAGTTATGCCTTTGAGTTTATTCATTACAAACAAAAATACAAAATATGTCTTATTATAATATTAGTACCTAATAATCATGCATAATAATGCATGATTTTTTTTATCCCAATTTTATGATATTTTAATAAAACCATTCCCTCCATTTTGTGTGAACAGCCATCTTACATGAATATGATGTCAACAGTATAAGGCTTTATTGCTTTTGTTCAGGCTGTGGGGGGTATTATGATGGAACTTGCTAACCGATATAACATTACGAAGTTTTTAGATTGGGGTATCGTGTTTTGTTTGTATAATTCCTGGAAAAAGAAAATAAAGCCCATGGAAAATTGAGGGTTACTTATTACGCCCTTAGCCACAACCATTTCAAATATTTGTTTCATATTGTTACTGGCTGTCATTAAACAACTTAACAAGTTGGAGGAAACTGATACTGAAAAGGGTAGAATTCCAGTTTACCTCTTGCTGCTTCCATTGTTTAACGGAGTTGTAGATTGTTAGATAGATAGAAAACACTTTATTGTACACCACATTAAGAGAACATAAACAATTATTAAGAAATAAGGTAAAAAAAAACAGGCGTGTTGTTTGTTACATTGACATTTCTGAGTTGGCTAAAATTGGTCTAAGCGAAAGGAGGCATATACTGCAGGATGGTTAACCCCCGAGCTGGTAATGATATTGACTACATCATCATACGTAGGTACATTATTTTGGTCCCCAAATTCAGAACAAATTAGTACCTACACCCATCATTAAAAAAATTATAGCGTAATTTCCTCTGATGACTACATGAATATGCATTATTCAGTATCAGTAATTCCCTCATGAATTGTGCATTGTCACCCGTGACACTACACCGACCCTAGCCAGCCCAACTCCTTGTATACAAAATACCGGAGAAGGCCTCTGGGCCGCCGGCAGTATTCCTTCCTCGAAAGATATGCAGATGTAGTAGAAAAAGGGCATGACTCAATGAGCTCTTGTTCAAGAAACCTATTTGATTCCAGGTATGAGAACGAGAAGAACGCGCTGGTGGTCTCCGTGGTGTCCTGCCAGGGTCTGCCGGGCAGGGAGCCGGCGGGACCGGACCCGTACGTGAAGCTGCAACTTCTGCCCGACAAACAGCACAAGGTCAAGACTAGGTGAGTTGATGCTACTAATAACTCCCATTTTGATGACAGAAAGATGGGATTAGGGCAAAAAGAGTATTTTTTTGTATGAAAATGGCAAAAATGGAAACCTCTAGGGCTCTTCCAGAAGCCTCTCTGAAAGTTGGAATGCTGAGCTATTTGTGGCACAGATAAAGGTACCTAAAATGTAAACAACATTGACAGAGGTATTTTAGAATACCTCCTATCTTTCAATGTTGTTGCAATTTAAATCGAAACCTATTCTAAAATTATGCTAAAGCGTCTAATAAAAAAGTTTTTATCTTATTACTATATTGGATTATCGGGTATTTATCGCGTGATTACCTTTATTTCGACGAGCTCTATGGCGCAGCGAGCGAAGGTCCGCCTGCGACGCAAGGGGTTGCGGGTTCGATTCCCGCCTCGGGGCAAATGTCTGTACGATCTGCAGATATTTGTTCAGGGTGTTCTGGGTGTTTTTCTATATATAATAAAAATATCTATCTATGTAGAATAATGTATTAAGTATATCAGTCATCTAGTACCCAAAACACAAACGCTCTGCTTAGCTTGGGGCTAGATGATGCTGTGTGAGTTGTCCAGCATTATTTATTTATTTATATTTATTTATTTATTTTAATACCGACTTTTCGACCGGATTGCACCTGGTCGTGGTCGCGGGGAGACTGCGCATTCGGGGAGATAGGTAAGGTGGTGCATTCCTGTGTAAATTCAATAAGAAGTAGTTGAAAGCTTACGTACAAAATAGATATACCAGCAAATAGCGTATAATAGCTGAACGTCCTTTGCCGAGCATAAATATTTCATCAAATATTTTTAGCCCTTTAATTTCTAATGTCGCTTTGGCCGCGAGTCTCGCTCGCACTTGTCCGCTGTATTTGTAACGCATAGGTATCGACTTCCTCCAGCTTAAACAAAGACTGATCGGAATCTTTGACCTAACACTCAAATCAAAAATAGCTTGCCCAACACTTATACCATACTCTCCGTCGAAGCCTTATCCATCTAACAATGTCCCAGGAACTGCAGCGTCCCATACAGTATGAGTACCAGTTGCTGACGCGGTATGAAGCATCCACAATAGATTGCGAAGGCCTTAGTTTATTTAACGTTCAACGTTTTTAGGTTTGTCGACACCTTTGGTTTAGCTCCGGTGACGTTAAAATATGTTAAAAGGCAAAAATGGGCGTGGCCACAAGATAGCGGATTATGTAAGTATTTGTGTCAAACCCCATAGGTTATCTAAAATTATTTTATAAATAAACTCATTATGATCTCTGTCCAACTGATGGTCCTCAGCTTGACATTGTCTTCAATGTTTTCGACTGCCTCGGCGGCTCCGTTGGTCTAATAGCCGACTGATACGTAGGAGGAAGCGGGTTCGATTCCCGCTACAGGACAAATGTTCTTAATTCTTATTTCTTTAGTGTACACAAAGTAAATACATAGACAAAAGCTTATTTAAAGGACATGTACAAAGGTGAGCCTACCCTACCAAGAGTTTTCTTCCAGCAAACTTTTGAGGATAGGAAAACTGATTTTAAAGTGGGTACGTGTACACAAAACCAAAAGTATTAATTATATAAATACACGTTGCTACGAAAATAAAAAAAAAACAATAAACAGACTAATTATGCAAATCAAATAAAACAAATGCTCGTAAAGTTACTCATATGTAAATACCTACATACAATAATAAATGTATGTATATAAAATAAATAAATATATATATATATGTATATATATACGTATACATATTTATTATATATGTTTATATATATACATATATGTTTATAATTATTCAACAGATATTTGTCCCTGGTCTGGGATACATATTATATCAATCATCTGGTTTGCATAGTACAAACTTTGCTTAGGGACTAGATTGTGTTGTGTATAGTGTCCAGCATTATTAAATTATTGAATGTAACTCCTTCCAGGGTGGTCCGCAAGACTCGCTGCCCCGTGTACGACGAAGACTTCACGTTCTACGGCCTCGCCCCGCAACAGCTCTCTGCTATCACCCTCCACTTCGTCGTCCTCAGCTTCGACAGGTAAGATTAGTTGTGCTATTGTTAAATTACCGGTCCCAACCTAGGGCGCACATTCGTGGTCATTGACCGGGTCTCAAAAGTCCAAGCTCGGGGTTTGCCAACGAGCGATGAAACGCAGAATTTTTGATGTGAAACAAGTGGATAAGATTCGCAATACCTGGCGCTCAAAAACCGGCATCGCAGATGTGGGGTAAAAGGCATTCAAAATTAAATGGGTCCAGTCTGGTCACGTTTCCTGAATACACACGCATATTCATATAGTATACGCGGATGTGTTAAGACTACCATAGATTGGAATCCGGACGAAAAACTACAGAGACAGAAAACAATGGAGGAAACGTAGGATAACTTTGCGCAACAGTGGCTCCGTATAAGGTTATTATTAAAAATAGAAAACAATGTTAATTTGGTAAAAAATAGTTTGCCTATCGAAACTTGATCCTTGACATCAGCCAGTCCAAAAATTTTAACATTAGTGATGACTTTTGTAGAGTATGACTCAGTTTCATGTTTATAAATTGAAATACCTATTAATTCGCAGATATTCCCGCGACGAGATAATCGGCGAGGTGGTGTCCCCTCTCTCAGGCCTGCAGCTGCACAGCGGAGAGGCCATGGCGCTCTGTCGCGAGATACAACCGCGCAGCCTCAAGGTACACATCTCTCCAATACTGCCAGCCGCTTCCCTAATGTCTACTCTGAATTACGAGTATGTTGTAGCCAAAGAGAGTGGAAGGCAAATGCAGTGTAAAATGCAAAAGCGTTCTGCGGAAATCAGGGGTCTTTCTGAAATAAAGATGATATATTTTTTTATTTTAGAGACAGAGAGTGATTAATTCTGGAGAATTTTCGTGAATGTGTAGGTTAATGTCTATATGTGTAACTCTATTTCCGTATTATTTTATTATATATAATATTAAAGATAGTGGGTTATGCGTGAGGTTTCTGACTAGCTGAGCCAGCCTAACTCTGACAGCGCAGAATGTTCCTGGGAACGATGGCTTCATGAAGAACCTTTTCTGATTTGTCCTTTGATGATCCACTAAATGGCTACTTCGCTAGGTTATTAAGATGTAGGGTGTAATGAAGCCCAGAACACGCTTATTACAATGTACACATCTGTCAATCGTAATCATCATCACCATTTCAGCCGTAAAACGTTCACAGGCCTTCCCTCATGGATCTCCATGAGGGGTAGTTGTGATACTCACTACGCTTGGCAGTGTACCATTCTTCTTCCGGCAATCAACAGAAAAACATCCGCAATTTTATATTGTTCCAAATTCGATGTAAACAAACTTTAAAAATTAGCTTGCTAAACAAGCTCATTTTGATTAGAATTGATTACAATTATGGGAGTATACTTTGATGGGAGGTCAAACATCCAAAACTCAACAAGAAGAAATTGTTTTTTAAGTTAAGTACAAAGGGTCTGTTTACCATGTCAAATTTGGCTGAAGTAGGTACGTTATTAACATACGTATAACCGGGTACTTATCGCGTAAATTACCTTTATTATTTCCCGACGTTTCGCTTGGATTGCACCAAGCATGGTCCCGGGAAGATATAATACCTCTATAAATATAATACCCGGGTATAATGCCGTGTGGTGCCGGCAGTAGAATGTTACCCCTCCTCTCCTACCCGTGGATGCAGTAAGAGCCTGCTAAGGGACACCTCCGGAAGATTGGCAGCAGCGTCTATCCGTGTATCAACATCTCATACTGCGCTCACCAACCCGCCTGCCAAGCGTGGTGAGAATGGCAACTACCCCTCATGGAGATCCATGAGGGAGGCCTGTGTTCATCAGTGGACGTTTTATGGCTGAAATGATGACCCGGTTATATGTATGTTGATAATGTGTTGTGATCGCGAAAGTTTAAAAAAGAAGTAGGTACGATGAAACACCTGTTCTGCCTCGTTGTCTAGATGCGCAGCGTGGGCCGCGGAGAGGTTCTGGTGTCTCTGTGCTGGCAGCCGGCCGCCGCCCGGCTCACCGTCGTGCTGCTGAAGGCGCGGAACCTGCCCAAGATGGACGTCACTGGACTTGCGGACCCGTAAGTAAACGTAGCGAAACCACAGATTACAGAAGCGAAACCTACTTCGCCTATGATGTATTTTATAATTAACATAAACCTGGCGTTAAAATTAATCTAAGCTTCCTGCCCATCCTACGGTGCCGAAACGTCCACGTTTTCACGCACGGTACGGCCAGTCCACGAGTTCACTCAGCGAGCTAAGGAGCGTGCTACGCTCAGAGTTCCTCTGAAGGATTAAATCCGCAAATTGTGTTGTGTGGTTGTGTGTGTTATTATTAGTATTACAAGTTAATTTTATAAACGCGATGGTCTCTGAACGCTTAACCAAACAAATAGATGAATGAGCATGCGTTAAGTTCATCTTCCACCGCTGAGTCCGCAGACCGTTTACCGTTAATAAATATCATACATTTATTTATTCAGTTAGGTTTACAAAGCAGTTTCCTTAAATCTAATTACAGGGGGTGTTTATGCTTCTGAACGTTAACTACTTTGAACTAAACCTATGTGTACTTTAACTTAATACTCTTTGCTCTAAGTGAAAACTTGTATAGAGACACGAGGTGGCTATGCTGCTGCTACAAAACCCATGTTGCCCTCATCTTTCTAATTTTGTAGTTTAGTGTTCATTACTTAAACTAATCTAAACACTTCGTTTGCCAAAAATAAGACTACGACCTCTGCAAAACGTAACAACAGGCTTTGATTTCACTTTTAAACGTAGGTACACAATACATGCTATCAATCTTAATATCTATTCACCATCTGTATAACACTTAAATAATGTAGGTACACAACACATGGATTGCGTCTCGTTCTGCTTGCACTCAAATCAAATATCAAAATCAAAAAGAAAATCAGCGTTTGCTCCTTGAGCATATCCCACGCTGAGCCATGACTTTCTGACGTGCTGCAGCACACACATAAAATTTTGATTGCTAATTAAAATTGTCTTAATTTGTTATATTTTGTGTTTTTTTGATGTATTGTACTTTGTTAATGTTATCACTGTTGTAATGTATGTAATTCAGCTTTTGTTTCTTGTATCTCTGCAGTCGTAAATAAACGTTTTATCCATCTATTTAATAATACTAGGCGTTAGTAGGCTAATTATCAAAATACCACGGAACTATACTACAGTACCATACAACTAAAATCCCACATCTTGTTTCAGCTACGTGAAAATGTACCTGCTGTACAACGGCCAACGCATCGCCAAGAAGAAGACGCACGTGAAGAAGCGCACACTGAACCCGGTGTTCAACGAGTCGTTCGTGTTCGAGGTCCCCGCGGCGCCCAACGCGACGCTGGACCACGTGTCTCTGGAGCTGCTCGTGCTCGACTGGGACCGCCTCACCAAGAACGAGGTTAGTAGCGAGGTAAACATAACTGCACACTTATCTATCGCCATTTTTAGCTTAAGGCCCGGCGCCCATTATCGGCATCGGCAAGGAAAAGGATCCTTCGGCATCCTACATGCAAGCGCACACTGTCGGAAACTATGCTTTGGCTGCTGCAACGTTCTTAGGGATGACGAGGCGTCCTTAAGCATGTTGTGCACGTTGCACCCCCCGAGTGTTGCCTCGGCGCCGCCGGCGGCGTACCGATGCCGAAGCATCCCGAAGCATTCTCAAGGCTGCCGATACAGCAGCCTCAAGCATACCGAAGCGGTATTTTTTGTTATTACGACCATATACACGGCAATTTCTACTTTATTGCCATTATGTTAATGTATATTGCTATTTGCCACCTAAAATCCTCAGTCGTGCCGATGCCGATAATGGGCGCCGGGCCTAATACGTGCACATTTCATTCCGTTTATTGACCTTTTTTTGGGAGCTTTCTGAACCTGCAATATGCTTTTCTGCAATATTGAATGACTATCTGAGGAATATTTCTATAACTTATTTTTTTTAATATTCATTGTTTTGTACAGAACGTTATTCGTAGCACATACGAATAAACCCATACTCTATAGAAGCTTATTTAAATGATATTGACCCTTGGCCGAGCGTCGCTCGGTTCAACCGCGATAAGAAATTATGTCATATCCAAATTACACAATATTAAGCCTAATTTAATGTCATGCGGGCACTAAATTAGGCTTAATATAAAGATAAATATTGAAACAATGAATAGAAGTAAAAGAGTGAGGTTTTTTCTTCGTTTCTTTCCTTTCTTAATTTGCTTTGTCTTGTCACTTCATAAAAATGTTTGTCGAAGTGAACGAATTCAATTATGTGCTTTATTCTATTTAAATGTGTTTTGTTTTTATTTTTTAAACTGACTATTCTAAGTACCGTTTTGCTCTTTTGTTTAAACACTTTGACTTTGAATATTGGAGCGTTATAATAGATAAAAAAGAACCAAGCACTAGCAACCAAGTAGAAGCCTATACCGTCGTGTTTCCTCATTTATCATCTTCAAGACAGTTATCCACCATAGTTGCCGACACTATTTCATCTACAATATGCATTATTTTTTAGCATTCACCTTTTTATCTATGGGCTTGAAAATTTTGCTTCTAAAGCAATGCTGAGGGTATCCTTATTTTTTCAAGCTTTATTAAACTTGCTCGATGTTAGTAAATTTGTTTGGACCAAATCTTCCAAGCTAAACCACTTCCTGCCAAGATTAGAAGCTTTAAAATTTATAATAGTTAGTCACTTGACAAGGTGACACTAGTATCAAAACTAGCTGATGTCACCAAGCTCCTCAACAATATCCACTTCCAGAAAACCAAATCTAGGAAAATTTTGATTTCCACACTACTTCACAAAAATCTGAATTAATTAAACATTTTTGCATTTTGATTGCTCTATGGCTATTAGGAAATGTTATTCTATTTTTTGTTCCAGGTAATCGGTAGACTGGAGCTCGGTGCGAACGGGTCAGGCTCTGCCCGCCACCACTGGCGCGAGGTGCAAGCGGCGCCGCGCCGGCAGATCGCCGACTGGCACAAACTGAAGGAGTAGGGCTTCCTCAGTTCTCTACTGAAGAGGATGGGTGTGGAAGGGTAGGGTGTGGCCCGGCAGAATTGTGGTTTGGGAACGTTGACGCAATTGTTGGTACTTATCACACTTAATTTATTGAGAAGAGATCATTTGCAGTTCTCTTGTTTGAGTCACAACATTTCCAATGTCATCGATGTAATTTGCAGTAGTTTTTTTATCCTATCGATTCCCGCCTCGGGACAAATGTCTGTACGATCTGCAAATATTTGTTCAGGGTGTTCTGGGTGTTTTTCTATATATATAATAAAAATACATATGTATCTATGTAGTATAATGTATTAAATATATCAGTCATCTAGTACCCATAACACAAGCTCTGCTTACCTTGGGGCTAGATGATGCTGTGTGATTTGTCCAGCATTATTTATTTATTTATTATATGATAGATATCTGGTATCTTTGGGGACTTCCGTGCCGATTTTTTTAATTTACATAATTATTTGAAGGTTTACATGGGACTAAGATAGTAGTAGATTTTTTTATGGAATTAAGTAGGTAAGTGAATTAATGAATGGGCTCTATTATAAAATATTCAGTTTGATTCAATGTTATTAAACATAAAAACTGATGTGCACTGCAAAATGATCCAAAAAAGTTTGTAGATAGATGTTATTTTGAGTAGTTTGCCCGCCCGGGGGAGTACCACCGCTCTGTCAGCATTGGAGCCCACTGGTTGGCATTCCAACCAGCTTCGGGTCTTAAGGCAGAGTAGCCGCAAATAACAAACGCGACGTATCATCTATCGCAAAGGTTTAAACACGATTTCACAACACAGAACATTCTAGTCTTATACGGCGTCCTACGTAATTAACAACATTTAGCAGGTTTTGTCTCATACGCTACATCTCAGACAGGATTCTCAGAGGTAGGTCTCGAAGTTTCTCTATCCGATTTACCAGACTCCGTTTCCGAAACATCCATACTCTTATCGACATAACAACTGTCGACTGGGAAATCCCTGAAGTCGGTCGGTAATAGTTACCTACTTTTGCGGATGTTCCAATAACCGTCGCTTACAGCCAAAGCAATCTAATCTCTTTGTGTTGATAATTATATATAGAAATTAAATCCGTGATGCTTGAACGTGTTACGGGGTATTGCAGATAGGTGACAAACTTTTTAGATTGGTTGGGATCGTAGCGCGTTCATGGGTGTCTAATCTAGATCCAACTTGATTAAGGAATAACGAGATGAAAGGTGTGCGGGTAGATTGAGAATCGACTCCATCACTTTAGTTTGTGAAAATGTGTTTGCCTTTTGTCTATGGTGGGAGGGCACCAAACTGCATACCTTCTTACACACATCATTTAATTATTTGAGAGTTTGTTTTATTTATTTAACTACGTACTTATTACATTTTAGCGTTGTTACCAAAAATTGTACTTTCGTTGATACGAACTATAAGCGTTAACGTTCTTCAAACACAACTCCAAGTGAAAATTAACCGTAAAAATTACCATTTTTATATTATCTAAGATAACATCACACGTTTTTACTTTTGACTTCTGTTTTTTTAAACATTAATCGAATGTTTCGTGATTTATTTTCTAATGTTCTTTTTGGACGCCAAAATATTTTCACTTATTACTATTGCACGGGTAACGTAAGGAATAGAATGGCTAAGCCGAGTAGCAGGTTCGTATACCGTTGGTTTAGCGCTATATATAACTAAATGATATTTTCATCGGTAGATAGAGTGAATTTTGTCATTATAATCATCATTAATTTAACGCACAGTATTATAATTATAACCATTTCTGTTGTCCCTTTACATACATTAACTATAAGTGTAGAACTAAATGTTGAACACCTAGAAACTTGTGTAGATAATAATAATATGAAGCGAGAGTATCTTTATAGATCTTTTAAGTAGCTAAATCATTGTAATATTTGCAAAGTTACTGAAAAACGTAATTTTTATCTACATACATTACAACATGCCTACCCTGAAAATGACACGGGGCTCAATTCTAAAAATGGCAGTTTATACTCTCCCTTCAATGTATTTCAATTCTCTACATATCTATACGTAAGACACTGTGTAAATGTGATTTAAAATATTTAACGGGGATATACACAAAAAATATAAGATCAATGAAATTATATTGTAAGAAAAATTATTATACAATAACAACAAAAGATTTATGTTTGCAATAATTTAGTTCAAGGTCATCCATACGACATTGGTAAAATTAATTTATGACGTAACAGTAAAGCACGAGCAATTTTGGAATACGTGCCAGTTGTAATACTCATGTTTAGTATAGCTATGTATAGTTGTCGTATAGGGGAGATGTAACGTGACATAAATCTATTTTATACAATAGTTACCTTTAGGTTTATTGAAGCTCATGAAGCTTTGCTCGTCTTCTAGTATTCACGTGTGTCAACAGGCGCTTATATCTCACATGGTCCAAACGAGTACCACTTGCTCACAGACCTGATCTCATTCTATCATGAAATATAATATGTAACTCTTTCACAAAGAACATTATATAAGTTACAATATTATATACGTAGAGACAGTAGTTTTAGGAAAGGGTTGACGAATTTTAAAGGCTTTGCTTAAAAGCAAAGTGGTAGCTTTGGTGTGACGATGCAAATTAGAAATAATATATTTTCTTTCATAAAATTAAGTCCTTACTGTCCTTAAATTAAAGTCTCCATACAAAGACATTCCATTCGGAAGTAAATGTAAATATAACATCGCTTTAGTCATCGATTTGCTTCTCATTCTAATTGTTAATGTAAGATTAGTAGATAATATTTCATTAAACCCTCGTGTTTTTGTATCTCATAATGGTAAATGTTCCCTGGGTGTTGTAGATGCAGAGCACACGCAAAACATGACTAAAGGATTACTTTGATTTAGAAAGGGAACTATACATTCATACCTTGTACATCGTCATCCATCACAGACGTAGGACGTCCCTCGTGAATCTTCAAGTGCGAGATCATGAGTGGCGCCAACGTGGTAACAGCCGCACATATCTACCACGAGTATATTATAGGCGGGTTGGCGAGCGCAATACGAAATGTTGATCTGCTGCTTATCTTTTGGAGTTATCACTTGGGATATTCTTACTGAATCCACGGGCAAGACTTACCAATTTCCAATTTAAATCATTCTGATGAGTTTTCGGGTAAAGCTCAAATTTTATTTAACTACCGACATTTATGGTTTCTGAAAATCCAATTCAACATCCAATAACTCGTGACGGCTTCGAAGAAAGTACATTTGTGTGAATGTTGAGTTCTTTAAGCATTTACCACGTCAAAATTGTCATCATTGCCTGCAGTCATCATTGGAAGAATATGTTTCTATCCAATAATGTCTTCAGATAAGTATATTTCGTTCATAAAAACATGTACCAGCACATTATTCACACACAGATTTATAATATAACGGAAATTTAGTGAATAATAAATATTGACTGGTGCTTTCACAATAATATTGTTTGTTTTATTTAAGAACCTACTTAGCCTATCCCTTTTAGGTAGGTGTCTAGATTATGTCACAGGTACGAATAGGTGACGATTAATTCGACAGCCCCTAGGCCTCAGTGGAGGTTACGGGTTCGATACCCGTGGACGAATGTTCGCTTTCAAATATTTGTCTCGGGGTCTGTGTGTTTTCTATGTATATAAAATAAAAAATGTTTAGAAAATATATACAATTTTAAGCATCTGCTTTCCATAGTACAAGCTTTGCTTAGTTAGGGACTAGGTAGCGCTGTGTGTCTTGTTTATTTAAATAAAACAGATGCTAGTAATAAAACAACTTTTTAATTCAATTGTATATTTTGATATCAAATCTTATAACATACTTACGATAACACAGCTTAACAAAATGGGTACTCAAAACAGTGCTTAAGCCCGTCCATCTCAAATATTACAAAACGATCGCAACAGTGAAATGGACGGTTTTCTAAACTATAAATTCTACGCATAATTTCTTGTCATGTGCCATTTCGTGTTCAGAACTTTAAACAATAAACTCGGCTGGTTGCAATTTAAATTAATTTAAAGTTACTTGGACAAACAATTTATCTTAAAACATACAAAAAATTACATCATAACTATTTTTTGCATTATAATAATAATCCTGTTTAGTGGTACTGGTTTGTCATTAATACTAATATCCTTACAGACCTTGTAAAACATTCAGTAACACCTAACATCCAAAAATCAGATCTAACTAATCAAGACACCAAAATTCCTAAACATTCTTATACTGAATTTAAATATAACGGACATTTAGCCATCAAAAATTAATTTCAAGGTCGAGAAACGCACATTTTTTAAATATTAAATTACTTGCACATTCATATTGTCTTTTTAATACAATCCCTACGTGGACGTTTCTTTGATTTCATCTAGCTATACAGAGTTTGCTATCTGGATGATTTTGTATTTCGTCCATTAGATCCGGCTGATCACGTGACTCGCGACAGATTTGCAACAGGCGTAAATCTTGCGATCATCGCTGTCGAACGCCGAATTCCTTGCTGTTATCTTACAAAAATTGCCGTGGGGTGCCGGCAGTTTGCCTTGGGGTGCCGGCAGTAGAATTTTACCCCTCCTCTGCTACCCGTGGATGCAGTAAGAGCCTGCTAAGGGACACCTCCGGAAGATGGGCAGCAGCGTCTTTCCGTATATTAACATCCCGTACTGCGCTCGCCAACCCGCCTGCCAAGCCTGGTGAGTATGGCAACTACCCCTCATGGATCTCCATGTGGGAGGTCTGTGTCTGTGTTCAGTAGTGGACGTTTTACGGCTGAAATGATGATGATGATCTTACAAAATGTACGTTTGACGGCAATGAATGCAAGATTTACGCCTGTTGAAAACCTGAAACTGTCGCGACGTAATCAGCTTGCCGATTAATTATTTACTACATCATTTATAACTCTATAATATCAAAAAATGTATGTATATATTATACAATAAATGTATGCATAAAGTTATATTGTTTGTGTTTTTAGCTTTAGTGTTAACGTTTGGGTGAGCAATAATATTACAAGATTAATTGTTTTTAAAACAGTTTTTACAACTTTTTAAGTTCATCATTTCAGCCGTAGGACGTCCATTGCTGGACATAGGCCTCCCTCATGGATTTCCAGTTATTGCGGTTGGAAGCGATCTGCATCCACCGTCGACCTGCGGTCTTCACCAGGTCGTCAGCCCATCTTGTTGGTGGACGTCCTACCGTCGTTGGGGTTGGTAGCCGTCCGTCTCTCGGGGATTCTTAGCACCCCTAGCCTCGCCGTTACCGTGGCTGCTAGCGTAACCAGGACTAACGGGGCTGCCGGGGACTCGGGGCCTGGTCCTTGGTTTCACCATCATGGGGGGTTGTTGCCATACTCGCCACGCTTGGCAGGCGGGTTGGCGAGCGCAGTATAGGATGTTTATGATGCGGAAGATGCTGCTGTCCATCTTCCAAAGGCATCCCTTAGCAGATTCTTACTGCATCCACGGGCAAGAGAAGAGGGGTAACATTCTACTGCCGGTACCCACGGCAACTTTTCAAGATATTGAATCAAAAATTCACAGTCAAGCTTTCTGGTCTTAGTGACAGCGTTTGCGGTGTTAGATAAGATGGAGTATAAAAATACATTTCCAGATAGCAAACTTACACAAAACAACAGACCAGACAACACAGAACACAAATGCAAAATAGAATGTGCGCACAGAGAGACTACCACTAAACATGTCTACGATTACAATGTTATTGCTGATAAAAGAAGATATGAAGAGTTCTGCCAGATATGTAACAACTGTTTGATATTAAACATTTTGGTCCGAAGTCAAAAGTTCAATATAAAATACCAACAAACAATAAGAAACTTAAATTATATTTTTCTTAGTTTAACTTTAAGAGTAACTAAATAAAAAATAAGTTTAACAACCAATCAAAATCAATGTTGGCACTAGGGGATGTATTAGGTCCCACACAGTTCCTTCTATACACGAATATAAATACGGTTAAAATTCTCCTGTAATAATTTGAAGATATAGATTAAGATAAGTTTCGTTCCTTAGATATACGGATATAAGAGTTATAGATTACTTATTGGTAACTGTTCTTAGTTGAAAACTACTAGTAGCTTGCTAAGTGCATGCACGTTGGTAAAAACGCGTAATGACAGAAAACTCTTATATGTCAAATATATCTACGAGGACATCTTGAAGGACTATACGATAAAGTGCATGAACTTAACAAGCCATAGGATAATTAGTACAGTGTAAATATTTCAAATAGTCACGAGTAAAAATCTTAAGAGTTAAATAATATTAACATCTACTAAATGCATCTAGAGAACGCTGTAATAATAACACGTAGTATGTAGAGGCAAGACCTATACGACAAGTCAGATCGCATTCTTTACATATTAAAACCCTTAATTTATGAAAGCGGCAAGATAATTATGTCATGATTCGTATATTCGGATTTAACGTTATATTCGGCAATACTAACATTTATGCGGCAAAGTTATACGATATCAATTAAATCACTATGAGTATTCAAATAAAGCTTATGTCTATATAGCTTTTTCAGTCCAAAAGGTATTCTTAGGAATATCCGAAGGCGATGTTTGGAATCCAATAATTTAAAATAAATAAGTTAGAAAAGTGACAGTGTCATCACGTGAATTCCTAAATGCATTGTCTTTTCCAAAGCAAAGAGTATCAAAGTCGGTTAGACCTAAATTTGTGATAGTGCATCAATATTGTTAAAGTGAACTAACATTTTTGCTATAGATTTGAACACACAAACGAAAGCGTTCGTTTGTGTCCATAATATATATATAAAAATAAATAACGCGTAAGCTGATACAAAAAAAGTACATCGTGCTAAAGTATATACAGCTTAGTTATTATCTTTGATTTCTTATATTAAAATCCAATCTCCATTTGTGGAGATAACGATTACTGATCCCATAGTCGGCAAGGTAGGCTCCACCTCGACTGGCTACAAAAGTTACAGGGATTTGGTAAGGACTTTGGCCCGTTTTATCATTGGGATGATTCTCTTTTTAAAGGCATTTGTAGTGGGTGATTTGCCCATACATATATTTCTTTTCATGTTGAAAAAATAATGCTACACTCTGCATTAAATATCTTTCTCTGTTTATCAGAAACATTACAATCAGATATAATATTGTCTATATCATGTCTGACAACATCTACAAGTGCCTTCATAAGACCACGTTTCACATCAGTGAAAAACATTCCACGAACTTCTCAAAAGTTCTGCATTCCCAAACGGTCAAATTCATACTTTTACAAGACTGCAGTCACAGAATCTACGGGCCGGACGGAATATGTACCTTATAGGAGGCCTCGGTCTAGTTCTTTGCGGAGCATGCGAGCCAGTTTTTGGACATCCTCACTTACTTGCCCGGCGAATAAGGCGTCGAGTAGCTCACCTCGTGAGGCCAGTGAGAATACCCCAGCAAGTCTTGACACGGACTTGTCTGAGAGATGGCGCTCTACGACAGACCTGGAATTATGGACAGAATAATATTAGTGTGGAGTGAGTGAGATGCTATCAAGAAGGTTTTATGTTAATATGCATGTACTTCACAATACTACAAACTGAGAATTGAAAGGAGAATCGTAAACAAAACATGTTATAATGAAGGAAAATTAAACTAAGAAGAACATAGATATAATTCGATTCGCTTATAGATATTGACACATCAGTCTATGATTTATATCGTAAAATTAACTAACACAAACAATAACACAAAATATACAGTCTATAAATACAAAATAACTTTTGTTATTCAAAGAATTTATTATAATGTTAACAGCCTGTACGTGTTGGGTGTTCATGTTCAACCGCACTCGGTCTGTTGATTGTCAAGGACGAAACGTGGCTTTTCATCCATAAGTAAGATTCGTGGAAATTGCTTTTCTTTCTGAATTGAATCTTAAGTTTACCGTAATAAAATATTTAATTAATAAAAATAAGTAATAATAGTTACAAAAATTTGTCAGAACAAATTCAGTCAGGACAAAATTTTGGTAGAAAAGTCAGTTGAATTAGTTCCATTCAGGGAACTATGTGAATGATGAGACATGTTGTGTAGATCAAAAATTACATAGAAAAGGGAAGAAGAATAATAATAGACGTAAGGAACAAAAATAAGTGTTTAACTTACTTGAGCGACTGATGAGATTCACGAAGAGCATCCTGGAGGAAGCCACGGTCATACGAGAAGTCAACCTCGCAGAATGAAACCACTGCCATTAACACCGTCTGGAATTATCAAGAACCTAACATGAATGAATCCTGCAAGTATCAAGTATCTCCTATAAATAAATAATACTGAACACTACATAAACCACCATCTAGCTAGATGGTGGTTGATATAATTCTTAGACAGATATTTTTACAATCTAAAATGTTTTCATTCACTAGGCTTATAATACATTGAAAGAAAACATCGTGAGGAAACTCTCGACTTTAAACATATTGATCTTTCCTTTGGAAACGCCTGACTAAGTCACATCATCGACCTGTATTAATCTACTGCTGGACATATGCTTCCCCAAATCATCTATCCATCTAGCTCGTGGGTTTCCTACACTACGTTTACCAAGTCGCGGTCTCTACTCAAGAGCTCGTTTACCTCCAACGGTTATCGGTGTTTGAGTCATAGATAGATAGACAGAAGTTAGAAAATGTTTTATTGCACACCTTAAACTAAATCAAAATCATATTTATAGTCATATCAAACCAATAATAATCTATCAACCAATGCCACTTCAGCTTCATAATCCTATGTGCGTCGACGACTTTGGTCCTCTGTGGGTTAAACTCGTTACGGATTGTATGTTTCAGAGATTCCGAGCATCACACGCTTTACGTCACGACTGGTAGGACGCACTGGTTAAAAACATTTAAGAGGATAATATGGATCATATGTTCCGTCGTACAGCGTAGACGATCTGACGCTGTCTAAATCATCTAGAACTAACTTCAAGCCAGACATGATAACGTGCTTTACCACTTCTCTGTCACACGCTTCTTTACTCGCTCGCGAGACTTTCAGGAATTAGAGAGTAGAAATGCACAGCACTACTCACATGAAACTTGGACCGGAATGCGGCGAGTTGCCGCTCGTCCGCCGCCGACAGCTGACCGTGCCGCCGCAGCACGCCTAATTTCACGGCAGACTTAATCACGTGCTTCACTAGCTTCTCTGCTTCCCGCTTCTCAACGCGATCGCGAAGGACTGTCAGAAACTGTAAACGGAATACATTGACAAAATAATGTAATGGCGCGTTATAGTAACGGCTCACAACCCAACTAAAATTGAGTGGCGATCGTATCTATCAGAAACTACTAGTTTTATTGTTTGTAATATTGTTTATATTGCATGACATAATAAAGATTCCTTACAAAACAGACAAACGAAAATAGCACGAACAATGTGGCCTGCAATAAGGGGGTAATCTCGTAGGGTACGTCTGCACTAACAGGCGGTTTGACAAGCCTAAATTTACTTTGCGAGAAGTAAAGTGAAATGAACATTTCAGAATTTTAGCAACTAGCAAGCCCAACATTTTGCTCTGCGCCTCTGCTAGGAGGTAACCAGGTGTAAAACATTAAGCTCTAGAGTCACTAGAGAGTAACTTGCATCTGGTGGCCTAGGCCAAGCTGGCTGTCAGTGCGGACGTAGCATAAAAACCATGTCATCTTTTAATCCACTTATGTCACGTCCACGTGCATTCACCAGTAAGCACTGAGGCAAGTCTCGCTATGGACCATATATGGTCATATTGCTGGTGGAGTAAATCCTTAAAATCGTTTTAAATTCAGGTGGTTGTTTTTTGACTTCGTTTTGAACATAAAATAAACAAACGCTGCATTTCATTACATTTGTCATCACAAGCATTATAGTTAATTTTGTCTTCACCATATCCGTATAAACAGACTGCTTCTAAAATAACTGCACAAAGCGGATGTTTTATTAACGCCGGGTTTGTGTTTATACTGATTTGTTCCTCGACGGTCTCGTATGATACAGGGAGATAAATTGCTATGAGGTCATACTCGATTTTACTAGGTTTACCTTGAGCTAATCATGTTCAATTTGCACTATGAGCGATATACGATATAATTGGAACCTGTTGAAGGATTGTAATTGGGGGAACACTAGCCCAAGCTGTATCCTCTGTTGGTGGCTCAAATAAATAAAATAAAATTAGTGAATTCCCACCAAGGATTTTGGCCGGTCAGAGAAATACTTTTCCAAATCGGTTAATTAACTGCCGTCGGGGTACAGAGGTAAGAGGCTAAGTCGGTTAAAAACATCATCATCATCATTTCAGCCGCAAAACGTCCACTACTGAACACAGGCCTCCCTCATGATTCTCTATGAGGGGTAGTTGCCATACTCACCACGCTTGGCAGGCGGGTTGGCGAGCGCAGTACGGGATGTTAATACACTAAGACGGCATCCACGGGCATGAGAGGAGAGGGGCTGCGGCTTCTACTGCGGGTACCCCACGGCCCCACGGTTAAAAATATAATTGTTTGCAAATGGTCTCGATTCTGTACACTGGCTAAAAGCCGAATCATGATCTGTTCAGCTGAAGATATGGCGCGATGACTTTTGTGAGACTAGAAGGATAAGCTATGTTTAATTTAGATCTTTATCTTTATACTGGTTGCAAGCAAAAACTAAAGAAGATTTCAAGGATGTGGCACGATCATTTGGACTTTCAAAAAACGCTTGAAGATATTCCTACTAATCAATCAACAAACTTATCCAATGTAGGCTGAGCTACGGTTCTTATAGGCGTCAGGCTTAATTTTATGTATTTCCGATTTATTATTGTTATTATCATTGTGTTTTATTGTTCTTCTTTTTATGTAATTCCTCCTTAGTGTTGAAATTGTAATAATCATTATTTGTTTTGTTTTTATCTAGCTTAGTAAGTTGTATTTATGCGGCATGCCGCTCAGTAGTATAAACTGGCGTCACTGAAAACCAGCGCCTTGGTAGGGGTTCTTATAATTTTATTATTATAATAATCATAATAATAAATAATGCTGGACAAATCACACAGCATCATCTAGCTCCAAGCTAAGCAGAGCTTGTGTTATGGGTATTAGATGACTGATATACTTAATACATTATACTATTATATTATATTATTATACCAAATTTTTCAGTTTGCATTCGGTCAAAGTCTTTCTATTGCTAATACATTTTTTTACAAAAAAGCTATCCGAAGATGGACATGGACCGCACCGGATCCTAGAATTAAAAATGAAATAGATTTTGCACTTACTTCAGATCGAACCGTGATAAATAATGTAAACGTAATAAATAACTTTAAATTCAACTCGGATCATAGACCTGTCAGAGTCACTCTTTCATTTAAGATAAAACTACACCGCTTCAAAACATTTAAAAATAATACAATTAGGAAACTAGATAAACAATCATTAATAAATAATAAAGACACTTTTAATTTAGAACTTAAAAACAGCTTTCAAATGTTAAACATAGAATGCACAAATGTTCAAGAACAATATGATAGAATACAGAATAGCATAGAAAATGCTAGCTTTAAAATAAAAAATGAGCCCCGCAATAAGCGTAAGTTATCAGATAAAACAAAACAATTAATAGACGAAAGATTAGCACTTAATACAGATAGAGATAGCTTAAATTTTAAAATTAAAGATAAACAAGTAAAAAGGAATATCAGAAAAGACCTAAGAAATTACAATTTAGGTTTAATAGAAAATGCCCTGAGTAATAACCGCTCCCTTAAGATAGCCAAACAGGGAATTGTAGCAGGAAAGTCTTGGATTACAAGTTTACAAGATGAAAGGGGAATAAAACATCAGAGCAGGGAAAAAGTACTGGAAATTTGCACAGACTTTTATAAAACATTATATTCCAAGCCACCTTCTCTCGAAGCTCATGCTCCATTCGAAAACCAGCCACATGAGGCCACCTATTCATGTCCGGAATTCATACCCTCAATCACAGGCTCTGAAGTTCATTCTGTTCTCAAGAATATGAAATATAATCGCATACCAGGAGAAGATGGCATTAGTACGGAGGCACTCAAACTGGGTGAACAAACTTTATTACCTCACGTGACTAACCTGTTTAACACGATTATTAAAACAGGCACCTTCCCTAACCTATTTTGCCACTCTAACATTATTCTCCTGCATAAAAAGGGTGATAAGTCTGACGTCAACAATTACAGACCAATTAGTCTTGTTTCCCATCTGTACAAGGCCTTTATAAAAGTAATTGAATATCGAATCGGAGGGTTACTTGACCTGCAACAGCCACCTGAGCAGGCCGGATTTCGAAGAGGCCTCTCTACCACTGACCACCTGCACGCCATAAATCAGGTGATAGAAAAACACACAGAATTTAAAATCCCGCTTTACCTCGCCTTTATAGATTATGCGAAGGCGTTTGATTCAATAGCCCACAGTGCCATATTCACCGCCCTACTAAACCAAAAAATAGACCCATTTTACATTAATCTGATTCGAACTATTTACCAAAATAGCACAGCTTCCATTAAACTGCAACAAACCCAAGGCCCAACATTTACCATAGAAAAGGGCGTTAAACAGGGCGATCCGCTGTCACCGAAACTTTTCAACAGCACACTTGAGGAAGTCTTCAGGAAGCTAGCAACTGGGTGGAAGGAGAAGGGCATATGCGTCGGTGAAGCGAGGCTATCTAACCTCCGCTTTGCTGATGACATTGTTCTTTTCTCATCATCTGCTCATGAGTTACAAAGTATGCTCGAAGATCTAAGCATGGCAAGCCTCGAGATTGGACTAAAAATGAACATGACAAAAACCAAAATCATGACGAACACCACCAAGCGCAAAATTCGCGTCCATGGGGAGGATATGCAATATGTCAGCGAGTACCTTTACTTGGGCCAAATAGTCTCCTTCCAGTGCAGACAAGAGCAAGAAATTGCCAGACGCACGGATAATGCCTGGAGGAGCTATTGGTCCATGAAAGATCTTATGAAGGGTACTCTTCCAATATCCTTGAAAAAGAAGCTTTTGGACATGTGTATCCTCCCTATACTCACTTACGGCGCGCAGACTTGGTCACTCACCAACACACAAAGGTCCAAACTCGAGGTTTGCCAAAGGGCAATGGAGCGCAGTATACTTGGAGTAAAACGCATAGACCGTATTCGTAATACAGCACTGCGCTCCAAAACTCAAATTATCGACGTAGCTCAAAAAGTTGCAAAACTTAAATGGAGCTGGGCTGGTCATGTTTACCGAATGCACGAAGACCTGTGGGCAAAGATCACCACTCAGTGGAGCCCCAACACGGTGAGGCGCCGCGGCAGACCGAAGAAGCGATGGCGTGACGAGTTAGACCGGCATAACAGCGCATGGGTCGAATTGACGGCGGATCGGGATGCATGGAGAGTTGGAGGGGAGGCCTTTGCCCAGCAGTGGGACACTTATGGCTAATTGTAATAATACCAAATTTGGTCTGGCCAGCCATATTAGAGCTCATTACAGATAGTAAAGGTCGCCGTCACCGAAATTGATGAGGAGGACTATATATAAAATATATAGTATATATATATATAAATATATAATATACATTATACTACATTTTATTTTATTTATTTATGAGCCTGATTCTTCCCACTGCAGGGCAAAGGCCTCCCTTCCCTCTCTCCACTGGTCCCTATCATGTGCTTTCTGGTGCCAATTTTCGCTGTAGGAGTCTATCTCGTCCCTCCATCGCCGTCTAGGCCTTCCACGTGGTCGTTGTTGGGGAGCCCAATCAGTCGTTGTTTTTGCTCAGAGTTCTGGGGGCATACGACTCACGTGTCCAGCCCAGTCCCACTTGAGCTGGCCTGCTTTAAACGCTACGTCAGCTATTTGATTCTATTATATTATATCTATTATACTACATAGATAGATATTTTTATTATAGGTTCTCTATTATTGCCTATGCTGAGCGACCAAATTTTATTGTCAGTAATTTATAATCAGTTTGTTTCATGTAAAATAATGTATATCTTTTAAGTATGACACAAAATAAACCTTCTTATCTTATCATTGACGAAGGACGCATGGTAATTGTTTGGTAATGGGCGCCTGATCGAATAGTTTAATCGAATGCAGTCTGTTTTGTCGAGCTAAGACATGACGAGTAAGCAAAGGTCATGGTGGTTGTGTTCTGTGTGGACTGTCAAGTAATGTTACCTGGTCAAACAGTTTAGCCGCATGCTCGTCCAGCACGAGTGACCTGGCGCTGGCGGCGCCTCCGACCCTGGACAGAAACTTCTTCTGGGCGCGCAGCGAAATGTCGCGGGCGCACCACGTGCCGCCCTCCATTGCTGGAACAACGAGATTGTAGTTTAGAAAATAGTAGTTTTTTTTTTACGACCAAGTGATGAGATAAGCCAATGGCCCACCAGATGATAAGCGGTAACCTCTACCTATTACAACTGCAGTACCGCGGTGATCCTGTGGGGTGCCGGCAGTAGAATGTTACCCCTCCTCTCATGCCCATGGATGCAGTAAGAGCCTGCTAAGGGATACCTCCAGAAGATGGGCAGCAGCGTCTTTCCGTGTATCAACATCCTATACTGTGCTCAACAACCCGCCTGCCAAGCGTGGTGAGTATGGCAACTACCCCTCATGGAGATCCATGAGGGAGGCCTGTGTTCAATAGTAGACGTGTTACGAAGCACATGACCAAACGCTGCATTGCATTGCGCCCGTCACCTTGAGACAGAGTTAAAGGTCTCATGTGCCCGTTTCATCAGCCTCCTTACCCTTCAAACTTAACACAGTTATGCAGACATGACTGCTTGGCAGCAGAAATATATATGGTGGTAGCACTTCCTTGGATGAATTCTTTACAAAAAGTTCTACTACTTATTACTCAAAAGTTCTTCTACTATGGGTAATCATATATTGACATAAACAGAGAACACAGGCACATTATAGGGAAAAAACATGAATATAAAGTAAATAGAAGCGCAGTGTATCAGCAACGGAATTCGGAATCATCATCGTCATAATCATCCCTAGTCTGATTTTACTAACTACTGGCTGAATAGGCACTATAGGCCTCCCTAATTTGTTTGATCGGAATAGCAGCAGGAAATTATTAGAGGCTCGTTTAATTGGGTTTATGTGTATTCATGATATATATTAACTCATCATAATCATCTCAGCAGTAGGTCCACGTCCACTGCTGGACATAGACCATATATATTAATTCCTAGTTATTGACATCGATAGGCCATAAATATTGACTTCTAGTTATTGATATCGATTTTAAAACCTTGAGCCTAGTGGTGGTATAAAACAGATTAATAAAAAATAATTGCTGTAATTAAAATTTAAATTAAAAAATAACTGGTGTGTTTCCTTTGTGTGTTTTCACCTAAAATGTAAACCAATAGCTAGTACACGGGTTAAATGTAATAACAAGAGGCTAATTTAATAATTGTAGGTCCACCTAAAATATGAAATATACCCATATTAGTCTCTTGTTCGTAAATATATTTAAGTAACTAAAATATAACTTATAAATAGATTTATTCCAATTATCACTTGTCGTGATGTGCTACCCAAATCCCTAATTACAAAATTCACGTAATCTGAAGTCACTCCCAATTATGTGCCACTTATTAAGATACTATATGGCTATTATAGCTGCAAATCCCTAAACAGACAGTAGAACATATGTAGTGTGTGAAGGGTGCTGATCATCATTCACCATCATTTCAGCCGTAAAACGTCCACTACTGAAAAAGGCCTCCCTCATGGATCTTCAGAAGGGATAGTTGACATACTCACCACGCTTGGCATGCGCAGTGCGGAATGTTGATACAGGGAAAGACGCTGCTGCCCAACTTTCGAAGGTATCCCTTAACAGACTCCTTCTGCATGTTATGAAAAGAGGAGTAACATTTTATTGCCGGCACCTCACGGGCGCTGACTTTCCACACAGCCCCATCTAGCCCCAAAGTAAGCAGAGCTTGTCATGGGTACCAGATGATTAATAGAATACTAAAATATTTGTTTTTGTATATATTATATACTTATGTTAATGTGTGTGAGACTCCGTTTCCGCATTTAGACTCAAAGTTGGTCCATTATGCGTGTATATTATATACTTATCAAACATAGAAAAATACCCAGACCCGGGACCATACCATCTCAGCCGTGGGACTGCTGTTCACGTCCACTGCTGGACTAAGGCCTCTCTTACGGATCTCCAAAATCACGGGTAGGTTGTTGCCATATTCACCACGCTTGGCAGGCGGGTAGGCAACCGCAGTATAGGATGTTGGTACACGGAAAGACGCTGCTGCCCACCTTCCGGAGGTAACCCTTAACACATTCTAAATGCATCCACGAGCAAGAGAGGAGGGGCAACATTATACTGCCATCACCCCACGGCAAAGGCCGGGACAAATGTTTGTAATTGTTGTGACAATATTTGTTCCGCGTCTGGAAATCGAACCCGTAGCGGGTACGATCCTGCGTATCGTTCGGCTACCAACTGAGGCATGGAGGCAGTCGATATACTAGCAATGTTGACTATCCCACTCGGCTATTTGTATCAATTTCGCCGGCACAATAGAACAATTGCGTTTTCAATTGAATCTTTGTAAACTGGGTCGAGACTGTTTCTTTCAACGCGTAACTTTTGTGTTATAGTTTCTGGTGGCTTCTGTTTTCGCTCCCCTTGAAGAAAGCTATAACATTGAAACAAAGAGTAATCAGGTCGATATTTATTTTATATCTTTTAGGTTCGTCGTGGTTTTTTGGTAGCTGATTATTTAACTTTGTTTTGAGGATGAAAATCTGTCAACCCGATTGTCGCGTTGACGACGGATCGTAGGTACATCGATAGCTTTTTGTTTTTTTAATAATTACATCTATTTCTTCTGGATACGGAACCAAGATACTCAATACTTTGAAAATGGTTGCCGCACAGAATGTCTCTTTTCTGTGGGTTGCCGTTATAAGACGGTGGGCGCGGCGGATGATGTACTCGTATTTTTGCCTAACGCCGTAATATAGCCATCAAATTCAAGTGCTTATTTATATAGACAATTTCAAACATAAACTTATGCTGGCTAAGGACTGATAGTTTGACAATCATTTGTTCACATCGACTATAAATTCATTATATATATTCATTAATTCGTTCTATACTTCAGCCAAATTCGACAACCCACAGAAAAAAGACATTCTGTGCGGAAACCATTTTGAAAGTATTGAGTATTGAATTGAAATTATCGTGGCTAGACATCATTTAATAAATATAATACGGCTTACACCAAGTACCTAACTTATTATCATCTTGCTGACGTTTCGTAGACCATTTAGAGGCCCTTCTTCATGAGCACCGTTCGTGGGCGACTCCGAGGGCCGCGAGACGAGAACTGAAGAAGGGCCTCTAAATAGTCTACGAAACGTCAGCAAGATGATGATAAGTTAGGTATGTCCGTAGGTGTAAGCCGTATTATATTTATTAAAAGAGTATTGTATTATCATTAAAACTTAAGGGGTATGCAAAATTTTAGCTCAATCTTGTCTAATTTACCTCGCAAGATTTGACCCGAACATACAAACAATTGCAAGTTAAACGAAAGCTTGCAAAAATAACCTTCCTCCTGTTGATTTTTATACGGAACTTTTTGTAATCAATTCTGTCAAAGAATCAATGCTAAGTAAGCATGAGAATTGTAAGTGTTGCTGTTTTTTTACCTTCACCTTTTATGTCACAGGTTGCAGTACAGATGGTAAAGGTAAGCCAGTTTCATCTAATCTTGCCCGAGACACCCGTCCCGTACAACAAGGATAAAAAAAATCGGACGAGTGCGAGCCAGACTCGCGCACGAAAGCTTCCGTACGGTACGGAAGCCTTCGTGCGCGTACCATTATTTTAGACAGAACAACTTGAACATTCTTCGAATATTTCAAGCGTCTACCTGTTGCCATTATTAATATCGTGCAAAAAAAGGGTAAAAAAATCACGTTTGTTGTATGGGAGCCCCCCCTTAAATATTTATTTTATTCTGTTTTTATTTTATTTTATTCTGTTTTTTGTTGTTATAGCGGCAACAGAAATACATTATCTGTGAAAATTTCAAGTGTCATGGTTCATGAGATACAGCCTGGTGACAGACAGACACACAGACCGACAGACGGACAGTGGAGTCTTAGTAATAGGGTCCCGTTTTTACCCTTTGGGTACGAAACCCTAAAAAGGGCCTAGTTAAATACCCTCGATTGTTATTCGCTAGAATAGTCGTTAGCTAAGGTTCTCAGAATATCACTCTTGTCATAGGTCGATAACAAGGTCGTTGGTATATTAATTATTAAAACTATTTAAGGACGCAATATGATTAATGATTCTGAACGAAGGCGCGTTAATTAAAAGTTGAATTCTTAGCATAAAGAAATTGTACTTAAAAATTAATGGTGTACTTGAATATTAATTTGTAATTGAATAAGACGAGTTTTCAAACGATAAATGGCCTATACCTATCCTATAAGACCTGTTTATTATTGTAGGGCGTGTGTCAAAGAAAAATTAAGCATAATTATAAATAATATATATAAATATATATATAAAAGGTGCAAGTATAGTTTTTATTGAATAAAAATCCTAGATTCAGATCATTTTTTGTTTGAGCTCGATCGGGTATGAGGAAACCGAAATAATAAGGGTTCAAAAGTCGGTAAAAACTTAATATTAAATTAGGCCAGGCGCTTAACTTTTTTTCGTTTACCAAAACATATTAAACATCCATGTTTTTTTTCAGATTTATAAAGTTAGGCAGTTTTGACTTTGAAGAGTTTTGTTTTCCCGGCCGAGTCCGAAAAAAAAGTTAGAACTTTAATATTTCAAGCAAAAATAATAATTTTGAAATGTCAAGTTATAGAGAAGGAATTTCAAATACAATAACTGACAAGGTCTCTTGTTACACCTTTTATAGGAGAATCTACAACAACGCAGTACTCGTACCATTTATTTCAATTCAATAAACTTGTCGTGCACATTCCTATTCCGCCCTAAGATTCCGCCCGCCCTGGCTTTGACACGTGACATTCCTTTATCTGTATAAAATACACTCGCTCTATCCTCAACTGGCTCAGTTGGTATAAAAACTGGTTGAGACGCAGAAGGTTGCGGGTTCGATCGCCGCCGGGGACAATTGTTTGCTTTTCTCTAGGTGTTTTTTATGTAATTTTTGTTCGTGTAACAGTCAATATTTGTACGTATTTACAAAAATTAACTGTTCTGGAATTGATTGGACTAGATGGTGCTGTGTAGTGTCTAGCATTTTTGGTTTATATATCCCTCACTGCGCTCCCCAACCCGCCTGCCAAGCGTAGCTAGTATGGCAACAATGCCTCATGATCATTGAGATTCATGAGAACGACCAGACATGGGTTATGTCCAGCAGTGGCTGTCCTATAGCTGAGATGATGATGATGAAATATCCCTCTGGGAGAAGATTACTCGCGCCACCGGTCGCGTTCCGAGCTCAACAAGATAAAAATAATCTTTTTGAGAGTGTTTTGTTTAATCTATTTGGTGTATTCCTTTGAGGCAGAGATAAAAAGTAATGTGTGCGATCAAATGAAAGCACCACTTAGATGGTGCATCATTTTGCGTTAGTTAAATTAACCAAAGCAAGCTCTTTTGTACTTTAAAAACAAATGTAACGACCTCCGACATAATAGCCGGCTGATACGCCCCCTGGCTAGGTGGACGAACTGCGGAAAGCGGCCGGCAAAAAGTGGATGCGGGTGGCCGAAGAACGTTCTCAGTGGCGCTTAATAGGAGAGGCCTATGTCAAGCAGTGGACTAATGTGGGCTGACGATGACGTCAGAGACTAAGATCGATTCCCGCCGCGGGACAAATATTTGTAGTTTTTCTGCGAATAATTTCAGATTGGTTCGTATCTGGGCTGTTTTTCTTTGATAAGTATGTACATATTTGCAAATAGAAGTTTCTGCGTCGCTTTGCTTACTTTGGGACTAGATGGTGATGTGTGAATTGTCTGGCTGAAACCAGTCCAACCCACTCGAGTTGTAGACGTTTATAAAAATTACATCCAGGAAATAGAAAACATAAAACATTGATTATTTATGGAGTAGGTAAACTACGGTTACTCCGATACGGACACGGGAAAAGTTGTAGGGTAATAAAGACAAATAATAAATACACATCTAAAACTTCTAAACATTAGGCTATTATGACTTTTGTAATCTTTAGTCAGTCTTGTAGATTTACAATAAAAAATATTGGACACATATTTCTTTTCACAGAAACATAAATAACAGCGATACATTGAGTCAAAATGTCGCGTGACGTAACGCCTTGGTATAGTTTGATAGTTTATGCTTATGTTATGACGTCACGAGCCTCCACTCCTAAACATTAATGCGCTTTAACTAAATATTTTTTGTCTGGTGGACTACATATAATTTTATTTTCATGCCCTGCCATCATGGCTATTCAACAAAGCGTTGAAACCAAATAGTTGAAAATTTCCACTGTTCAATTGAATACGTCAGATTTTCAGGGAAAATCTATTGTGTTAAACTATTTAGCAAAATACTCATTCATTGTTAGAGGGTCGTTTTCAGGGTCAATGATTGTGAAACACCCTTAATGTCGATTACTTGAACCTTGGAACCTTCAACTAAAGATTTTCTTTGATATCATTAATACTAGTAGTACCTTTGTGGTTATATAGAAACACTGACTCAGCTATTTCATAATTTCCCAAATCCCTGCTACTGTAGACAAGTACAGTATCTTACTGTACGTGTCAACAGTAGCAGGGACTTTACCTTGAATTAGACTTCATGGTCTGTTTTTATACTTACATGGTATGTACTGTACATGGTTGGTAAAATCTATCTATACATTATTTATCTTGCCCTTATCCCACCTAGATCTCATTCACCTAAAATCTTAATAATAAAAATCTGTATATACAGTAATGTTAAATTTATTGTGAGCAGTTTTTGACCAACTCTTTCCGAAATAGTAGTAGTTGAGCCTTCCTTTTTATTTTTTCTCTTCATCATGCACTTTCACTATTTTGATGCTGGATGGACCAGCCCTAATCAAACTTCTATGTCCGCTGCACTGCGTCCTGTACCATTAGATATTTAATTAAGACGTGGGTTTACAACTTTGAACATCAAAATTCCCCGTAAAATATTTAACCAGACCCTTTTACTGTTACGATCGTTAAGCACGAACGGTGGAATTTACGACAAAACCAACATGGAAGTGAGCGAACCCCCGTTTCAATGTTTTGTTGGGCGGGACTCTGTTTGCGTTCACATAATGTTTGCATGGGCTCCGAAAGTGTTTTAATTAGATAGGACTGGTTATTGGAAGAGCCTTTACCTACAGTCACAGTACCTACTCCCTGCAAATAAAATTAATGGATATTTATAAAACATCCATTCCAGAAGCTTATATTTTACCAGGTCTGTATGAAAGCAATCCTTCTAGTTTTTAGACCTTTAAAATGAAAAGTAGCGTTTCCATTTGTAATGAAAGCACGTGTTGTAGTGTAATACGAGTAAGCATTTAAAGGGTTTTTAGGGTGGAAGCGAATCCCGGGCGTTGACCCGTTGCCATTTTTCAAGTTACAAGTTCGAGTCCATTTTCTGCCTCCGCCAAATCCTATGTCAACCAAGGGACTGGAAATTTCATACACTGTATCAGTGTAAAATTGATATGTATATTATTATGACTATATTTCTTCAAACTACACAATAAGCTTCACAAAGTACTTCTACTTGGCACTTAGCCCAACCGCGTCATACACGTCTTCCTACGGAACCAGATACCATCGTATTACCATATCTCGTGTTTGTACTTCAGGGTGAATAGTCACTGGCGATTGTAAGTTATCATCAGGGTCCCAATGCTGATCAAAAGTATTCATTAATCTCTTGCATTCTCATCACGTGGCCCGCCAAGTACCATTTCAGCCAAGGAGCTGGATATATCAAACAATGTAAAATTTCTAGCATTATTAGAGGTATATATAACTTGTATCATTTGCCTTAAAACTACACAATGAGCTTCACAAAGCACTTCTACTTGGCACTAAGCCATACCAGCCATACCACGTAATACACACCTTCCGACGGAACCAGATACCATATCGCGTGCTTGAACCGCAGGGTGTACAGTCAACGGCGACTGTGTTACACATTGGAAATACGAGTGCAAGTTTGCTTACAAAACATCCGTATGTTTTAAAGACGCAGATATTTCGAACGGTGGAGGTTGCAGTTTGGTTCTTTTAGTTAGAAGGAACAGAGAAAGTCTGAAGGAAAATAGTCTTATACCGGTTATAAGACTCTGAACTCTTCCTGCATGATTGGAAAAAAGAGTTATAGTAGGGTAAGGTTATTATATACCTTATTGTTTTCTACAGAAAGAGATTAATTTTATTGATACAAACGGTATTTGTTGTTCTTCAAGTCTTATAATAGACATATAGAATCATTCCATCAAAATACTTGGAGTAGGTACACCGATAGTATTAGTTTGTTACCGGTATTCCAGCTTGACGAAATTATAGTAGTTATCTTACTCTGTTAATAAATTGCTTCTCGTTTTACTTTCGTTAGAATGCAATAAGAAGCAATTTACAGGAAAGTATGAAATTATATTCATAAAATCAGAAATTTGTGTTTTTACTTTTATTATGCCTACGATTGGATTAATGAACAACGGTTTATTGACACTACACTACATAAGCTATGACAGGATTCCAGTAACAAACTGTACTTTAAATTATGCAAAATTTATACCAGAACTTAACCACCTCACGAGTATAAGTAAGTGCCGGTTACTATAGAGCCTTGGAAGGCAGCCAAACGCGCGTAGGTCCAAGTCAGGGACGAGACCAGCCAGTGTCAATGTTCCGGACCCGAATGTAACAAAATCTAAGCCTAGCCTTAATGGAATTAGATTAATAAAGTTAGGGATCTTAATATTAGGGGTTAAAGTATGAAATTGCCGATTTGTACTGAAAAATTGAAATTCGTTTTTTTTTCATTTAACATATTTATTTAATCAAAATAATTACCGTTTATTAGTCCGTTGGAGCAAGGTCTGGCGAATACGGAGGGTGACGGATGGTTTCTAATTGCATTTCCTGTAGAGTTAGAACGGTTTCTCGTACTGTATGAGGTCTCGCGTTATTATGGAGCAATAATGGTGATGATGGATTCATGAGTCGGGGCTGTTTCACTGCTAATTTTGCTATCATTGTTCGGAGTTCGGCACAGTAGACATCTACCGTTATTGCTTGACCAGATCGGAGAAAGCTATAGTGAATAACACCATGCTGAGACCACCAAACAGTTACTTTTTTATTGGTAATCTTTGCTTTAGGACACTGTTGCGGCGTTTGACCTGGGGTTAGCCATTGCATTTTTCTGTATCGATTCAACAAGGCAACACAAGTTTCAACACACGTTTCTTTCTGCAGATCAGTCAAATCATAAGGCAACCATTTTTCATATTATTTTATTTTATTGATTTGACGCAAATGATACAATATTATTGGTAAGGTAACGTTAAACCATGCCGCTAATTACTGGGTAGTTTGGCTCGGATCGGTTTCCACCATCTCTTTCAATTCATTGTTATTCACCTGTGTGGACGGTCTTCCACGTGGTTCGTTCTTCAAATCAAAGTTTCCATCAGGAAAGCGTTTAAACCAAAATCACGCGGTGCGTTCATTAGCAGTCCCCTCTCCAAACGCAACATTGATATTGCGAGCTGTTTCTGCCGCGTTAGTTCCGCGTCGGAACTCGTATTCAAAAATCACTCGAATTTTCGAAGTATCTATCTTTCTTGTCTAAGCTGAATAAGAAAAACAACTGAGTCGATAATCGAATGTTGCACATATTTTAAAAGAAGAACTTCATGGGCACAACAGAACATCACACACTTTCATACCATGTGAAAAAAGTTTCACTTAAAAATCTCAAACCATGAAGGTTCTGTGTCAATTCGAAGTACCTATTACAACAAAACGGCAATTTCATACTTTAACCCCTATTATCACCCCTGCATAGTTAGTTATTAGTTATACCCCAATGTTGATAAAATATAACCTTAGTCGTAAAATTTAAGGAACATGTTTTTATATCTTACTTGACCCTTGCTCACGGTTCACGCAGACCTTTCGTAGGGATCCCTATATGGGGTATAGCCAAGGCATGAAGTAGCCTTCCACATCCAATGTTATACGGGATGGCAGAAGATCTTGATTTAGTGCCATATATCACCAGGACGCCAGCTACGTGTTCAATAATTTCAATTGAAATGTACGTGGGTATCTCTATTCTATTGGTTATTTATGGTCTGACAGGGCCGGCAATTTGAAACCAGGCTGCATGTGCGTCGTAAATTTTCAGCGTATGCTGATATTTATTTATAGTTTACGTTTAGGTCTAGTTTTAGTATGTGAATATTAAGGACTTGACGAACGGCTAGTCGCTGGCCAGGCAACCATAGTATTCTAGGACAATGTGAGAGGGGAATAAAATGAGGAATTAAAAACCTTTCCCACGTATTTCTATACACTCTCTTAGAGGCCGTCTCCACGAGCGAGAGAATCGTGACAAGTCCGCGCTATATAAATACGTGGCACGACGATAACATCGCAGCGATTGCCTCGCTCGTGGAGACGTCAGCTTCCGACGTATTGACCTGTTCTTTCCTCTAGCTAAGGAGATGGTATAGGTGTTGGACAACCCTGATCCATCCAACAATATCCCAGGCGAGGCAGCATCCCGTACAGCACAAATACCAGTTCTGGACGCTGTATAACTGATCTATAAAATACCTTATTTAAAAGATTAAAATGATGCACGCTGACCATTTAACGTTTCACAGGATCACGGAAAGTCCAGAACATTGAGGAGTGATACAAAAATTACGGGCTCATGAACTGACTCAGGGTGACGGGCGTAATGCAGCGTTTATCACGTGCTTAGTGAACGTGATCACCGCGGTATTGCTGTTCTTATAGGTAGAGCTAAATATCAGGTGGGCCTTCGGCTTGCCTTGTCATTAAGTTGTATAAAAAACTAGCTTCTGCCCGCCGCTTCGCATGCGTTGTACCCGAATAAAAAGTAGCCTATGTGTTAATCCTGGTCAACATCAATACGTGTGCAAAGTTTCAGCTCAATCCGTAGCCTAGTTTTTGCGTGAAGAGGTAACAAACCTCCATTCAAACAAACTTTCGGCTTTATAATATTAGTGGGATACAAAATGCGCAGTTTTCGCGTGTAAATGAGGGTGAGGGTGGAGTTCAGTCAACGACACGTAACCATTACTCGTCAAAATTGAACAAAACATAGCGTGAATGCGTCCATTACGGCGACCTTCAAGGCCACAGGAAATTGCTCCCATGGGCCGCTGTAACCCCTCAATGACAGGCTAGCTGGGTAAATAATAACCTAATGTAATGGCGGTTTGAGGAGCTCCATCGAACGTGAAGCTGGGTATCCACTGTGTTCGCAAACCCCTTGCGCTCCGCGCTCCTGCAACCACTCTGATGGAGAAGGTACGCGCATCTCCATAAAAACACGCATGCTCCACTGTCCTCTTGCGAACATAGAGCGAACATGCCGTCATCATGAGTGGCTAGTCCAGCATATATTTTCTTAAATTTCTTAAATTCTTTATTGTACACAAAGAAATAACTTAAAAAACATTGTATACTTATTAGTTATGTACAAAGGCGAGCTTAACCCTGAAAGAGTTTTCTTACAGCAAACCTATAAAGAGAGAGAGAGAGAGAAAAGGCTATAAAGAGAGCTGAATATTAAATGCAATGGATAGTAATGTGTACGACATATTTTATTTCATTATCCTCGTATTCAGTATCATTCTTCTCGAAGACTATAGAAGCCCTCCTCGCCTTTGGGAATCTGATATTTACAAGAAAAGACGTCCAAATTCATTGGTGATGGAACTCAAATCTCAGGAATTCATCATCTAATTTCCACAGCACAGTATAGTATAGTTGCGGTACAACCCGATTAGAGTTATACATTTTTCTTCGGACATTTAACCGAGCGTGTAGCGTGATATGAAAGAAACTGTCGGTTCGTGGACGCGAGCAAGAAAGATATCACGTTAATAGCGTATGTTACGACACGTACGCTATTAACGTGATATCTTTCTTGCTCGCGTCCACGAACCGACAGTTTCAGTTTCGTTAATAGCGTACGTGTCGTAACATACGCTATTAACGTGATATCTTTCTTGCTCGCGTCCACGAACAGACTAGAGCTCCCCTTTGTGTTCGCCCAATTAACCGCCACCTATTGGAGCGCTGAGCGCGGAGCGCGCACCGTTGCACGCTCCGGGAGCGCGAACGTATCCACTATGTGGAACAGTTGCAGGAGCGCGGAGGGCAAGAGGTTCGCGAACATAGTGGATACCCAGCTTTAAGGCTTCATGTTATGTGAGCAATAACATCGAACTAAATTTATTTTTTAGTAAAATTACTTCTAAAAGTTTAACTTTGCATAATTTGTAAATTATATACATTTTTACTTTATGTTTATGATTAAGTATTAGTATAATTTAAGAATCATCAAAGGTTAGAGGCAACCATGAGATATTCATCATCATCATTACAGCCGTAGGACTCTGCTGGACATAGGCCTCCCTCATACATCTCCAAGATCATGAGGGGATTATTGCCATACTCGCCACGCTTGGCAGGCGGGTTGGCGAGCGCAGTATGGGAAGTAGATACAGAGCAGAGCAGACCCTTAGCAGATTCTTACTGCACCTACGGGCAAGAGAGGAGATGCAACATTCTAATGCCGGCACCTCACGGCATCAAATAAAGCATCAGGCGAACTATCTGTTTGAAGATGCATCATCATCATCACAGCCGTATAATGTCCACTGCTGGACACAGGCCTCCCTCATGAATCTTAAGGTTAGATACCTACTGATCATTGGTGGTTGATGCCATACTCACCACCCACCCGCTTGGCAAGCGGGGTTGGCGAGCGCCATACGACATGTTGATACGCAGAAAGAGGCTGCTGCCCATCTTCCCTTGGCAGATACTTACTGCATCCACGAGCAAGACAGGAGTGGAAAAATTCTACTCCCGGCACCCCATGGCAATTCAAGATATACATATAATGATAAAAATTACATTAATAAACTTGTTAAATTTATCAGTATCTACGAACACAGAAAATGAAAAGAAATAATACCTGGCAATAAATAATGAGGCAAAATAATACACTATTAAACTTTTAAAGAGGCGAGAAAGCAGAATTTTTCCACCTCTCGTTTCAATATAAAAGCGGTATGCTCAAGGGCGACGTGATAAATAGTGGAGCATAACGAATATTGATGTATTCTGGAAGTTACCTGATATCTTGCACCGCTACAAAACTGATATTTACTATATAACACAAATGGATACACGTTCTGGAATATATTACATCTAAGTGATAGTAATCAGGTATTGTACTTTTTGCGGAGTGAGAACACTAGCATATGAATTTTTAAAATGTGAACAAATGGGCAACAAGTTTATAAAATTTAAAATTTTAAGCAAGCCCTGACACTTTACCTAGTCTTGGAGGTAACCTATTGTTTTGTAATCTGTACCCTCAGTTTTGCAATTTGCACATGGTATATTTGAAAACATTCAATTGTTCACCCCTACTTTCAACCCCCATATCTCATGAGTGGCTTAACCGATTTCTAAATAACTTCAGTTTTGCATTCTACACATCATTTCCTCTCATTTAATTCATCTAATACCAAACTCTGGTATATTTTGAAACATTTGATTATTCAATGCTCCAGCATGCTAAACAGAGATCAGTGGAAAGAGGAAAGGGAGGCTATAGCCCTACAGTAAGAAACATCAGCCTTAAAAAAATTTATAAATTATTTAACCCATGTGTGTCGCATGTCGGAAGAAATGTGGGCAAAGATAGCCACCGAGTGGATCCCACATGCGGTACAACGACCGCGCGGCCGGCCCAGGCGCAGATGGCGGGATGAGCTGGACATGTACTGTGCTGACTGGTCGACCAACGCCTTGGACCGGGAAGTATGGAGAGAGGGAAGGGAGGCCTTTACCCAGCAGTGGGATCCTACAGGCTGATTAGATTAGATATTTAACCCATGTAGTTTAACTGCTAGGGCTAGGCGCAGGTCTCATAGCTTTCCAACCGTCCCGATCCTTCGCAGACTCCAGTGAACAGTTAAAATTTCCATTAATAATTTAAAGTGCCCATCTCCCTGGCTCTAGACATATCATTGAACAATGAAGATTCATACGGTAGTTTGTCACCGGCACAAATTTCCCAGACGCTCCAGACAGGGTGGAATGCCGCCCCCAAGCATTCCCGCTAGGCATGCAACCCCGACTGCACGGAATTTGAAGATTTACCGTTGTTTAATCTTAGTCCCCTGCTGGCGAAGTCTGCAACATTAGTCATAGCTCATGTTTTTGCAAGCCACTGAACGCGATTTTAACAAACGCTTGGCACTATTAGGTATCTAATGCATTTGTTTTTATGCGACTGTTTTCAACCTGTGCCAAGTTGGAAAATTGAAAACAACCAATAGTGCAGGACAGTACACATAGCACCATCTAGTCCCAAACTAGGCAAAGCTTGTACTATGAAAAGCTGATGATTGATAGTAACCTTAGATATATTTTAAATACATACTTATCATACGTAGAAAGCCACTAGACGCGAGACAAATATCTGCAGAAAAGCCAACATTTTCCCCGGCGGGGATCGATCCCTCTCGCGTCTCAGCTCTAATAAATTAATTATGCTTTATTTTAGATGCAGACTGTCTTGAACCACCACTAACTCGGCGATCCAGTTCAAGATCATCCATAAAACATAGCAAAAAAAAAATATATTTGTGCGACACCCGGTTCTTTTAGAATTTAAACTCTACATACACAATTAATGTATTTCATTTTTGTCGGTACCAATTAGCGCACAAACAACACCAAGGCTGGCCAGTTTCGAAAGCTTGAGCTTTATTAAAGCTTTTTGCTCATCGATTCATATAAATGCATTCAACGCTGTTTGCTCGGAGCCGATTCAATTTTATTTCAGCTTATAAAAGTCAAGACCCCAATAAACTGCTGGATTTATAAATTATACTGATTCCTTAACTCTACCTCCTACACTAGAGTCAGTTATAATCGGTTTTCATTATAAGCATCTTCATATCCAGTAAGAGTGAAATGCCTATAGCCAGTAAGAACTGGAAGATGCTTATTTTAAGATGCACGTACAGTTTAATAAAAATACAATATTTCTATATCTGAAGTCATCTACATGTGAAGACGTCTAATTTCTGAAATATTTGCTTGGTATTTAAAATGAAAATTTACTCTGGGCACAACTGATCTTCACTCACAATAAGGGTATTCAAAACTTTACTAATAAAGATTATAATATTACCATGTCTATGTTTTGTGAATTCCAAGTACGTACTTTGCAATAAACCAATTGGAATAAAGGAAAGTTCTCGCACAAAGATCAAACAAATATATCGACGAACTCGATAAAGGAATAGTTGGAATAGCAGTATAAAGGTGCGAAATAATTAAAAGCGTCCGAAGCATCCAAGGCACTACAGCTATCTCAGTGCCTATCCTGGCTAGACGAGACGTAATTACCGTTATATCTATACTAGCCGCACTCCGCGGTTTCACCCGCGAAGTTCCCGTGGGAATATGGGGATAAAATATAGCCTATGTTACTCAGGGATAATGTAGCAATGGTGAAAGAATTTTGAAAATCAGTCGAGTAGTTTTTGAGTTTATTCGTTACAAACATAGAACAAGCAAATCTTCCCTCTTTATAATATTAAGAGATGAGAGATCAGGTTTAAATTGTAGGGAAGAGAAACACTCTCTATCTTTCTTAGCCGTAGCCGTCCACTGCTGACACTCCCTGATGCATTAGAAGTACTAATAATTAAGTGGTTACTCACCACGTATGGCATACATACATACATCTACCGGAAGTATGCTTTGGCAGATTTTTACAGCGTCCACGGTCAAGACAGAATAGGTAACATTCTACTTCGTAGTAAATTGCAGTTTGCTATAGGAATTTGCTAGAAAAATCAGTACCGCTTCTGTCTCTTTATACAGTATCAAAGTGGAAATTGCAAAATTACATCCCGAAATAAAATAATAAAATGTCCCAGATCTTTATGGAAACACAATTCACCTCTTAATTTTCTTTTACCGTCTTCAAAATCCTTCTACCAATCTAAAGTTAATTGTTCTTCGTTTCATGTTTTTACAATGATATTTGTTACATTTAGGAAGATAGATAGATCGCAAGGATTTAGAAATGCGCTTAGCAGCCTAACACTAGTAAAAAAACATAGAGCTAAGAAGCTCCTTGCGAAAAGGGCCCTAAGATTTGACATTTTGTTATTGAAAGTAGTGTCTAATCGTATGAAAAGGTGATATGTTTTATTGTGTATAGCCGCTAAACGCATTTAAGTATCTTTTCAACGCATTTAAAGAGGAAAGTTGCTCTGAACCTTAACTATCTGTGCCTTTTCGAGATTACAATTGAAGAAGTCTTAGCTTTATGATAGTAAGACTTCAACCCTAAATCTTGCAGGACAGGGAGCAACGACCTCGGCTTCAATTGAAGAGGATCTACTGTTAATCGGAGAGAATTGCTCTGAGCGCATGATTAATGTAATGTGATGTCTTAAACTGTATCAGTGAGTGGTGTGTATATGTGTGTAAGTGCGTGAGTGATACGAGTATATATAAATAATTAATGCTGGACAATTCACACAGCATCATCTAGCCCCAAACTAAGCAGAGCTAACACTTAATCCATAATGTTATGGGTGCTAGATGACTGATATTCGTTATACATAGCACTACATAGGTAGATATTTTTGTTATTATAGAAAAACATCCAGACAAATGTATGCAGATCACTCATTTGTACCGAGGCGGGAATCGAACCAGCAACCTCTTGCGTCGCAGGCAGACCTTCGCCCGCTGCGCCACAGGGGGCATCATCATTATATAATGTGGAGTATGGATTTTTGAAACACCAATCTGAAAACAGTTTTTATTAACGTTGATTTAGTAACTGTAAAATAATAACTGTTATGTACACTGCTTGATAAATGCTTGCTTTATCTGCCGATAGTTGTGTCAGCTGTGTTTTTATGTTATTTATAATAAGTACTAGCGACCAGCCTCGGCTTCATATATTTTAGATTACCGCTGATGGTTCCTTACATAAGTAAGAAACCATAAGCGGTAATCTAAAAAAATACTATTTTCCAAAGTTGTAGAACAAAAGTTGTTCAGGTTGGTGGACACGAAAACTTTCATTGTCAGGTCTGACACAATTCACCAACATTGCCTCTTATAGTTAGAGTTGTTTTTCATCAGAAAATTGGATTTTAGTTAGATGTTAAAAGAAAAGTTGTGCGCGCGTACGCCCACCGAAAGACGGACGTAATTATTTTGTCGCGCAAAAGTTTTAATTCCGCTATTACTCGTAAGAAACAATATTCAATCAAATGATATGGTTTGAGAGCAAATATATGTTCTATATATTATCTATTCAAAATGTTTAAGTAATTTATTGAACTAGCTTATGCCCGCCGTTTCGCATGCGCTGTACCCTGATAAAATGTCTATGTTGTAATCCTGGTCAACATCTATACGTGTGCAAAAAATTTCAGCTCAATCCGTAGGCTACTTTTTACGTAAAAGAATAACAACATCCATACATTCATACATACTCAAAAACTTTCGAGTTTGTAATATTAGTAGTATATATTAGCACCACGTTGGTTAAAACGGCTGAGCAAATAATGTAAACTTTTTATCAAAAATTAAAGGAAATGATAGTTATACAAAATGTATTTAAGTATTGTATCAAAAAAATCTAAGTATTAAGATAAAAATACGTTTATTTTGTAAAATACTTTAATTCGGTTCTAAAATTAGTGTCAAAGAGTACACTTATACACTTATTCATATATTTCACATAACAGCACTAAGCATATAAGGCCGAGCGTCCACGTCGAACGCTGGCACGAATGCCAGCAGCAGCAAACTGACGCCGCTTCGCTGTAATTAACAGATCTTTGTGCAGCAAGTGTAGATCGTGATGTTGGGGCAACAGCAGCCGCAGAGCAGTGTTGTATCAATCATATTGTTTCCATAGTACAAGCTTTGCCTAGTTTGGGACTAGATGGTACTGGGCTGCGTCCAGCACTAAATATTTATGTTTATTGATTTCCCCTGAAGTTGCTGCCCAAAAAGGAAAGTTCATAAGAAAAGGCAGAGCAAATATTTTATATTAAATCTGAAACCGGTGTTTTGTAAGAACAGTCATTTCAAGATTCCGGTTGATATGCCTGAATATTCTACCATTTTTGTATAATCCAGCCAACTTTCTTTGCAAACTCCAAGAAATCTTTATTTCTCGCTTAGAACTTGCTTGCTCCAAACTTTCTTGTTTCTTTGTAACTCGACACGGTACGAGTATGCAAACACATGAAGTGTTTGCATGCAAACACTCCACATTTGGGTTGAGCAATTCAGTTTTTTATGATCCGCATAAAGACGTTTTGTAAGTTATGCTTCTGATAATCCGAAGGTTATTTATAGGACTGAAGTGAAGGGTGAAAACGTTAGGCTCGTTATCTTTAAATAATGGAACACATTGACCTAAATAATCTGCAAGCTACAGGCCCTCTTTTATGAAAGTCACCAAGTTCTGAAACTTTAATCACTCTAAGTTATGTATACTTCAGAGCATAAATTGAAAAGGGGAACTTTTCGCAGTCCAACCATGAAAGATTCACGGGCAAGGTTCCAGGCGGCCTCTACTTTTTGCGGTTCAGGTAGTTGTACCGCAATCGGCGATTCCTCTTCTAATAAAATAGAGGTTCGGTAGCAATACAACCTTAGAAGTGGTTGGATTGCCTCAATACAACTTTTGTATCGTTTTATTTTTTTAAGATGTTTAGTGCATGCTCTAAACAAACATTTATTATGCCGACCTTCGTGGCGTAACTGGATTCATCATTTCAGCCATAAAACGTCCACTGAAGACAACAGGCCTCCCTCATGGATCTCCATGAGGGGTGCCTGTTCAGTAGTGGACTTTTTACGGCTGGAATGATGATGATGATGATCAGTAACTGTACTAAAGCCAGAAACAGAACAGTTTATGTACTTAGTAGGCACCGATCATAAAGGTATTAATTAAACTGGGTCAAACACTGTCAATTTAAATTATAATTCTATATTCACATTATAAATAGAATGTCCTGTGTGTCGGCGTGTCGATGTCGCGTGCGGCACGCTAGTCCATCGATCGAAGCGTGCTTCTCCACTCTACTTGCCGTCCATGTTTTAAGATTACTTTGGAAATCAGCAGAGCAGCAATTATGGTGATTCTATTATTTTCGGCACTTCTAATTGAGGAAGTTTTCTTAGCCGGCAGTAGAATGTTGCCTCTCCTCTCTTGCCCGTGAATGCAGTAAGAATCTGCCAAGGGATACCAAAGGAAGATGGACAGCAACGTCTTTCCGTGTATTAATACCCAGCACTGCGCTCGCCAGGTATCTCCTTTGGCTCGCCATACTCACCACGCTTGGCAGGTACCCCTGCCAAGCGTGGTGAGTATGGCAACCCCCTCGATCTTCTCTTGGAGATCCACAAGGGAGGCCTCACGTCCAGCAGTGGCCGTGGACAGCAGTTTTACGGCTGAGATGATGACAATGAGGGAGTTTTCTAAATCTCATTCATTATTATTATATATTTTATTCGAAATATGATGGAGATAATTTACGAGTCTGGTTTGTATCCATTTTAAACTTTGCTAACAAACAAACAATCCTGTCCAATTGTCTGTTAAATCAACGAATACTAAAGTCAAGATACAAATTATGAAATCAAAATTAAATATTTTATATATTCTGTCTTCCAGTAGCCGTGGAGTGCCGGCAGTAGAATGTTACCCCTCCTCTCATGCCCGTGGATGCAGTAATAGCGTGCTAAGGAATACCTCCGGAAGATGGGCAGCAGCGTCTTTCCGTGTATCAGCAACCCGTACTGCGCTCGCCTACCGCCAAGCGTGGTGAGTATGGCAACTACCCGTCATAGAGGTCCATAAGGGGTGTTCAGTAGGTAGTGGACATTTTACTGCTGAAATGATTGTTAATAAGAGTTGTGTTCTAAGCGTTTAAAGATTTAATTTAAATTGATTTGAATCCTTTCTTAAGGGGTTTTCGTAAATTATAGCTTTTATTTCTAGGGTTCCGTACCCAAAGGTTAAAAACGGGACCCTATTACTAAGACTCCGCTGTCCGTCTGCCTGTCTGTCCGTCTGTCTACCACCAGGATGTAATCTCATGAACCGTGATAGCTAGACAGTTGAAATTTTCACAGAAGATGTATTTCTGTTGCCGCTATAACAATAAATACAGGATAAAACAAATGTTTAAGGAGGGATCCATGCAACTAACGTGATTTCAATATCAAGCGTCTACTTGTTCCCGTTATATTAATAACGGGAGCAAGTAAACGCTTCATATACTCACAGACTAATGGTACGGAGCCCTTCGCGCGCGAGTCGACTCGCACTTGGCCGATTTTTTTTAAAGCATACAGCTATAGTCAAAAGTCCAAAGGGTGGTAGTAATTTCCAAAAAGCCCTATTACCATAGACTACTTATAAGTTTTTTTTTGTTTTTTTTTTATTATTTATTCATTGAATAAAGAAAACAAACTTAAAAAGAATTACAAGTTATTACAGCATCAAAAAACCGCTAAGGTTTGTAAAGAGCTATAAGAGTTTACATAGTGGCAATAAACATAAATAAGTCTGTAACAGTACAACGCAAGTGCAGGTACCTACAAAAAGATATTTGGGTAGTAAGTGTAACTAAGTGTAGGCCTAAACTTCACAATTTTCACCCCACCTTCACAAGACAAAGTTCTATTTTCACCTTGGAAATAAAACAACAATAACGACATATTGTATTACTTCTGACCCAGCAGGGTTAGCTGAAGGGCCCTCGTTACAAGTGCCCTCTGCCGGCGCAATAACGAGCTTGACATTTCACAAGGTACTGTGCTACTAGGTAACAATAAGGTATATGGGATTGGGTAAATCACTTTTTTATACGAGTTGACGTAGTACGGGTTTTTTATATGAGTTGACGCGAAACACGACACAACACACCCTAGGCAGTTGACAGGGTATAAGAATCTAAATTGTGGTTAGTCTTTTAGATAATAAATTTTATAGACTTGTATTTTTGCTGTTTCAAACTATTGAAAAATACTTTGTAAAGCACATTTCAGTCGATAGCGGGGGCTCGCGACTTCGGAATAACGACATGGTATATTTAACTAAGACACATCGTGGCGTCACGCTAAACGGCTTATTGTATTGCCTTTATGATTTAAATATGTAAACAAATACGTGTCCAATCTAACTGACGAATTAAAAAAAAAGCGTGTGCGTCTCGGGACGCACGACAGAAGTGATATCTTATAACTTAAACTAATTATTAAAGTTGAACTATTCAATATTGAAATTGTTCAACTCGAGAAAGCGTCTGTCCGAAACACGGCTAGCGCTGCGGGTTAGAGTGAGAGGAGGAGCCTGCCTCCCGCTGCCGTGTGCGTGAGAGGAAGGGAAGCCAGACAGACTGGCGCCGTAACGCGTTACGTAACGAAGCGGTTTACCCTCCCATAATTATCACTTCAAAAGTATTGGGCAACTAGCATATTTAGGGCGTCTGGGGCACATGCGCCACGTAGGTTCTACGTGTACTAGGGAATGTTCAAGTAGGTATAACTTCTTACTCGTAGTAGCCTCCGCTACGCAACACCATATGCTTCGCATCAACTACTTCTGGGTGTAGGCAACCCACTCTTCGCTTTTGCCATTTGTCTCAGTCATTCGCTATAGATTATTTTATTAACCCCCGACAAAACGAGGGGTGTTATAAGTTTGACCTCTGTGTGTGTGTGTGGGTGTGTGTATCACCGTAAGTTTTTTTTATTTAAAAGCAGGGTTTCCTGCGGTAGTTCTTAAACATGTTTTATCATTTATATTTAAAATCAGTTAAGAATTAGACAAGATATGGGGGGTGAAAGAGGGGATGAATAATCGGATGATTCCAAATATACCCGAGTTTGGTATTAAATGAAAGGAAATTATGTGTAGAATGCAAAACAGAAAGTTATATAGAAATTGGTCGTGCCATTCATGAAATATGGGGGTTAAAAGTAGGGGTGAACAATCGAATGTATTCAGATATACATACATAAGTGTATCAAATGAAAGGGCATGATGTGTACTGAAGGTACACATTACAAAAAAATTAAGGTAACCTCCGAGACTAGGTAAACGCGAAAAGGTAGGTGTCGAGGGTTAATTCATTTTATTTGTTTTATAAACTTGTTTCATTCACCTGCATATACTAGCGTCACTCAGTCTGGCCAAATTTACCGCCCAGCTCCATTTGAGCCTCAAATTGATTTGCTTAATCATTTTCAGCCCTTCTCTCATTAAGACGGTGGTAAAACAAAAGGTTTCATGTAAATCAGTCAACGCGTTCGGTTGTGATCGTCCAATACATAGACAGACAGACAGACAGCGCTATGCATATTAGGAGGCTTCGCCCCTTAATATTACTTTCTTTGGAAGTAGTTTTTACTCAGAAACGTAATTAATATGAATTCATTCATAAACATTAATTTCACCTTAATAATTTCAGGCAATAAAAAACTGCATCACGTCATTTACATTGCGCAAAAACGTGCAAATAACAGCGAAATTACAGCTAAATCGTCGCGTGGGTACTTTACCTAGTTATTATGACCTACATGACGCTTACTTATTTTATAGTTATCGCCACGGATGCAGAGCTCACGGCGAAGGGATGGTGGTGAGAGAAGTCTCCAGGACATCATCAGCCTTGTCAAGGAGACAGACCCAGATGTCGTGCCGGACTTTGTTGCTAGGGAGCTCCATAAACTGGCCACGGTGACATTTGACCACTTCGACGTAACCAGATTGCTGAAAGATCCCTTAAGGCAAGTCAGGCTGCTAAGTTGAAGATTCGGACTCCTCCGAAGTCATCATCGGTGAACTTCGTTCCGAGGCGGCATCCCTACGTGTCGCAGCCTCGATAAATAGGTCACCGGAGGCTACCTCGAATATCACAACACCGGGCAACGTGAGCTTGTCGTCGTTGGAGTCAGCAATACTCGATGCGTCGTCACCGAGCGCAGTGCCTCGCTCCCGCACCCCACCCCCCACCACTCCGTCCGAGGTGCCGTCACGTGCGCGCGCGCCCTCACCTCCGCGCCCCTACGCGACCGGAGCAGAGCAGCCGCGATCTGTCCCGCAACAACTGCGCGCCCGTAGCTTGCGGGCTGTTCAAAGAAGGGGAAGAAAAAGCGGCCCTGTAAGCCAGTTAGCAGTGCTGCGCCAGAGCCGGCTCCAACAAAGGAGCCAGGTAATATGGAGTATGGCGTAGGGAATGTCAGGTTGTGAGAAGTGTGTTTACTATGAATGTGAAACGATTTGTAGGGAGAGGAAGGCCAAAGCAATTATGAATTGATTGTGTGAAGAATGGTATGAATCAAGTTTTTACTTGATAAAATTATTCATTTTAATCAAGTTTTTACTTGATAAAATTATTTATTTTATCAAGTAAAAACTTGACTGTTAGATTCGCTCGATTTACATATGAAATTGGCGTTTTGTATGAGAGGAACATAAAGTAGATTTTTTTTATATAAAATATTTAATTAATCAAATACTTATAACATTGCTATTTATGCACTTTTGCCATCTCATAGGTAGTTCATTGATCCCTTTACTAAAAAAATCATTCGGACGGGAATCAATAAAATCTTTGAAGGCGGTTTAGAAAAAAAGTTTAGAAAAAAATGGTAACCTGTTGGAGCAAGGTCCGGAGAGTACGGTGGATGTCTTAGACATTCCAATTGAAGCTCCTCTAATTTGGTAGCCGTCTGTTGAGCAGTGTGTGGTCTAGCGTTGTCCTGCAGCAGTGGCCTAGAGCGATTGACCAGCCTCGGTTGTTTAGCAGTAGCTTTTGCATTATGGTTTCCAGTTGCTGACATTAGACATCTGCCGTAATCGTCCAGATTTAAGAAAGCTGTAGTGGACGACACCGGCACTGGTCCACCAAACGCTCACAAGTAACTTTTTTGGGTCAGTTTTCGCTTGGGGCATGATTTGGCTGGTTCGCCAGGGTTCAGCCATTGCGATGAGCGCTTCCGATTATCGTTTAGGATCCAATTTTTATCACAGGTATTCAAGTAAAGCATTTAAAATCCCTGCATAATTGTGCCAGTTGAATAATGTAACGCAGAGTCAACACGCGTTTGTCGATTTGCTTTACTCAATTCGTGAGGTACCCACCTTTCAAGCTTTTTCACCTTCCCAACTTGCTTCAAGTGGATTAAAATAGTTTTATCACTAACACCGCAGCCTGCATCTCGGACGTGGTTTGCGATGGATCCACTTCCACAATAGCCTTCAATTTTTGATTATCAACTTTGGTCTTCGGCCGTCCACGGGGCTTGTTCTGCAGGTCGAAATTTCCAGAACGAAAACGTTGGAACCCAAAACGCACTGTGTTTTCTTTTGCGACAACGCCGCCATACACGTCATTAACCCTTCGAGCCGTTTCTGCAGCACTGGTGCCACGGTGGAACTCGTACTTGTAAATAACGCGATATTTCAAGTTTCCATTTTGTAAACGGAGTGACTCAAAAAAAAAATACAAAAGAGGAAAAACAAATGAATTATGGTTTTCGGAACACAAATGCATGAGTAAATAGCTTGTATAAATTTGAATTTGGAGAGGAATCAAGAATCAATAATCAAAAAATACTTTATTCAGTGCGGCCGCATGGACCTTATTGACGGAGTTATATATATAACTATAGAGGAGTTATTTGAGATCAAAGTGGCCAGTACAACAAAACGCCAATTTCATATGTAACGACCTAATATTATTAGGAATATTTTATAGCTAAACCGTTTTGTTTCAAGTTGTGGTCATCGGTAAATAAATAACCCGCTAACACATAGGCGTCATAACCAAGGCATACATTAACTAGCACACTGCCGTATCCTTGACATGGCAACACATCATATTATGTGCCAAGGAAACGTTACTTTATCAAGACGGTGGATCTATCGACCGGAAAGTGCGGAACATATTCTATGACTGAGACAGTAAAACTCCGTCTGTCCCGACCGTCACACTTTTAACTGGCCGAAATAAATGTATTATCTATATTGCACCTGATTCTCCCAGTGCAGGGCAAAGGCCTCACATCTCTCCCTCCACTGAACCCTATCCTGTGATATCTGATACCAATATATACTGTAGGAGTCTAGGTCGTCAAAATAAATAGGTGAATAAACATAAATTACTTGAGCGTACGAGCACGCTGTTACGTCCGGAGCTGATTAAGCAGCTGGGTTCTCTCACGATGCCTAACTTTATTATTAGAGCGAGCTGTAATTAACAAGTAATCTTATATTTTCACATTACACGACGTAAGTGAGCGTTCTAAGACTATCATTAGTTATGTACATTTTAATGTAAGAAAATGTATTTTCTGGCGGTGGTTCTTTAACGTCTTCTTTTGGTCATAGTTGCGCGTACATTTTAAAGTGCGAAAACGTATTTCCTGCCGGTGGTTCTGTAACATCTTTCTTGGTCAAATTCGGTTAAGACGTTTACAAGATATGGGGGTAAAAGTGTGAATATAAAATCGAAAGTTTCCAAATAAACCCAAGCTTGGTATCAAATGTAAGGAAATGGTGTATAGATTGCAAAACTGAGGGTAACTTTATATTATACTAGCTTTTGTCCGCGACTTGGTCTGCGTGGAAATCCACTTTTTCACGCAGAGCCACTTTGATTCGAAAATATAAATCTTATTTAATCTCTATCCCGTAGGAATTTCGAAAAATCCCTTCTTAGTGCACCTCTAGGATACTCAAGGTATACATATGTGTGCCAAATTTCAAGTCTTTAGGTCCAGTGGTTTAGGCTTTGCGTTGATATATAGTCAGTCAGTCAGTCAGTCAGTCAGTGAGTCAGTCAGGACTTTGAGTTTATACTCAAATTCAATTCAATTCAATTCGGAGGTTATCCTCCGAAACTATGTAGGTAAAGTGTCGTTGGTAACTATTTTTTTTAATTTTATAAGCTGCTTTTTTTTTGCTTAGCTGGTTTTACATACACAGAAAATCGCCTTACTCTACCTTTATTTCCGAAGTTTCGGCTGTGTTACAACAGTCGTGATTTCAGGTAATCTTAATTGATATAGGGTAAAATTACGCGATTTACTGTGTATGAAATGTATTGTATTTTTTATCTAGTGATGTGATTTTGTCTATTGTTTGCTCTATAATGTTAGTTTTAAGATAGTTACAAATTGGTGTACACTGAAGTAACTAGCTAAATTTAAATAAATTGCATTGAATTGAATCATAATCCTGAAAGATTCAGAAAGACTAATTAGTAACAAAATGGTCGGGAATGCAACTTATTCTCTTCGAATTCAGCATAAGCCTATGTTCAGATGACCGCGCGGCACCGCGCGTTTGACTCTGCGCGCGGTTTGAGATTGTAACAAATCAATGTTGTTGTTTACATGACCGCGCGGCACCGCGCGGCGACGCGCGGCTTAAGATCTACAATCCTGTATCTGAACATAGGCTAAGGGTAATTTAAATACCGCAGAGGCATATTAAACCACTGGATGATATTAGGACATACTCGTGCCTTGTTTGATGGTGAGAGAAACTCAAACAATAGTTATCCTATAAACCCAGCGGAGTTGCAAAGCTAATATTGGCTCACATCTATTACGAGTAAAAGCCTGGGACAAACTGCTGCCCAGTTTTACTGTTACATATAATTTTACGAGCAAATGATAAGTCGAAGACCTATGTGGCGCAGCGGGCGAAGGTGCACTTGTGCCTTTTGTTGCAGGTTCTATTCCCTAGGCCTCGGGAAACATATATCTGTACGATCTACATATATTTGTTAAGGGTGTTGAGGATGCTTTTCTATATATAATTAAAATATATATATTTATGTAGTTTAATGTGTTAAGTATATCAATCATCTAGTACCCATAACACAAGCTCTGCTTATCTTGGCACTAGATGATGCTGTGTGAATTGTCCAGCATTATTTATTTTATTTTCTTTATTTATTTTATTATTTAAGTATTTTTACATATATTATAGATGATGTATGTAGCATTAGCAACTGGTGTTCATGCTGTACGGGACGCTGCAATGGGACACTGTTGGATAAGGGTAGCCCAGCACATATACCATCCTCTCAGCGAAATCCGCTATGTTCAGAGAAAATAACATGTCATTACGACTAAAGCTTACTAAGCTAAGGGTTTCCTCACGATGTTGTCCTTTACCGTTTAAGCACAAGTTAAATGTGCACATACATTTTTCATGGATGAAAAATACATTGGTGTACGAATGATAAGCTATCAGCATAATCATTTACGATTTAATACATATATCCCTCTTAAGAATTTTAAACAAACTCACTCATATATATGTATGTACATGAAAAATGAAAACTAAAGTTATTATAATCTTAACTTCCCGTAGGTAAATTAATAATATACATCTTTATATAAGTTGTTTTTTATATTTTTATTACCGTTTTTTTTTCTAGGTTGTTTATAATAAAAGTTGATAGTTTACCATCAATCTACCAGTGAACTGCGGTGCACTGTGCGTGCGAATTGTCTGTTACAAATCGAATAGTTAGAATGCGGCTTAGTTAAGATTTAATTGATAGATAAAAGTTTATATATTGATTAATAATTAGCAAAACGCAAACAAATGACCAAATTATAATTTATATTCCATCTGAGTAGTTATTTCTCTTCCAGTCATAGAACGACACTGCTGGACAAACTAAGTTCTGATCATGAGTGAGAGGCTGTTGCCATACTCACCACGCTTGGCAGGCGGATTAGCGAGTGCAGTACAGGATGTTTATACACGAAATGACGCTGCTGCCCATCTTCCGGAGGTATTTTCGAAGGATTCTTACTGCATCCACGGGAAAAAAAGAGGGGCAACATACTACTGCCTTCACATTCACGTGTAAATATTGATTAACCTATTTAATTTAGCCCGAAGACCTCCCTCCTCGTTTTACGTGACGAATACAAAAGAAAATTCTAGTCAAGGCGAAGGATCCGTTTAATTTTATCACGCTTGTAATTTTAAAGATGTTTAATTAAATTATTAGCCCGCGTACAACATGTTTTTATGTACAATGTAAAAAATACCTGTTTAGTAATCGCAACGCATATGCCCAAGGAATAGAACATACAGTGTGAAGAAAAAGGAGCAAAAAAGATGACATAATATTCAATTGCTTTACTGAAGAAATTTTCTTTAAATAACTTATTAACATAACAACATTTGACTGCATCCGTGGCCGTTTTTAAAATGCACAAAAAGATTCGGTCACCCATCCAAGTTATGACTGCGCGTAGGGTTGCTTAACCTCGATGATTGATTTCGTACTTTTTTTAGGAACGATTTTTCATGATTCCATTGCAAACGTATAGTTTTGGATTTTTCTCGGTATCTATGGTTTAAGACCATATACCTTCCTAATTTACATAGATTTAGGTCTATGGGAAGTACCCAATGAATTTTAATTCCTCTGAGAATGTCGAAACATGCGTTTTTTGCGGCATAAGGTTAACTTAGAATATAATTTCAACTCAATACCGCTACACGTTCTCGAGATAAAGGATCTTGACAGACCGACAGACAGACGGATAACAAAGTGATCATATAAGGGTTCTGTTTTTTTTTCCTTTTGAGATACGGAACCCTAAAAATGTATTCTACTATTATATTAACAATCTAGTACTTATAATAAAAGCTATGACACACAGGTCGGCGGTGGATGCAGGCCGCTTTCAACCGCAGTACTTGGAGATCAATGGGGAGGCATATGTCCTACGGCTGATATGATGATGATGATGCTTACTGTGAGGGCCATCTGATGTTGTGTGAAATGTCCAGCATTATTTATTTATAAATTTTATAACATACAGTGGCCTAAGCTGGTAAAATGGTATGGTGTTGGAAATACTTTACTTACTAACAGTGGCCTCAATCGAAACAACGCTCTTTAGACATTTTAAACAACGAACGAAAGCAACAAAGTATATATATAGTTGGGTGAACACACAGGATGTCGTAAAATCTTGGCAATACCAACAAATGCGTAAAGTCAATACAACAACTTTTTAATAACTTTCGTACATCGTTTCCAGGAATACATAACAAGTATACCTACCTCTACAGCGAGGTTTATTACGAATAATATTTCTGTAGGTTCATTCTTATCTTCGGGTCAGTAACCTTTACCCGCGAGCAAGTGAAATTAAAGAGCCTACGCCTGGAGGATACACAGGTTCTGCAAAATATTGGTAACACATGTGTGTGTGTGTAAGTTTAATAGTTTTGTATGAATAACGTTAATAGATTAGTAGGTACGACGAATTATGTTAAACTTAGTGAATAATTTCTCATGTAAGTGAAATTTTTTGTTTTCTGTTGAGAAATAAATGTTCTGAAACCTGAACCAGATACACTCGTGTTATCATTATTTTATTTTCCTTTTCACTTGATCTATATTAGAATTGCCGTGGGGTGCCGGCAGTAGAATGTAACCCCTCCTCTCATGCCCTGGATGCAGTAAGAGCCTGCTAAGGGATATACCTCCGGAAGTTGGGCAGCAGCGTCTTCCCGTGTATCAACATCCCGTACTGCGCTCGCCAACCATGTGTAAAGAAATTTTATTTTTCAGATATTATCATTTCAGCCGTAAAACGTACACTACTAAACACAGGCCTAGGTGTTGTTGCCATACTCACTACGCTTGACAGGCAGGTTGGCGAGCGCAGCAGAGCGTAGTAGTAGAGCGATGTTGATACACGGATAGACGCTGCTGCCCAATTTCAGGAGGTATCCTTTAGCAGGCTCCCACTGCATCCACTTGCACGAGAGGGGCAACATTCTACTGCCGGCACCACACGGCACATTTTCAGATTTATGTACGTGGATAACTTAAGACGTTTCTCATGCAGCTGAGAGGTTTTAATACATTATCTCATCTTAGGAGAGATATACATAACATGACCTTAACTAAGTAAAACTCCTTAGTAAAACCAGATAGCAAATCATTTGAGGGATAAGACGCAGACTCAAGTCAGGTAACGTGGAGACAATAGAATTTCCGAACGTAACGCTACATTGAATTTTATTTCCTGCAAGGCTGCAACTTTGGAAGTTACACTAATAATAACTTGTAATGTGCTTCCTTCGGGAATCCACTTTGTTTCCAATGAACGTAACATAGGAATCGATATGTATGTACGTATCTAAGGGTTGGTTGTTCGATTCGTGGTTATCATTCGGCAAAAGGAAAAAAGGTAATTTTCAAAGTTCAAAGAAACCTCTTAGGATATTAAAGGTTTTTTTTACATTTAACTGATTGGTTGTAAGTAATTTGTAATGTTCATAATGTATTATTTATTTGCTAGGCGTCCCGGCGAACTTCGTATAGCCCTACAACTACTAACTACTACTCTACAACTACTCCACTACTACTACTCTACAACTACTCTACTACTTATATTTTCTGTGAGTTTCACGATGTTTAAATCTCACTAATATTATAGAGCCTATATGTTAACCGGGGCCACATCCAAAACATCTAACATCTTTGATATCGGTTCAGCCGTTCTCTAATGTAAGTGTTGTAACAAACCCGACTTGGTTTTATATACCGAAATAGATATTTTATTTTGTTTCCTTGTGCTATTTCTGTTTGTGGTGTACGTACAACAAATAGTTAATGTACATAAATAATTATAATGTTTATAGTGTGTAGTTATAAACAGTTAAACCACACTTATTTCTTTGACGCCGCGCCGGCGAAATTGAAAAAAAGGACTTTTCGTTCCTTGAAATGTTTCTAAGTACTTTCGTGAAAGCTTAGTTCCGCACGATTGACTATCATACTCCTACGCATTTTTAAACTTAGCATATCGCATGCTGGTAGCATTAGCATATCGGAAACGTGCTCTCGAAGAAGGAAATGAAATACCGCTAGGAATTACTGGAGCTGACAAAGCCATCGTTTTGTCTTTGTAAGATCCAGAGAAGTTCTATCCCCTCCTCGATACGGCTGACTAAGTTTACAACACTTATTGTGTAGGTATGCGCGCGCTTTCGGTGAACTATTCATTTTGTAAAATACGGGGATTCATCATTTCAGCCATAAAACGTCCACTGATGAACACAAGCCTCCTCATGGATCTCCATGAGGGGTAGTTGCCATACTCACCACGCTTGGCAGGCGGGTTGGCGAGCGCAGTACAAATGTTGATACACGGAAAGACGCTGCTGCCCATCTTCCGGAGGTATCCCTTAGCAGGCTCTTACTGCATCCACGGGCATGAAAGGAGGGGTAACATTCTACTGCTGTGCCGGCACCCCACGGCACTTCGGCGTTATATACTACGTGAGTAATGCCCGTATTTTACAAAACGGACATTGTTCAAATGTTTTGAGAGGTATTTGGCCTTAAAAACGATGTATATTATTTTTATGTTTGTATATGTCTAGAATAAATTTCAGACTGGAAATGTATGGTACTTTAATAACTGGCTGCTGCCCTCCTTGCCCGCATTTTTATTGTTTTGCGCGGAATTCAAATTATTTTTCGATAGTGTTAAGTTAGGTACTCCTAAAAAAGCAAATTTCCAGAGAAAGTCACGTCAAAATCGGTTCGGAAATTAGCGCGAACAGAGACAGACAGACAATAAAATTAAGTATTTTGGTTATAGGTATCCCATATACTTCCTTCCTTAAGCATATAGTAAAAACCTGCTATTTTGACTTTACGAACTGACACTTCAATTTCATATATTTCTGTAGAAGATCCTTTAAAATTGAAAAACTCAGTCACTCTCAGTTTATTTTCCACCCGAAGCTTATTTCTCTCTGAATGCTAAATCTTTGCCTTTAACATAATTCCAATAACTTACTTCATACATCACAAGCAACCTTACTTCCATGCGGAAGGTTGCCATTCCTTTCAACCACCTTGCCTTGGATACCGTCCATACTAAAGCCTGATTTACATGGTCCCAGTAAGCTTAAGCTAGTCAGGCATTGCTATCCATAAATTCAGAAAATCATTCATTTATTTCCATGTAAATGAATGAAGCGATTAGAAGACAGTTATTTTTAATACTCAGTTTTTTTAGTTGTTTCGGAGTTTGAGCAAATTTCATTCCAAGCATTTTTATCTTCTAGATAATCAGATATTTAAAAGTAAGCTTTATTGTAAACTTTACATTTAATTATTTTTTTAAACGATTTGAACTTAAACTGTTTGTAGTTTTTAGAAAGAAGTATAATTATATTATTAAAGAGTTCGTTTAAAATGACGACCGCGTAGGTATGTTATTCACCCCTTTTCGGGTATACATACATTTATAGTTTGTAATTTCTATCTATAGTGTCAAACCACACTTAAGTACATAGAAAGTTTATTTTTTTAAGGAAATTAAAAATATTACAATTACTTTTCGATTTCGCTTTAGAATCGATCGAGGTGTATTGATTTAGTCTTTTTTAAACTTTCGCGATCACGACACATTATTAACACATATTCAGTCTTCCCGGGACCACGATGAGTACAATCCTGTCGAAACGTCGGGCAATAATAAAGGTAAATAGCGCGATAAATACCCGTTTAAATATGTGTTAATAATGTGTATTGATTTGACGGACGTGGGTACGAACCCCACCGGAATCATACATTTTTGATTAGTCTTTCATTGCTCTGATGTATATATTATAATAATACACATTGTAGAGGTACTCATACATGTTTTATTATTTGTTTTTATTACACTTTTGCGGCCTCGGACCTATTAACCTCTTTTTGACCTGCTGCTAGAAAACGTACTTTCGTAGGAATGTAATTTCTTCGAGTTCATCCGGGCAAAATACATAGTACTTAGTAAAGACGTCAAAGCTCCAAGTACCTAAAGCTAGTCACTGCCTCCGTTTACATCATGCCTTAATGGAAATAATGCAATGCAAGATATTGCAAGAACGTAGTCAGTGGAGTAATTATACGAGAATGTGAGACTTATCACTTGGTAATGAATAAATTAAATACTGCTGTGCAGTTAATAATGAAACGATATTGTCTTAACGCCATAATTAAACTGCACGAGAAAACATTTACGGTATAGTTTTACAATGTCGATCCTGCGCTTGTTAAACATTTCATTTTTAGCCCCGATTCAAAAGAGGGGTGTTTTAAGTTTGACCGCTAAGTGTCTCGTCAATCAACCCTGAATGTAATATCAAATGGTCAATGTAACCTTTTTTAATTTAAAACGATAAGATTAGGATAAAAAAATGTATGTTGCAACAAAACGTATTGCTTTCTGTAGATTACAATCAAAAGACGCAATTTTCAGCTTTAATAAATATCTTGAAAGGGATCAGAGCAATGTCGAGACCGGATTATATAATAATTGGATACGTCGAGCTCGCAAATAAGGGAACTCTTGACCCAGCAACACCGGCGAATGGGAGATCCCGCACTGATATCCTGTTATCTACAGACAGGTACATACATCTATATATATATACGAATAAATAAAATTGAAGTGTCTGTTTGTTTTGTTAAAATATCGACGTTTGTCGACGAGTTGGCGATATTGACATCAGGGATTTCAACTTTTTCAGCAATTTCAAAACATTAGTTAAGTCATAAGTTAATCTTAAGGTTTTACTGTTGTATACAATAAAGTGTTCATTCATTTATTCGGAATGTGTTTATGTTATGAATTTTACATGTTTATTACTTCGAATTGGTGAAAAAAAACTAAAACTGCTGTATAAAAACAAAAATTTTCACTTTACAGATGCTTTTTCAGCAATTCCAAAACATTCGGAATGTATGTTTATGTTTTGAATTATTCATGTTTTGTACTTCAAATTGGTGAATAAAAACAAAAACTGCTCTATAAAAACTAAAATTTTAGGGCTTCGCTAATATGCATAGTGCTGTATGTCTGTCTGTCTGTCCGACATCTATACAAATAAATATAGTTGAAGTGTCTCCTTGTAATGTTGAAATAACAGGTTTGTATTAAATGGATCTAAAAAGAAGCAATTTTTAATATTTTTTCTGTCTGTCTGTCTGTTTGTTTGTTTGTTCTGGGTCATCTCCGAATCGACTGGACTGATTTTGACGGGACTTTCACTGGCAGAAAAGTATATATTATAACTGATTTATACAGCGTCAACAACTAGTAATCATGCTGTACGAGACGCTGCCAGTGCCTGGGACATTTTTAGATGGATTAGGCTTGCCCAACACCAATCCACCATCCTCTCAGCTCAGTCAGAGGAAAGAACTGGTTTATATTAAGAACATGACAATACGTCTGAGGCTAACTAAGCCGCTGGTTTCCTCATTATGTTTCCTTCGCCATTAAAGGACGTGTTAAGTGTTCACATACATTTTTCAAGAAAGAAAAATCCATTGGTGGCTGGCCGGTATCGAACCCACGACTTTCGGATTAAAAGTCGGGGGTTCATTACATACCACTCGGCCAACACGACTGGCACATATCTCATGCTATAAGGAGTAATTTAACATCAATAGATGATTTTCTATTTTTTTTTTATTTATAGTGTAAATACGATTTATCTAAGTATGTACCTACATAGCGTAGATACGAGCGCTGCAAATTCTAGTATGTACTACCCCAACGTCTACAACTTTTAGAATCACAATATCAAAATAATATCTCAGGCTGGATTACACTTTGGCTCAAGCTGTAAGCCCATTTAGGTATGTATGTTATAATAAATAAGTCTCGGGCGGGTATAACAGTAAAATAATCTCGAGCTCTTGACACAACAGCCATAGCCAGTGGAATTGTAAGAACGAAAATTCCATTTTGTATATAAAATTGTGATGCACATCTAATTTTGTTCTGTTACTAATCTAATTAAGTAAGCTCAGTGATCCGATGTTGGATTTTTTTTTTATTTGAATCTCTTGACTAGTTTCTACTAGTGTGAGTAACGAAATCATAAAAAAAAAATACTGATTGTAACTCTCTATGCCAGAAAATGTAATTTGGATTGTAGTTACAAAATGAGTCCGTAATACAATATCGACCACCTACGTCATTGGTATAGTAAATATAAAACATAATGAATCAATTATAAACAAAAATATAAAAATCCAAATAAAAGAAAATAAAATAAAACTTACATGATACCATGTAGAAAACTTAAAAGAAATGCAGCGGAAAAAAATACGCTTTTCTTCTTTCAGCGTTCCTGTAAAGAAAAAAATAAACATAAAAATCAACTTCAAAAAATGCAGCACCATGATAAAATGCACATGTTAATGTCATTGTTAGTTTATAAATAAATAAGGAATACAATAACAAAATAAAGCTAAATGACATTAATAACACAAGACAAAAATAACAAAGTGTCGTAAACAGTTTTACAGGTCCATTTTCCTAGTTCTATTTTCAAATGGTTTATCTAGCGGCCAGGGGCAGAATAAAACCAGACCCCTTTATGAATATAAGTAAATAAAAGTTAAATTCAAGCCACTGCTTTACACCACATGTGATACAGCGTGATCCTCCATCTATTTTCAAACAGTTTTATCTAGCGGCCAGAGTTAGAATAAAACCGGACGATGAATAAAAGTCATAAAGAAAATATTAAAATTCGAGCCGCAGCTTGGCACAATGAGACAGCGCGATATTCGGTTTCCTAGGTTTGATATTCTCCTTCTATTTTTAAAACGTTTAATCTTGCGACCTGTGCAGAGATATTACTGAACGCCATGCGCCATTTAAATAAAAGTAACTAGTAAAAAGTGTAAAATTCGAGCATCTTCCTCGTTCTATTTTCAAATCGTTTTATCTAGAGCCATATGCGGAATAAAACCGGACGCCCTGTGCCGTGGGATGCCGGCATTGGAATGTTGCCCCTCCTCTCTTACCCATGGATGCAGTTAAAATCTGCCAAGGGATAACTCCGGAAGATAGGCAGCAGAGTCTTTCTGTGTATCGACATCCAGCACTGCGCTCGCCATCCCGCCTGCCAAGCGTGGCGCGTATAGCAAAACCCCTCATGATCTTGGAGATCCATGAGGGAGGCCTATGTCCAGCCGTGGACGTAGACAGCAGTCCTAAGGCTAATATGATGATGCGAATAAAAGTTGTTAAGGTAAGCAATTTTTTGTATTTAAAGTGTAAGCCCAAGGTAAAATAAGGTAAGATATTATTTATAGAAATTAAAACGTTGTAAAAGTATGTAAAGTTCGAGCCGTAGCTTTGCGCCACTTGTATCACAGCGTGAATGAGTTTTCCAGGGTTGTTAGCTCTTTTTTTTTCAAATCGTTTTATCTAGCGGCCAGAGGCAAAAAAAACCGGACGCCATGTGAATAAAAGTTGTAAAAAAAAAAGGAAAGTTCGAGCCGCAGCTTCGCACCACATGTGACACTGCGTGAATCGATTTGCTAGGGTTGTTACTACTAACGTGATTATCGCCCTTCTGGTTTTATGTGGCACTAAACGCCCTACTTACTGAGAGGAAAAGTGACATTATTATGGGAAGGATCATTTCTATATTTGGAACTAGTGTTGATGTTAATGAGGAAAACCGTTAAATGGTTTCTGCGCTGGCCGGTTTGTACAATATGCCATAAACAGGGATATTTTTATATACATCTACTAACTACGTAGACATGTAATTTCAAGAAAATGAAAAACACTTATGTAATGATTAATTGACTTTGTTATACTCTATGGTGCCCATAGAGTTTTAATACGTCAGAGCTTGTTTTTTTCCATTATTTCATCACGTTTACGTTACGATTTGTATAAAATGGAGTCAAACAGCGTCATCTAAATGATCCGTTTCAGTAAAAAAGTATTTACAACGGATCCTAATAGATGGATCTAGCGAGTAGAGATATTAAAAGTTCTGTCATTTTCAATTGTGTTTCCTACCTAACAGTGAAAGAACGCTAACGCCATTACTAGGGTTAAATTGGTCCGGGCCGGACGCACCGCACGCACGGCCCGCAACGATTTTTAGTTTGCTTTGTATGATTTTACATAGCGCTGCGTCCACTATCCGCGTCGCCTGCATCGAAAGAATCGTATCGAATCGACCGTTGCGGGCCGTGCGTGCGGTGCGTCCGGCGCGGGCCAATGGACGAGATCATCATTTCAGCCATAAAACGTCCACTGATGAACACAGGCCTCCCTCATGGATCTCCATGAGGGGTAGTTGCCATACTCACCACGCTTGGCAGGCGGATTGGTGAGCGCAGTATGGGATGTTGATACACGGATAGACGCTGCTGCCCATCTTCCGGAGGTATCCCTTAGCTGGCTCTTACTGCATCCATGGGCATGAGAGGAGGGGTATCATTCTACTGCCGGCGGAGATTTTTTTTTTTTTATTATTATTTAGTATAATGTTAACAAAAGCAAACCTATACTAAAATATATTACAATCTAGATTGGCCAATGAGTAACTTAATGCTAACTTAGTTTTATAAGAATGTAAACTGTAAGATAGTGTCCATCAGCACTTTTCTTATTGTCTCTAATTAAGGGGAAGACACTTTGTTATTGTGTTCTTTGTTTAAAATATAATATTCACTTGCACTGTCACTGATTGTACTATGTTAGCTCAAAAGGTTTTGTTCTCTTGAGCCTTCTCAATATGTCGGTATGATCGAGGAGCTGGATTGCCTCGATGTTAACATGATGATGCAGTCTGTGTTCATGACTCTTTGCATATTTCTGTATGACTTTGTCGACGATCTGTATATTGAGGTCCCGATGGAGGTCGTCGTTTCTTATGTACCACGGCGCATTGACTATTGCTCTGAGTACTTTATTCTGAAACCGTTGAATGATATCTACATTGCTTTTTTTGGTACAACCCCACAGTTGTATTCCATAAGTCCATACTGGCATGAGAACTTGTTTGTAGAGAAGTACTTTATTGTGTACTGCCATTGAAGAATTTCTTCCAAGCAGCCAGTACATCCTTTTGAAACGAATTTCTAGCTCTTCTTTTTTCTTTTTTACATGAGCTTTCCAGCGAAGTTTGGCGTCCAGCGTCATGCCCAAATACTTTGCTGTATTTTGGTATGGTATGATTTTATTGTCGATGAATACAGGGTGGTAATCTTCTCTTTTATTTGTAAAATTGATGTGTATTGATTTTGATTCATTTAATTTAATCCGCCAGATTTTTGTCCAATCATATATTTTATTTAAAGCTACCTGAACCTTTTCGGCTGCTTCAGCTTGTGTTTTTCCTACAGCCATTATAGCAGTATCGTCCGCGAAAGTTGCTATGGTGTTGTTTTCTGTTTCAGGGATATCACATGTGTATAAAAGGTACAGGACCGGACCTAGTACACTTCCCTGTGGTACCCCTGCTTTGATTGCTTTCAGTTCTGAAAACGAATCTTCTTGTCTAATTCTAAATGCTCTATCTGTAAGATATGATGCTATTAAGTCTACATATTCTTTTGGGAGCATTCTTTTTAACTTAAATAATAGGCCCTCGTGCCATACTTTGTCAAAAGCCTGCGCGACATCAAGGAAGATAGTGGTGCAGACTTCTTTATTTTCTAGAGTATTTTCTATAATATTTGTTATTCTATGGACTTGGTCAATCGTTGAATGTTGTTCTCTAAATCCAAACTGATGTTCTGGAATGAGTTTTTTTCTGAGTAGTATTGGTTTTAGCCTTTTTAGGAAAAGTTTTTCAAATAACTTTGAAATTATGGGTAACAGAGAAATCGGTCTGTAAGAGGAAGTCTCGTGTGCTGGTTTTCCTGGCTTCGGAATCATTATCACTTCAGCAACTTTCCATAGATCTGGTACATGTTTTAATTTAAAGGCAGCGTTAATTAAGTTAGTTAGTTTTACTACACCTAGTGTAATATGCTCCCTGATATGAGATCGAATCCAGGGGACTTCTTGACATTTATTCTTTGTTTTATCTCTCGCCAGACTTCTCTAGGTGTAACAAGTTCTATGTCTTGGTTCTCACTGCATAACTCCGTTGACAATGGTTTATAGTTTTCTAAGCTTTCGTTTGGCTTAAAAATATTTTCCAAATGTTTTGCAAATGCTTTGGCTTTTTGCTCACTACTGATGGCCCATTCTCCTGGTCCACTTTTTATTGGTGGGATTTGGGTAATAGGTCTTTTCATATTCTTAGTAGCTTTCCAAAGCGAATAATCTGTTCTTCGGTCATTGGTTAAGCTTTGTAAATATGTATTTGTTGTGGCACTGTCATACTCCTGGATTTGCCTCTTTAGTTTTTTTGTGAGATAATTAAGTTTGTTCTTGTCTAGCGGGGATCTGGATTGGTGCCATCGATTTCTCTGTTTCCTTTTTTCTTGTATGAGTTCTATAATTTCTTCGGGATATATATTTTTAGCTTCCCTTTTTTTTGAATAAAGTGGTGTATTCTCCCATGTCGTATTTTGTAGTAGTTTAATGAATTTTTCTACTTCATTGTTTAACTGTTCAGTTGTTTTTATGGCAACTTTTAGATCAATTTTATACTCTAAGTCTAGTTTAAAGTTATGCCAATTTGTGTATTTGTTGGCTAAACTTAAGTTTTTATTTGTATATAGTATATGGTTGCTTACTTCTAGATATATAGCAGAATGGTCCGAGTTCATATCAAAGCTCTGTTTTATCTGTAGATAATTTTGTGATATGTTCTTGTGGACAAAAAAGTCTATTAGATCGGGTATTTTTTGTTGGTCAGTTGGCCAGTAAGTAGGAGTTCCTGTTGATGCTACGTCACATTTGACTTCTCTTATTGCGCTCATCAGTTCTCTTCCTTTTGTGTTGGTGAGTCTGGAGCCCCAGTATGTATTCTTAGCGTTAAAATCGCCCCCAAGAATAAATTTATCACCTAGTGTTTGGAGAAAATCTACATACGATTCTGTTTTAATGATGTGCCTCGGAGGACAGTATATTGCTGCTATCGTAAGTGAATTCCGATTTGTCTCTATGCGAATTGCCATTGATTGGATATCTGGCTCTTCATATTTTTTGTATTCATAATGTTTGATATTGTTTTTTACGATAACTGCACTACCGCCTCTTGCTTTGTTAGCTGGATGTAGGGCATGGTATACTGTATATCCTTTAAATTTTGCGTAAGATTGTTTTGTAAAATGAGTTTCTGATAATAGACAGAGATCAACATTTTCTATATAGCACTGATAGTGTTTTACCCATCATCTCAGCCATAGCAGGTTGACGAGCGCAGTACAGCTGATACACTATGCTGCTGCCCATCTTCCGGAGGTATCCCTTAGCAGATTCTTACTGCATCAGACGGGCGACAGAGGAGGTGCAACATTCTACTGCTGGCACCCCACGGGGGTTTTAATATATGAGGTGTTTTACTCGTCGTATATTATAATGTAAAATAACACTACTAAAACCCAATGTCAAGCGGCACCCCTATCTTTATCTAGCACTTGCACGCGTGGTGGACACAATTTCCACATTAACCCGCGCATGTTCCGCTGGAAACGAGCAAAAGCTTCAAAGATACCGCTGCCAATATTGTTATTAACAAGTTTCTAATATTAAAAATTGTAAGAAACCCCTGACACATATGTCGTCAATGGATCATCCCATTTCTATGGTACTTTCTGTTTCTAATTCTACAAAAACTGCATTCAAATCGGATATTACCGAACGCCATGCGCCATTTAAATAAAAGTAACTAGTAAAAAAAGTAAAAAAAGTAAAATTCGAGCTGAAGCTTCTTTCCTCGTTTTATTTTCAAATCGTTTTATCTAGAGCCAGAGGCGGAAGAAAACCTGTCCCGTTGAATGCCGGCAGTGGAATGTTGCCCCTCCTCTCTTACCCGTGGATGCAGTTAAAATCTGCCAAGGGATAACCCCTGACACTAAGTAAGGTTCATCCCTGTATGTCGTCAATGGCTCTGCCAAGGGATAACCCCTGACACTAAGTAAGGTTCATCCCTACATGTCGTCAATGGCTCTGCCAAGGGATAACCCCTGACACTAAGTAAGGTTCATCCCTGTATGTCGTCAATGGCTCTGCCAAGGGATAACCCCTGACACTAAGTAAGGTTCATCCCTACATGTCGTCAATGGCTCTGCCAAGGGATAACCCTTGACACTAAGTAAGGTTCATCCCTACATGTCGTCAATGGCTCTGCCAAGGGATAACCCCTGGCACTAAGTAAGGTTCATCCCTACATGTCGTCAATGGCTCTGCCAAGGGATAACCCCTGACACTAAGTAAGGTTCATCCCTACATGTCGTCAATGGCTCTGCCAAGGGATAACCCCTGACACTAAGTAAGGTTCATCCCTACATGTCGTCAATGGCTCTGCCAAGGGATAACCCCTGACACTAAGTAAGGTTCATCCCTACATGTCGTCAATGGCTCTGCCAAGGGATAACCCCTGACACGTTTCTACCACAAAGTCTTTAAACTCTTCTCACCTGATCGCCGAGTCCTTACTTAGCAAAAATGTACCTAAATGTGATAGTAATTTTAATTTCCAATATGTGGACAGCAGCGATATAGTTAAAGCCTTTAAAATGTTAAATGTTAAGAAAACTGCAGTTCTCTGGGGTATTTCTGTAAACATTGTAAAACCATTGGTAGACACAATCGCACCTGAGCTGGCTCTTATATATAATGAATGCATTGACTGTGGCGTATTTCCTGATCTAATGAAACACAGTAAAATAATACCTTTATTTAAATTAGGTTCTAAGTCGGACCCCACTAACTTTAGGCCGATATCAGTACTGCCGACATTTAGTAAAATTTTTGAAAAGCTTATTTTAAATCAGCTATCTAAGCACTTTGCCGACAACAAATTGCTTCACTGCAAGCAATTTGGCTTTACTCGCGGCCGTTCCACTACTGATGCTGGTATACAGTTAGTCTCGCATATCTATGATGCTTGGGAGAGGTCGCAAGACGCTTTAGGTGTTTTTTGCGACCTTTCAAAAGCATTTGACTGTGTACACCATGAAACATTAATCGGAAAATTGCGCCACTATGGTGTTAGAGATATCTCTTTGGATCTACTTATTTCTTATCTCAGTAACAGGATACAAAGAGTTGATGTTAATGGAAAACGTTCTTTGGGATCTGTAGTTACAATGGGTGTACCGCAGGGATCAATTCTGGGGCCTTTTCTATTTTTAATTTACATTAATGATCTACCTCATCTTGTCAAAAACAATCATGAGATTGTATTGTTTGCTGATGACACTTCACTTTTGTTCAAAATGAAACGACGTACCACCGATTATGACGAGGTGAATAATGCAATCTCAGAGGTTGTTAATTGGTTTAATGTCAATAACTTATTACTTAATGAAAATAAAACAAAATGCATTAGATTTACTCTTCCTAATGTAAAACAGGCTGATGCCAAGATTAAATTAAAAGGTGAAAGTTTAAACCTTGTAGAAAAAACTGTATTTTTAGGCATAACTTTAGACAATAAGCTTCAATGGGGCCCACACATAGAACAACTATCGGGTAGGCTTAGTTCTGCAGCATATGCAGTCAAAAAAATCCGCCTTCTTACAGACGTTGATACCGCTAGACTTGTTTACTTCAGCTATTTCCACAGCATTATGTCTTATGGCTTACTACTGTGGGGATGTGCTGCAGATATAGACACCGTATTTGTGCTGCAGAAGAGGGCTATTCGTTCTATCTACAATATGGGTCCCAGAGAATCACTTCGCACTAAATTTAAAGAAATAAATATAATGACAGTAGCTTGTCAATATATTTATGAGAACCTGTTGTACACCCATAAAAATATTGCTTCGTTTAAGAAAAACAGCGACAATCACAATGTAAATACAAGAAATAAGAATAAACTCGCTGTGCCCACTACTAGGCTCCATAAGGTGAAAATATCTTTTAAAGGGCAATGTATACGCTTCTACAACAAACTCCCAAGTGAGTTGCAGAAGTTATCATTGAATAAATTCAAAAACATTATTAAACGCAATCTGTGCAATAAAGCTTATTATAAAATATCAGATTACCTAGAGGACAAAACCACTTGGGACGGAATCTGCTCCAACTCCGTCAAACGTAACATAAGACAAAATAAAATTGTTAAATGATGACTATAACGACCGAGTTAGGTTCTTCTGTTCACTTCTTTTCCTAACTCGCGTGTCATCTGAAGTGAACAGATTCAATTATGTGCTTTATTCTATTTATTTGTGTTGTTTTATTTTGTAATTTGTGACGCGTCAATAAGGTCCATGCGGCCGCACTGAATAAAGTATTTTTTGATTCTTGATTCTTGATTCTACTAAGTAAGGTTCATCCCTACATGTCGTCAATGGCTCTGCCAAGGGATAACCCCTGACACTAAGTAAGGTTCATCCCTACATGTCGTCAATGGCTCTGCCAAGGGATAACCCCTGACACTAAGTAAGGTTCATCCCTACATGTCGTCAATGGCTCTGCCAAGGGATAACCCCTGACACTAAGTAAGGTTCATCCCTATAATGTTGTCAATGGCTCATCCGATTTCTATGTTTATTTAAGTTTATAATTCTACAAAAACTGCATTCAAATCGGATCACTCGTGTAAGAGCTACGGTGCCACAGCCAGACAGACAGACACACACACACACACAGCGGTCAAACACCCCTCTTTTTTGTGCCGGGGGCTAAAATGGAACCAGACACAATAACTTTGTCTGCAATCTTTCTAGATTGTTAGTCATTTTGTTGTGAACATTCGCTATTCATGCTGATTTGAGCTCATTGTATGTGACTTCCCTATTTTCAGGGACCGAAACCCTTCTTAACGTGTTTGGTTATTGGATCACATTGATATTAAAATAAGGAGCTTTTTTTGGAGCTAGGGTCTGCGAGCAGAAATGTCGTCTTCGCATTTGTAAGCTGCTTGTACCTACGTATGATGATGGCAGCTGTAGGTACCTTAAAGAACACTCTAGAAGCCTATATCTATAAAATTGTTCAACCATAAACCATAATTAAAAAAAACGGTCCTACTATATGTACACTTAAAGGTACCTCATACCTAGATCATTTTTCATTATAATTGCCAAACTTTTCTCTTCGAAATACAATAAAAATTTAAATCATCTTCATCTAAATTCTTTATTTTATTTTGTTTTAGAAAACAAAGTTCTTGTTGAAAAACCCTATACAAGTACGTACAGAACTGAAGGTGCGAAGACAATGAGCCTCAATGTTCACACACTTTACCGGAACGAGATACTTAAGATGGCTGCAATTTATTTCCGGTGTAAGATAAATATGGCGTCTAAAATAAATAGAGCTTAGGACTCATTGGATTGAGTCACCGCAGGCCATGCGTGACCTAATCTTTATTTGTACAATTCGATGACTAAACGTACTTTGATGAGGTAAATGTAGCACGGAGTCGATTAAATTGGTAAGGTATTGGTAAGGTATTTGTAAAAATAACTATACGATTGGTTGCCGTGGGCTGCCGGCAGTTGAATATTACCCCTCCTCTGTTGCCCGTGTATTGGAAGAACCTACTAAGGGATACCTCCGGAACATCGGCAGCAGCGTCTTTGACGCGCCTGCCAAGCGTGGTGAGTACAACAACCTCAGATTCAAGAGGGAGGCCTATGTCCAGCAGTGGACATCCTACGACTGAGATGATGATGATTTGTTTATCGAGCTAATGACATTATGGTATGGACTTACTTATCCACATTGCTTATTGAACCACCTCTACCTAAATCAAAAGAAACAGAGATCAAAGTCTTTTTTATTTACTGCTATCCCCTCGCACTTTGTTTGCTTGTACTTCTAGAGGTAGTTAATGCCTAACTTGTATCCTAAATAAATAACGTAAACCACTTTAATTTCAGGATAACAGAAATACTAATTGATAATGTTTTTTCACTGCTTTTCGTTTGTGAAATTTATTCAAGAAACCAAACGCAGGTAACTTGCGTAAAATAACTAGTGTAAACTCAGTTATAAGCAAATTTTTGTATTTAAAGTGTAAACCCACATTATGGAATAATTTATAGAAATGAAAAATGCAATCAAAATTTTGTCTCCGACGGGACTCCAACCCGTAACGTTCAGACGAACACCAGGCGCAGGCTAACTAACGCAGGCTGCGGGTCGAAAATTCAAGTCCCGTCGGAGACAAAATTTAGATTGCATTTTTAATTTCCATAAACTCAGTTACGTTCATCCTATCCAGATTCTGGACACATTGGATCACCATTCCAATTTGCAGTTATTGTAGTTTCAGCAAAACTAACTATCGCATACAAATATTACCAATAACACTGATTCAACAGTACAAATCTCCATCAGACATGACCCAAAGGATTTGAAACATAAAAGCAGAGAAGGATCGGGCATATTAGGTAGTCGGGAGCTCCAGGTGCCCGTAAATGTGATTCCTTTGATCACGCAGCACTGCGGCCCTTTGGCAACGTGATGTGAATGCTTTCACAAGGTTGTGTCGGGAAATATACAATGTTTGATAACTCGTATCTATGCCGTGGGGTGCCGGTAGTAGAATGTTACCCAGGAGGGGTTCCTCATACTTTAATGCGATGTAGCACGGATTCGATTAAATTCGGTAAGGTATTTGTAAAAATAACTATTATGTTGAGTTATAGTGGAACATTTAGAAATAATCCACCAAGGGTTACTTACGTTAAGTTAAGCAGCAGCGTATTTTCGCGGGTGTCACTGATGGGCCAGCGGAGGAGGTCTTTGGCAGGTCATAAGTATTTATAATTTGTCTTTGTTGGTATTGTTTGGGGAAGGCCTATGTCCAGCAGTCGACAGGTTCAGGCGGCGATGATGATGATGATGATAATGATGATGGTATACCGTGATCACCGCGGTAATGCAATTGTAATAGGAGAGGTTACCGCTTTATATGCGCAGATTCAACAGTACAACTCTCAAAGGCGCCAATATCCAAAGTGTATGTATGTATATATACATACATATAGAGGTATGATGTATACAAGTAGAGAGGCAAGTATCGGGGATATAAAGGAGTCTTGAGCTCCATGTGGCCGTAAATGTGATCCCTTATATCACGTGGTGCTACGTCCCCGGGCAACGTGTTACGGACGTTTTCATACTGTTTTTTACTAAAACTTCTTGAAGTTGTTTAAGGTGAACAATGAACCAACTGAACAAAACAGCAATGAGAGGGTTGAACTTCCTACCAGGATATAAAACATAAAAGCAGAGAAGGATCAGGAAGCTCCAGGTGACCGTAAATGTATTTCTTTTAGACACGTGGTGCTGCGCCCCCTTGGCAACGTGTTATGGACAATCTTACACTGTTGTTTCGAGAAATGTGCAATGTTTGGTAACTTCTTGAAATTGTTTGAAGTAAATAAAACAACAATGCAAAGGCTGAACTTCACTTAACGTGGACAACATAAGCGTGAAAACGTGCCGACCTACGTTTTGCTTTCCGTCGGTTAAAATATAACAACCATTGATACGGGGTACCAGAAAAGGGGGCGAAGGCCTCAAAAGGTCACCAAAGGTCAAAAATGACATTTTTGGGTTTTTGGACGTTTTCTGTAATTTGAAGACTTTTTTGTGACCTTTTGAAGTCACAATAACTCCGGTTCCTGTGACGCTAGGGTCACCAAAATCAATCAGTACCCTTCTCTCATTAAGACGGTGCTAACAAAAAAGGTTTCATGTAAATCGGTCAACGCGTTCGGTTGCAATCGTCTCATGCACATACAGACAGACAGACAGCGCAATGCATATTATTAAAGCCTAATTAGTAGTCTTAATTATTTTCTGATTTCAGAATGGTCTTCAAAATTCCAGGCTCTATAAACATCAAAAAAGTTATAACGAGTTAAGACATCTACTAATATATTTTTCGTGGTCACAATGATTCGACATAATATGCCTATATCCCATACCATCATACAACGGCTTTACATAATAGCCCTAGCCACCGTGTGCTCGCCTCAGTACAAAGGCGGCCATTTTCATAACCCTGTGAGAACTAAGAATATCGAGCGTCCTGCCAGTGCGAACATGCACGATAAAGTTCTGAGATACCTACCTAAGATTAATATTCAAGTATTTTTTAACCGCGAGTACCGCCACCGATTGTGTGTGTGTTTCGTGGCGTCGTTCGTAGCTCCCAAAACGGATAAACTGATATAATTTAGCTTTTTATTCGAAAGGACCTTGGTCGAGTCTTAGCTATGCTTGGTGGAAATCGGACCAGTTTCCAAGAAAATCAGCTCTGGCTTAGAATGATGTCTTAGCTGGATAGTTTAGGTTTCAACGATATTTTATCCTCCAGGCTCGGTTAATGATCAGAATAGGTTGAAGAGGAATCCAGTGCCGGATTAGCCACGTAGCAAGAGTAGCAAATGCTACGGGCCCCGCGAATTTGGGGGCCCCGCGCTCCAACGCCTGTCTGACCGTAGTAATAAAAAAATATTAATTTAGATAGGAGCGTAAAATATCTTACATGCCTTAAACGCTAAGCGCTTAGACTATGCTTCATTTCCACTTGAAAATCTAAAACTCGATTTCGTCACGTTAAATCGTAAAAAAGGTATTTAACGAACTTTTGACAATCTCTGTGGCGCAGCGGGCGAAGGTCCGCCTGCGACGCAAGGGGTTGCGGGTTCGATTCCCGCCTCGGGACAAATGTCTGTACGATCTGCAGATATTTGTTCAGGGTGTTCTGGGTGTTTTTCTATATATAATAAAAATATCTATCTATGTAGTATAATGTATTAAGTATATCAGTCATCTAGTACCCATAACACAAGCTCTGCTTAGCTTGGGGCTAGATGATGCTGTGTGATTTGTCCAGCATTATTTATTTATTTTTTAACTTTAATGTTCTAATGTTTAATTATAATCGATATATTTAGACTAGCATCTATACCACATGTCTACCCTTCAAGCGGCCAGATTTTTATTTTTTTATATCGGTATACCTACATACATTTATTTTACGAGTTTACGTAGCCGAGATTGTACTTTTTTAATAGATTTTAATAGAATTTGAAGAGTATTTCGAGAAAAAAGGCGAACTATTTAAATTTTTTTTAACTCGATGGGGTCGTCTTAAGAACACACTTAAAGATTCCTCTTAAAAAATTCCGATTTTGAAACGGTTATCGGACACTAGGTGGTTAGCCCGAGCTGATGCTACGAAGGCACTTTTATGTGGTTTTATCACTATTAAGCAAGTTTTGGAAGACATTTTCAATAACTTGGATCAACGCTTTTTGATCCACGTTATTGAAAATGAAAACTCTGGAACAGCAATTTTATAAACTTTTATTAAATAGTTCTTTAGAATCGTGTTTTCCAAACTTAGAAATTGCCTTGCGCATTTACTTGTCTCTCATGATCACTAACTGCAGTGGCGAACGTCCTTTTTCAACATTAAAACTTAATTAAGGAACATGATGGGCCAAGAACGTCTTGTTCATCTCACTTTGTTGAACATAGAGCATGATTTGCTAAAAGAAGTCGATATTGAAAGTGTTATCTCTAAATTTGCCCATATTTAATCCAGAATAGTTTATTTGTCTTCAATCAGTGTGTGTTACCAGTGATGACATATGGAACCGAGACGTGGTCCTTCACTATTGGCCTTATGAATAAGCTCAGAGTCGCTCAACGAGCTATGGAGAGGGCTATGCTCGGGGTTTCTCTACGGGATCGAATCAGAAATGAGGAGATACGTAGGAGAACTCGGGTCACCGACATAGCCAAACGGATTAGCACGTTGAAGTGGCAATGGGCAAGCCATATAGCGCGCAGAGCAGTAGGCCGATGGGGCCGTAAAGTTCTCGAATGGAGGCCACGGACCGGCAAGCGCAGCGTAGGACGTCCACCAACAAGATGGGCAGACGACTTGGTAAGAACCGCAGGTCGGCCTTGGATGCAGGCCGCTTCCAACCGCAATTCCTAGAGATCAATGAGGGAGGCCTTTGTCCAGCAGTGGACGTCCTACGACTGATATGATGATGATGATGATGAGTTTATTTGTAACAGTTTTGTTTTATTTAATACCATAAACTTGAGAACCAAAAGCAAACCAAGGGCCCCTTGACAGAATTTGCTACAGGCCCCGCGCTGGCTTAATCCGGCACTGGAGGAATCGTTTATGTGTCGACGTTATTTAAAACTTGAGAGACACATGAGATATTAAAGCATTTTGTATACATTATTAGTGCAGTTATTATGATTGGCGTGACCTTAATTGGAACACCAGGAAATCCATGCAAACAAACATAACTTCTACCTACATGTTTTGTGCCATACGTTAGACGTTGTGTTAATTATCATTAACTTGCAATAATAATAATAAGTGTTTTCAACTTGCAATATTTAATTTTTTTAATTTAAATATTGCAGGGTAATAAATAAACATAATAAATACATGTATTTATTCAATAAATAAATGTTTATGGTTTGATGAATGTAAAACATGTGTCATACATATCATAGCCTCATTGCTAGACTAACTCTGACTAACAGCCGACTAAGCTGGGAGAATAGTTTAAGTGCCGGGCAGTTCGAATCCATCTAACAATGTCCCAGGCACTGCAGCGTATAAATCGTCTATAATAGATGTTAAAAGCCGTACATAAAAGAAGAGATCGCTGTTAGCGATAAAGTCGCCCATTGTACCAATGTTTATTTTTAATAACTCTGCCTTTTCCTGTAACTCCCTTGATTTTGGTGTACAATAAAGTGATTCATTCATTCATTCATAAGCGGGTGCAACACATTAATTTTAGACAGTTCCGATGTAAAAAATGAATGTTCATTTTAGACTGTAGGTATATACCTACCTATGTAAAAAATGAACGATCATTTTAGACAGTAACTACCTATGTCAAAAAATAATGTTATTATATGGTTGGTGCAGGAATCAGAGGTTGAGAGCTACCGGAGAAAGTGACATTAATAAGCGTGGGAAGGATTCATAAATTCTCAGCCATAAAAATCTTGACAAAACGTCAACAGCATAACATATATTTTTTACCCGCGAGCCAAAAAAGGGGCGTTATAACATAAGTTAAGTTAAACATACATAATGTAACCGTGTGTGTGTCTGTCTGTGGCACTGTAGCTCTCTGTGGCATTGGTTACGGTTTTTAAAACATTACATTTACATTAAATAAACGCAGGTAATTATTAAAAAACACACCCATACTGCTAGAATTATCATAGTTAGTGAAGCGTTAAGAATCTAATGGATATTTCAATTAAGCAACGGAAACGCTCGCGCATAAAACTAAAATGAATCATTTCCAGGCTTTCGAGAGAGTAAAACCGTGAGATCAGTGGAACAATAGCGTGTGCCTTGCTATAACAAAATTACAACGGATAGACTGCGTACGAGTAGTGAAAATATGATTGTTCGTTCATTCTAATTGAATGTAAATGTGGAGATTATGGAGATCCAAGTCTGTCAGTCTTAGAACATTGATGAACTGTTGTTTATTGATGATTAATTTTACCATTAGCCTGTATCTATCATCTCATTGTTGGGTTTAGGCCTCCATTCCCGTCATTCTTCACGATTGTTCGAACTTCTACCATTATAAATCCAAAAGTTTGTATGGATGTCTCTTACGTCTTCAAGCAAAATCTAACTTTTTAATCGGTAATCGGTGGTCGATAATAAGGACTGTTAATATAGAAGTCTTAGAATTCAGACTTTCACATAAGATTTCTCTTTTTTACATAGGTACCTACTATTCTACACTACACATTCTAAGGTTTAAATTTCCGTGCGGTGTTAAAAAGATTGATCAAACAGATACATAGTATTCGCGATTACTTTAATGTAGAGATAGGCATAATTATTTTTCTCAAGGAAGTACTTAGCTTGTTTTTTTTATTAAACCTAACTCCGTTGGAATTAGGGCGTTATTCCTTCGCAGACAGTGAAGTAAACAAAGTTATACAACAATGGATCGGGACATCGGATACTGTATTGTCACCGCGAACGTCCTTTGTCCAAGGATCTCATTACTGAATGCAGTTTCCGCTCCAGGTATTTGTGGACTGCCAGATTCCGCTTTGAAATGTATAGGATTATGTTTACAGAGGAGCTTCAATGGAGTCTGGCAGAGAAGATAATCAACATCATCACTACCCACAGCCCGGTTTTGCCCACTGCTGGGTTTAGGCCTCTAAGTTTGTGCCATCCACCGCAGCCCTGAGTCAGTCGCATCCATTAAAGCCCTGCGACGTGTACTATCTCGTGATTCACTTCGCACTGGTTCAAACAAATAATCATTTACGTATCATCATCATCATCATTTCAGCCGTAAAACGTCCACTACTGAACTAAGGCCTTCCTCATGGATCTCCATGAGGGGTAGTTGCCATACTCACCACGCTTGGCAAGCGGGTTGGTGAGCGCAGTATGGGATGTTGATATACGGAAAGACGCTGCTGCCCATTTTCCGGAGGTGTCCCTTAGCAGGCCCTTACTGCATCCACGGGTAGGAGAAGAGGGGTAACATTCTACTGTCGGCACCCCACGGCTAATTTACGTATGACTTAGAATAACTGTTAAATCTATAGACTCTAGAACTAATCAAAAACTATATTTCAGGAGCCAATGGCTCTTTAATAAGGTTTACCAAGTACAAAAATATGAAAAATGTTTCTATCAAGCGAAATAACATAGTCCCTTTCCCAATTCCCCATCGCCTTGGGTATCGTTGTCTGTGATATAAAATGGGATATCTGTGGGTCAATTCCGATCTAAGTTTGGAAGTTTTATAGATTTATGTTTGTGACCGCGGCTTCACAAGGTAATCTATAATCTTGATAAGTTTAGCTTATAGCTTAAGGATCATATAGGTTTTTCGTACAAAAAATAAACAGTTATTAACAATTTTACGCAAATTTTATCTCTATAAAAATTATTAGTACGAAAGTATTTTTCCCTAGGTGTCTTAGTGTTCATATCCTGGAATGTTATGTACTTGTGCATTATTCTTAATGGCCTCCATGCTAATTTTATTACAATAACGGACTCCATCTACAATTTAATTTCCACCGAAACGAATCAAATTATCGAATAATCCAAAGTATGTTCCCAACAACATTGCTTCCTTATATTTTGATATATTTCGGCCTATATTTTCGCCTTGTTTCGTTACCTTGAATTACGTACTTAGCGTTATTTCATTTTCCTTTTCATGGTAATCTCTAATTTCGTTTGGAAAAAACGTGTTACTTCTTAGGAAAGTGGCTTTTTATCAGAGGGCTTTTTACTTAGCAAGATGTCAAGATGTCAGCTTCCTTTGCTACAGAAACCAATGGTGTAGCCAGAAAGAATATCTTAATCTCACCGATATGACACTTACAGCAAATCTCTATCCGCTGTTTTTTTGTCCATCTTTGGGTCTGGTTAACACAAGTGCAATTCAGACTCATTTAGAATCTTTTAACTTCATAAATAATCTATTCACAAACATGGGCTAAAAATATATTGATAAAATACACAGGTTCCAAACATGTTTGACCAATTTATGGCATGCAAATTATTCACCGTAATTATTCATGTGCCGTGGGGTGCCGGCAGTAGAATGTTACCCCTCCTCTCATGCCCGTGGATGCAGTAAGAGCCTGCTAAGGGATACCTCCGGAAGATGGGCAGCAGCGTCGTTCCGTGTATCAAAATTCCGTACTGCGCTCGCCAATCCGCCTGCCAAGCGTGGTGAGTATGGCAACTACCCCTCATGGAGATCCATGAGGGAGGCCTATGTTCAGTAGTGGACGTTTTACGACTGATAAGAAGAAATTATTCACGGGTCAAATTAGTCTGTTTAACTTAACTTTCACAATATAATACATAGATTTAAGTTCAAATAATAAATGCATATACTTACATAGCCAATCATTTTATATATGGCTTAGTAAATTTTTATGTCCTTATCTGATAGAAATTCATTTACAAGTTATTAGCATTTTGATTTTTATGCGCCAACTGTACCCATTGGTTTCCCGCTACTATTACAATGTCGTCTGCCGTGTGGTGCCGGCAGTAGAATGTTGCCTCTCCTCTCTTGCCCCCTGGAAGCTCTTCAGGATCCATGAAGGAGGTATATGTCCAGCAATGGACGTAGACAGCAGTCCTGCGACTGAGATGATGATGGTGATCACAACGTCGTCTCACCACCGTGCTGGTGGTCTGCCTGACCTTCGCGGGCAGCCATTCTGTCACGGCCATTGTCCATCTGGCTCCCTTAAACATCAATCCGTAGAAATCCACCACATCTTCATCAAATCTCGCCCATAGTGAAAAGGCAGTTCTTTCTTTAATTGCCATTCAATTCCGATGAAAGTTTGTATTTGTAGCGAGTGTTGAAATGAAACCTCGGTCACAGATAACTTAATACTATGTTGTTAAAGTTTCTTGTCTGCCATTGTCTTCTGGCATTGGTTTTATTCAGCAAATACAGCGATATCTTATATATGAACTTGATATGTCCCTTCCTATTGATTTCGATAGGAGCAAACCTGTGAATGATATATTTTCCTACAAACAGTACAAAATAAATTCCCCATGACATTAATTACTTGACTAATCACAGCTGTCTAGAATATTTACGTACTCTACCTTATATGAATGACTCACGATATTAATACAAAAGATGAAAAATGCATCAAGGCGACCATTCTTCCTGCAGCGCAGCGTCCCGTACAGCATGAGTGACATACGCTATATTAATCATCTATAATTGATGTCAAGGCCTTACCTACAAAGCTTAATATGGTTGTCAACATTGATTTTCGTACAGACAAGAGTCAGAGATAAGTATCCCCCTTGCAGAAGACACCAAGCTTTAAATCCCTACGACGACGACGGGCGCGGCAAGGGGGTTACACCTATAGTCATCATCATCCCAGCCGTAGGTCGTCACTTCTGATCTAAAGATCAATCGAACGATCTTGGCAAGTGGGTTGGCGAGCGCAGTACATGATGTTGATATTCGGATAGACGCTGCTGCCTATCTTCCGGAGGCATACCTTATGAGATTTTTACTGCATCCACGGGCAAGAGAGGAGGGAAACATCCTACTGCCGGCACCCCACGGCAACTGTACCTTTAGTATATTATATTATATGTATATATAGTATAGTAATATTAATGCACCAGACTAACCTGCATTTTACACCAAGTCTGAGAAGCCTATTTGGAGTCATAACAAAACAATGAAATCATCACTAACAGCTGCTAATGTCGTGGTAATTACTGGTGATTGCTGGACATGCTAAATTTAGCATTAGTGATGCACAACCTAAATAATGACTAATGGAATTGTATAATGACTATGACATAATCAAGGTTTAGAATAGCTTCTGTACAAGCCAGATAAATAAGTTTGTGTCATAAGACCTTTTTTATTTCATACCTATAATATAGGGATTGACAAAAAATACATCATCCGCGCCATCTTGTAGCGGCGGCCATTTTGAAAGTATTGAGATATAGATGATTTTATTGATATTACATGGTTTATACAACAGCAGGTATTCATACTGTACGGGACGCTGCAGTGCCTGGGACTTTGTTAGATGGATTTGGCTAGCCCAGCACCTATACCTTCCTACGAGCTAAGTCAGCTATTAATCAGAAGAAAGAAAAGGTCAATACGTCAGAAGTTGCACTAAGCCGGGTTTCCTTATGATGATTTCCTTTATCGACAGAGCTCTTGTTACTTTGTCATTTCACTACTATCCCATCCTCGTCGCCACTGCACAATATTCGATACGGGGATAGTAGTGAAACGACCGCTGGTTGGTTACACACTGATTTATTGTACTGAGCTGTTCTAGTGCGAGGGCGCAGCCACGCACACATGCGTATACAACTACATATGCAACAATGTGCACATAATTTTTTCAACAAGTCATTATGTATACTTAATTTACATAAGTAAATCATTGGTGCACGGCCGGTATCGAACTCACATTCGGATTAAAAGTCGGGGGTACATACTACTCGGCCAACTACGAAAGTATTGAGTATGTATTGCATATTGTATTGTCACCAGAACTAAAGGCGTATGTAATTCAGCTTCATCGGATGTCAATTAGGAGAAACGTTTTGACCTTTCTCCTAATTGACATCCGATGCCTGCAAGATTTGACCTGTACAAACATACAAACATTGCAAGTTAAATTTCACAAGTAAAAGCCTTAATTACCAAGTTTCACACTGATTCTTTCAAGTGACAATCTGAGTGTTCAGAGGTCACAATTATCTTCCCATCCAAACTTTCTCCCGTTTATTTTTATAACATTTATTTCCATAAATATATAAACAACTTCCTCATATTTGAAGAATTTTTCTGAAAACTGAGAAACTACAAAGTCGTTGATCGTTGAGAGCAAACGAAATAACCATTAAAAGCATACGCGTGCGCCGAACGAAACCGAATATACCTCTAAGTCCGTTATTATTACTGTTACCGTTTTTTAACTTTGTGAATGTATTTGCAGGCTACAGAGACGATTTAGCAACCGCTTAGGTGTGCGAGCTATAGCCAAAAACAAATCAAATGGTAAGTTTGATTTTTACATCAAAATTAATGTGAGATATTTATTTTATTTATAAGCCTGATATTTCCCTCTGCAGGGTAAAGGCCTCTCTTCCCTCCTTCCACTTATCCCTGTTGTGAGCTTGATGAATGTGAGATGAACTATTAATTTTAGTGGTTTCAATCAATACCATTTAGATGATTTTTTTTAAAACACGTAACTTGTCTTAAATTTCGACGTAAAAATATATCGTGAGTAATCCCCATATTTTACAAAATAATATCTGTTACGACAATCATACAAAAACCCAAGGAAGTACATAGACTACGCTTCTAATTATAATGTGAATCTTTTAAATCCTTGGAAGCTTTGGTTACCGAAATCCTTAGTTTAAACTAAGCCTAAGTTACTGCTCGGGTCAGAGTTAATTAGCTTCTAAATTTTAGGTTATTATTAATTCCAGACTGCCAAGGCCGGCCAAGCCCGAGCCAAGACTGAAATATTGAAACCCTGCTTCTGTTTGTGCCAATATCCGTTTAAAAAAATATGCACGCATTCAAACGTGCAAGTATTCGAGGATGTCATTTAATTACCATAATAATTATTTGATTTGAACATAAAACAACGAAATTGTGATGAATTGATGCGTATCAAAGTATAGGAGTAAACAACCGAACATGAACCTTAAATATAAGTATTAAATGTCATGTTGTATTTCCAAGTCTACCAAGATTATACAGAAATGGATCATTGTTTAATTCGATAATTGTTTAAAAGAAACCCAACTGCTAAATGCCTGTGAATTCTGTGAAGCGATTATGAAAACTCATTTACAAAATATTGTTGAAATTATAAGCAGTTTTTTGAACAGCGGTAACCGGAACAGTGCGCTTTCAATGTCTCAATAGCGCCTGGCAAGTGGTGGCATTAATTCGTGAAGGTGCCGAGAATAGTGGAGGTCTTTCCTCAAAAATGTATTGATACAAGTATCTATGAGATGGGCAGGCCATTATCTGCACTTTACTCTATGCTGAGTTATGCTTGTGCCAAACTTCACGGTGTTAATCTTATCCAGGTAAGCACTGCGTCGCTTGTGCTCGTATGCACATCGCGCTACAGGACCACCGACGTTCCTGTACGAGTTGGTACGTCAACTCTCTCTCTTTGGGATTTATTATTTCCATCTAATAGTGGAGTCTGGCTTTCTGTTTTTTTCTTTCTACGTCGCTCTATATAACGCGTCGTCTTGGTAAGCACTGCAGTCGATATGATACGTTAACGTTTAAAAAATTCGCAAATCTCGGCGAACACACGTTAATGATACAAAAAATGTAAACGAACGTAACGGTCATCAGAACCAGTCGCATCGCATGCCACCTGACGCGGCCGTGACTCACGAACGTGATTGCTTCACGTTTACTTTCCGAGCAACTATTTATCGAGATTGGATCGCAACGGCTTTTGAGCAGAACTGTTAATTTTAAGAAATCTATTATTAGTATCAACGTCAACTTGCCATGGGGTGCCAGCAGTAGAATTTTGCCCCTCCTCTCTTGCTCAAGCAGTACGATTTTTCCAAGGCATACCTCTACAGGATAAGCAAAGGCGTCTTTCCGTGTTTCTTTATCATCATCCCTTACTGCGATCGCCAACCCACCTGCCGAACGCGGTGAGTTCGCCAACAAATCCCTCGTGATCGGTACGGGGGACACCCCCAGGTGCTAACCATGAGGGGTTCGTTATATCGACCCTTCGAGTATCAAATGTCGTAAAAGCCAAAATACGACTTTTGGGAAACACGAAAAAACAAAAATGGGCAAACTTACTTTCGCTGTAACTTCTTTGTTTCTATAACTATATTTAAACCATTCAGATATTTTCCTTAAAGTTTAGAGTCCTTCCTATGACTATAAGCCTGAAATACCTAGCTATTGCAGGTTAGAAGTTAGTTGGCTAATACTACAAAAAAAAACATCATTACTGGTTGTTACTACAAATGTTTTGCCTAAAAAGGTAAATAAGCTCTGTGTTATTTTGTTGTAGTTAGACATTAATAGAAAATAAAGAAATTATTTAGGCAGTAAAAGACTTGTTACACTTGGCAATCAACAACTTACATAGAAGTAAAAGACTTGTTGAATTTGGCGAAATGACTCTTATTGTTGTACATTACCTAAAAATTAACAATATTAAACAAAACATAATCAAGTATTACTAAAACTTTAAATTAACTGATCAAAATAATGCTATTAATCAATCACTTCTTCAACTTCTTTGTCCTCTACGTCAGTTTCAATAAGTGTGTCACTTTTATTATTATCATAAGGCATCTCAAAGAACTCTCTATGAATTTTTTTAGGAATGACTCCTTCTTTTAGTTCTTATAGATCCTTGTACTTGGCTGCTGGTATTGGTAGTGTTTTTGTGTACATTGGAAGCAATTCTATAACACTAAACTCTACCTGGTGTTTTTCTTCTTGGGATTGAGTTGTAGCAGTGTCTTCTCTCCTCTTATTTTTTCCTTTACCTTTGTCTTTTCATTTCTTAACTATTTTTTCAAACAGTGTTGCCTTTCAGTTTCGGCTTCGTTTTTCATGAAATATTTAACCTCGATCTGATTCAAGTTCTTTTTTTGAAAGTAGCTACTCTAATCTCCTTAAATTTAATTTTTTTTGACGTCTCTTTTGTAAACGTATTTTCCACAAGCACTTGCCAGTTGATAAAATACATTTCATAACTGTCACATCATAGGGTTTTGGCTTTTTTCTCACTGCTTCGAAGTATGAAGGCCATTGCGAGGAGCCCCTCGCAATGGCCTTCATACTGTGTAATATGGAGCCCCACACAATAATTTTCTTCGCTTCTGCTTCAATAGTCGCATGCACAGAATCGGCAGGGATATTATGTATGTCCGGGTAGCAGGTAATTAATCTGAATTACTTGTAGATTTTCAGAGACATGTAAGAAGTAATTTAGCACTGATAAAGCGGTTTTATTTTTGTTTTTCCCATTGCAATAATTACAATATAAAAGTGTATTCTTAACACCTTTTCTATCTAATTCGCAAATAGACATGCCATATCTAACTCTTTGAAATACAGATACAAGCAAGTTGCCATCTCTATGCTGCCCCTTTTGCCATCACACTCACCCCAGGTATAACAGAAGACATTTTGTGTGATACTTTCATATACAGTAAAGTTATATACTACATACTTACGCGAGTAATGCAAAAGCATACGTTCTCCGAATGGTGTGTTAAGTACTTTTTGTAAATCGAAACTACATGTTACAGTCTCGGCATCCTTCAAAATTTGATGAGCTTTAAATCTTTTATAAGTAGCTTCATTATCTTCTCAGTGTGTTTCAAACTTTTCTTTGTCTATTTAATTCGTGTCATTTTCGGAATTTTCTGCCTTAGAACAGAACGTGCATTTATCTCTTTTAGGGCTGTGAAAACCAAGATCATACTCATTGAGGAAGATACTCCTAAACATGGATTCGCTTACGCTTTCTTCATCCTTCTTTTTGCAATCTTCTGACATATTGGTTACAAAATGTAGTATCAGCCATGTGTTTCAGAAATTTGTCCTTTACCTCATTTTTTTTATTATTTTATACAATGTAAAGGTGGTTACATAATTTTTTTTGTCTAATGATTGTTTTAGGTCGTAAAAAATCTGAGTAGTAAAAACCATTTTTTTAGGAATATCAAAATTTTAAATATACAGTCCGATAGAGCTTGTTTTACTTAGTAAGAAAACACCAAGAAGTCATTTTGGCCAAAATGGCTTTTACGACATTTGATACTCGAAGGGTCGATATGTTCAGCAGTGCACGCTGGGATGTGGATGATGATGATGTATATCTTTAGTGGAAAAGTGGTCTCGTGGTCGCTGCAGATGAACATGGCGGGACGAAGTAAATGCGCATGGGCTGACAGAAGCCCTAGGGGAAAAGGAAGAGTAGAACGGAGACTTTTTTCAACCACTGGAATCTAAGGTTTCAACAAGATTAGATCTTCACTCGGCTTTCTATCCGTGTAAAATGACTGTTTATTATTCGTTTGGTGTTGATTTATAAACATTATCCTCTTTTATCTTCATCTCGTTTAATCTTGAAAGTTATACGGATCATATTCTGATATGACTTTTGTGTGTCGGAAAAAATATAATTCACATTGGAGATTAATTAACGTACCTAGTTAATTACCCGACAGGATTAATATATATCTGTGAGGTTTGCTTCATTTTCTATAAACGGCCACATTAAATAGCTCATTTAAAAATTTATTAAAGAAGACACACAGTCAGATAATGAGCTAAGTGGCCAGATTTACCCTTGCCTGACGTGTTGTAAAACGTTCCTTCTGTTAACAGAAGTTCACAAATAGGTGACTTTATGTACCACATTCTTCACGTTCAAGATATCTGATACTCTATTATTGAAAGTTGATATGATACCAATTACGTGTTTTAATCAGTCATACAATAATAATGTGATGGTTCGGTAAACTTTCATATAAAATTACAACAATCATTGTTTGCATTGCCTTACATTGAATAACCCAGTGAGTCAACTACTAGACTCATAAGTTTACAAAACGTGGCACATAAACAGAGTTTTGTAAAAAAGTATATGACTGATTAAACTAGTGATATGTAAAAATACTTCAACGACAAGATAATCAGAAAAGTGAAAGCTTAATCCAAGCGAGTGAGGGCAATTAAACTTTTTATTTGAAAACTACGATTGAGTTGAAAATAACTTCCAGATTTCGTTACTTATTCGAAAAAATATGAGAAGGTTGCGACGAAATTGGAACGAAGTCTGAAACAAAGTTGACGTTGAAAATAAAATCAGGGAACAGCCGTAGCTGATGGTGTGTGTATGACCTACTCCGGTTTTTATACATATTTTGTTTAATATAAAGATGTTGAAGATGGTAATCGGAAGATGGATAATGCAACAGAATTCTTATTCTAACAGTAAAATCTTAGTTTTACATACATAATGAAATCTTGATGAGAACATAATTATGATTTGTTTCACTAACATTACAATGCTAACTGCAAAATTAAGCATTCCGAAACCATACAATGTTCTAATTGAAATAAACAAATAACCAGCATTTCTCACAATGCCATCTAGCCAAACAATTTAAATTGTCTAATTTTTCTGATTAAAAGTAAGTGATTTTTCACAGGTGCTTTAACGGTGAAGGAAACATCGTGAGGAAGCCCGCGTCTTAGTTAGCTTCAGACGTATTGACCTGTTCTTTCCTCTGAATAATAGCTGACTAAGCTGAGAGGATGGTATAGGTGCTGGGCAAGCCTAATCCATCTAACAATGTCCCAGGCACTGCAGCGTCCCGTACAGCATGATTACCAGTTGCTGACGCTGTATAAATCATCTATAATGCAAAGGCCTTACTTTTTTATTATACTAACCTAAGAATATGGAATGGGTGCACGCCTAATCCATCTTAAACTGTCCCAGGCATTGCAGCAGCTCGTAGATTATGGTTTAACAGTTGCAGTTGCTGACGTTTGTATAAATAATATTTATGTGAAAGGACAATTAATTGTATTGTTCTCTGCGTAGGCATCTACGTAAAGCAGAAATATTCCACGTCAGTAGTCAGTAATATCTCATATACATAGTTCCTTACAATCATTCATTACGAAATACTGGTATGTTGGCGCGTGACAATGAATTTATTATGTCCGCATACAGACGAACAAGGGGCATTTATTAATATTGATAACATGCCTCAGACGTCCCTCGTGGATTTCCACTTTGTTTGCCAACAAACAAATAAGCTCACAATCTATGATGCTAGTAAGATGATTGTTAAAGACACTTTATGTACAAGTTGGCTGCAATAAGGTGTAAAACACTTTAAATGCTGTGGGGTGCCGGCAGTAGAATGTCCCTCCTCTCATGCCCATGGATGCAGTAAGAGTCTGCTAAGGGATACCTCCGGAAGATGGGCAGCAGCGTCTTTCCGTGTATCAACATCCTATACTGCGCTCACCAACCCGCCTGCCAAGCGTGGTGAGTATTGCTAACTACCCCTCGTGGAGATCCATGAGGGAGACCTGTGTTCAGTAGTGGACGTTTTACGGCTGAACTGATGATAATGATGATGATGACTTCAAAGAGCGCTTACTGGTATACAGTTAGCCAAACTATGTAATAAAAGCGACGTGATTCTATTCTACCATGTTAAATCTAATTGGAGACGATACATCTTTTAACATCTTGAAAGTTGTTGGGTGCTCTTTGCTATGTCCACAGAGTTGATTGCGACTTCAAAATGATACGATCGTCTCATTGTTACAATTTTGGATATTCAATACTGTACTGTTGTACATTTGAAAAGGTCGGTACTTTTGAATTTTTGAATATTCAATAGTGTAGGTACTTTTGAAAAAACAGGTAAGATATTATAAGCAAGTTTCAATTAAGCTTTCTCTTTACTTAGTACTTAGTATCAACCTGCGGAATCTCTGGCAAGAGAGTCTGTGGTCATAGGTATGTCATTATTCTTCTGATTCCAAGTAGATTTTTATTCGTATGAACGTTTCTGGCTAAAGCTATAAAAAGTAAAACTCATTTTGTATAAAATACCGTGGGTTTTAACGTTGTGGGTGTTCGCAAAGCCCCTTGGACCTGAGGTCGGCATCCCAATAAAATTTATTCATGCAGCAACCTCTATTTCAAAGGTTGGACCCAAATGGACTGTGTGATTGACCCCACTTCTTTTTGGTGTTTTTTTTAAATGTACAAATGTAACTTGACCTCCTAATTATACAAGCGATATGTTATTTATTAGGTTACAACCAGTAAATCCACATTGGTAACAGATATTTAGAATGGAGCACGACAGATAATGTAAACATGCATTGGTACGGGGGTACCAGAAAAGGGCGCGAAGGCCTCAAAAGGTCACCAAAGGACTAAAATGTAATTTTTGGGTTTTTGGACGTTTTCGGCCATTTGAAGATTTTTTTTTTGGTGACCTTTTGTCTAACAATAACTCCGGTTCCTGTGACCCTAGGGTCACCAAAATCAATCAGTCCCCTTCTCTCAATAAGAGGGTGCTAACAAAAAAGGTTTCATGTAAATCGGTCAACGCATTCGGTTGTAATCGTCAAATACACAGACGGACAGACAGACGGACGGACAGACAGACAATGAGCGCTATGCATATTAGGGGGCGAAGCCCCCTAATAAAATATATACAGCATCACACATCTGAGACATAAGGGATTAGATTTTGTATCATTTTAGGACTATACATAATAATGGTGAGTATGGCAACTGCCTCTCATGGAGATCCATAAGGGTGTTGTGTTCAGTAGTGGACGTTTCACGGCTGTATTGATGAAGATAATAATGATGTATGAAATTACTTCGGTATTGCCAATATTAGAAAATATAATATTTCAAAAGTCCTTTACAAATGTAAATTTCACCAGCCATATTTTTTCGGAGCTTTCGTAGTTTCTACAAAAATCCGTAAAAGCCTTTTTAGATTTTTGTTATAACTACGTTAATATTCAACGTACGTCCGAACATCTTTATCCAATGCCATGGAATGTCACAAGGTCGAGTTCCTCTCATGTGAATTGTCCCCCCGAAGACTTGCATTCCGGGTTTTATGGTCTTAGGGTAATACGAGCATTGCTTACCAAGATCCCCTCTCTTTGTTTGAGGCTACCCTATTTCATGAATTTGTGTCTTAACTCTACGTGTAAATAATCAAATATTGACTGTACCAAAAATATATATATGCCTGTTCTAAAATCGTATGTGTTTTTAACCCCCGAAAAATAATTGTAGTTGAAAAAGTGTTATAGTTTGACTACTATGTGTCTCTGTGTCTGTCTGTGGCACCGTAGCTCTTAAACGAGTAGACCGATTTGCATGCAGTTTTTTTTTATTTGAAAGCAGGTTTTCTGGTGGCAGTTCTTAAAAATGTTTTATCAAATTCGGTTATAAAGTATTCAAGATATGGGGGGTGAAAGAGGGGATGAATTGTCGAATGTTTCCAAATGTACCCGAGTTTTGTATCAAATGAGAAGAAATTATGTGTAGAATGCAAAACTGAAAGTTACATAATATAAATCGGTTGAGCCACTCATGAGATATGGGGATTGAAAGTAGGGGTGAACAATCGAATGTTTTCAAATATACCCAAGTGTGGTATCAAATGAAAAGGCATGATGTGTAGATTACAAAACTGACACATTCCAAAAAAAAATTAGGTAAATTCCGAGACTAGGAAAAGTGTCGGGGGTTTACGCATTTTGTTATAAATTTTATAAAAAAAATTGTTCACATTTGAAGCAAATTGACATCAATGGAATAAAACCATTATATTTTAAAGCCTTTATTGTGGCAACTTTTTTCAGAGAAAGGGAGTAACACAAAGTGATTGAGGAATAAACAATTTTACCGTAAAAGATGGATTGGACTAATACGGGAACATGGCGGTTGGCACAAACTATAGAACACGGTAATGTTAGTCTGTTTGTTTGTGGATGATGAATAGAGAAAGGATTTAGCTGACTTCCCCTATTGGATAAAGGTATGTCTTACGCGATATTGGTTGAGATTCTGTTATTGCACTAACTAGCCAAATCTAATTAAATTGACGTAAAACGGACTAAAATGACATAAAGCTAATCGGTTAGTGCGGCAGGGTGATTACGTATCTGGCAACAGGTTTTGCAACAGGCAACTGACAGCAATATCGCTGTCAAATGTCAAGTCCTTGCCGTTTTCTAATACAAAATTGACATTTGACAGCAATATTGCTGTCAATTGCCTGTTGCAAAACCTGTCGCCAGATACGTAATCACCGTGCCGTTCTAAAATTAAAACAAAACAAAATGTTCACAATTTTACGCTGACCGCTCTAAATTTAGAGACGCCATATCTCTATATTAGTTTTAGAAAGTGTAAAACAGAATCGGCGCCTAATATATGTCTATAAAAACAAGGCAAAACTCCAAACACTTACGCTTTTCGCCAGAACTTCATTACGAAGCCCTTCCTAACTACAAACCCTGGGTATAACCAGTATAACGTAACCTTTGTAAAACGAAGGGTTCTACATTGCTCTGCAATTCCCAACCTAATAACTACTTCATTCCTTTCTTTGTTCGAGTTCTTGTAAGATATAGAGGGCAGGTGCAGGACCAGCTGGCCGGCCACATGCTTAACGGTCGCGTGCGAACACGGGGGCTTTTTTATCTTCTTGCTTATAAAGGTAAGAAGTTGTGAAGTTATAAGAATTTTGATGAATTCGTAAATTTACGCCGCATTCCTTTTTGGATTTTTCATTGGTTACTTTCGAAGATGGGAGTCTTAGGTATTACCTACATATCTTGAGTTGTTATGCAACATTATAGGAGTTTTAAGCGAGTAGCTAAATTAATTTCTAGAAAAAACATACCGTGTTTCTATTATATTATTCATTGATATAATTTAATAAATAAATAATGCTGGGCACTTTCTACTCCACCATCTAGCCCCGAAGGAAGCAGAGCTTGCGTTTTAAGTACTAGTTGGTTGATAATATTACATACAATACCTGTTTCTGTAAATTCAAACTTATCTATATACATGGAAAAATACCCAGACCCGGGACTAATATCTGCAGAAAACTTACAAACATTTGTTTGTAAGTTTTCGTGGCGAGAATCGAACCCGCTACCTACTACGTCTTAGCCGGCTATTAAAATAAACCAACTGCGCCACAAAGGTTGCCTATAGGTCGATATATCGTGAAGCCCTTTATATTGGACTTGTTATGGACAAGATGATTTGAAGTTAAAAGGATTTGGTGGAGAATTACATACATAAGTTCATTTAAAAATATTTTATCTCGCGAAAACGGCGGTGGCTATCATCATCATCATCATCTCAGCCGTAGGACTGCTGTCTACGTCCACTGCTGGACATAGGCCCCTCTCATGGATCTCCAAGAAGTTGTTGCCATACTCGCCACGCTTGTTAGGCGGGTTGGTGAGCGCAAGATGGGATGTTGATAAAGGAAAAGACGCTGCTGCCCATCTTCTGGAAGTATCCCTTAGCAGATTCTAACTGCATCCACGGCACGACAGGAGAGCGAACATTTTACTGCACTCTAGGGCAGTAGTTTTATCTAGAGTTATTATGGGCGGGATCTGATTTTTCTATCAATATTTACTATTAGGAGATGTCTTATAGTTCTTTATTGAATCTAAGGGTAACATTCGATTCAATAACTAAATATATTCTATATATAATAAAAATATCTATCTATGTAGTATAATTTATTAAGTATATCAGTCATCTAGTACCCATAACACAAGCTCTGCTTAGCTTGGGGCTAGATGATGCTGTGTGATTTGTCCAGCATTATTTATTTATTTATTTATATTATAATAACACTATACAGTATAATCTCGTAATAGTATTTATTTATATATTTATTCGACCGAGGAACCGTTGGCGGGATGAATTTGTTACCTTTGACAGAGGATGGTGGGAGTCTGCAAAGGATCGGGATGGTTGGAAGACTTTAGGGGAGACCTTTGCCCAGCAGTGGTACAACATAGGTTAAATAAAAAAAAGTATTTATTACTTAATATAAGCAAATTATGGTACTTTCTAATCAGTTAATAAAAAACCTTCCCCGTCATCAAACTACAACGAAATCCTTGAGTCGTTAATTATTTCAATTTAATTAGGGGGCGAAGACCCCTAATAATTATAGCGCTTATAACCGAACGCGTTGACCGATTTACATGAAACCTTTTTTGTTAGCACCGTTTTAATGAGAGAAGGGTACTGATTGATTTTGGTGACCCTAGGATCACAGGGACCGGAGTTATTGTGACCTCAAAAGATCACCAAAAAAATAAAAGGCTTCAAATGGCCGAAAATGTCCAAAATCCCAAAAATGCTATTTTTGACCTTTAGTGACCTTTTGAGGCCTTCGCCCCCTTTTCTGGTACCCCCCCGACCAATGCTTGTTTTTAATGTAAACAATATCATCCACATATGTATGTACATAAGTACCTAGGTGTTATTCTGCTCTGTCTAAAATAAAAACAGTCTCTTCAGAGGAGAGCGATTATGCAAAGAACTTATCTTAGTTGGTCTCTGGTTCTTTTCCATTACTGGATTAAAAATAAGATCTCAGGAGGTTGGCAATGAAACCCATTACTTAAGAAGGGATAGGTATCTTGGATGGTATCTTTCCTCCAGCAAGAGCTTTTATTTTTAAAAGTTGTTAAGCTCAAGTTGAGACAATTTTATTAAATTTACGACTCTCGTAATTTATTTTTTTGTCTTAGACTACGTAGGAATTGCCTACACCAATTACGATTCGGTCGGTCGATTTACTGTTAACTTTCAGGAAAATGTTGTAAATCGATTTGGTGTTATATTTTAAAACTAAGAATACTCTACCTGACTCTACCGAACAATTTTGTCTATCTCGAGAAATGACAAGCCAAATAATAAATCTATTTAACTGGATGTTGTGACCAGTTTTTATTTAAAGACTCTCAAAATAATTCACTAAAAATTTTTTTAGGGTTCCCTAATACAACCAGGAATCCTTATACGAGTAGTTTCGCTTTTCCGTCTGTCGTCGGCTTTGCTCTTTGCGATTACTTTAGTGCTATTAGTCCTAGAAGGCGGTTATTTTGTAGGGTCCTGTAAAATAATCACGCCGAGATAACGCTACAAAAATATACTTAAAAAAAATAATGGGGATGAACTTTATTTTTTTGATTTTCCCATCGTTAAATAAATATTTTAAAACTATTTGGACCCCTAAATAGTTTTAAAATATCTATTTAACGCAGAAAACGCAAATATCTATTTCTTTATTTAATTTAATTTTAATCTAGTTGCAAAGACAATTTTTCAATTTAGGGTTCTGTTTAGAAAATATTAAATTTCTAAACTTTTTTGGACGTAATTTACGAAGAAATTGTCGCTCAAGTAAGTGATACGGATTACCAAACATACCAAAATACTTTGAACCGAAAACTCTGTTAATATGTTTTAGTTAACGTAAACACATACACCATCTTCTAACAACAGGTCTACGGTTAACTGCGGAACCCTACACCTGGACTAATTTATTTATAAGGTAGGTCATGTTTCAGAGGTGGTCCCATTTTTCAAAATTCGATTGTGATGGTGGGATTCATGAGGAATTAAATAATTGTAATAATAGGCATTGGAGTCCCTAAAGGAATGTTTCATGCCCTAAATTTAACCTTGCAAATGTTTGCAACCATTTCTGATGATGGGATCCATGATAAATCGAGGGAAATACACAAATTTAATAGGCGTACCTACATTATAGCCATTTGGCTGTTTTCAGCAACAAGTCAAGGAATATTTTTTTTAATTAAAGAATTAATATTTTTTGTATTGGTAACTACGTTAAAAGACAATTGTGACCTAATTATAATGTTTATTATCAATAGATGACTTTTATGCGGCTCCCACTCGTAACTGGACTAGATCAAATCTATAAATAGGCCATTTTTGTCAAATTAAACACACTCCCTTCAAAATTATCGTCGACTCAAGCGAGCCAACTTCGTAAAGTCCCCTGTCCATCCAGCCTGCCGTACACACCTGAAATGTAATGAAGCCTTCTGTCGACAAGGTCGGGTCCTTGGGAACTCCTGTATGTCGCTACTATCGATTTACAACCTGTCTATACTTGCACCTTAACGTCTTGTGATAAGGCTCATAATGTCAACATTGATGTTTCCCATTACTACTAACGAAGACGGATCGTTCAGTTTTTTTGGAAGCTTTCTCAAGATTTGAATCGTATTCAGTTGAGATACATTTTGTCGTAATGGCTATGGGTGTAATAGAGTTATCATATCATTGAATGGATTATTTTTGTACCTCTTGTCACTGGGATGCCGGTAATTGAAAAGACTGTAATAAATAACCGGATGAAGAGAACGAAATGATCTGAATTCAAAGCACTTAGATTACTTGTTTTATATTATGTTTTAAAATCGGCACAAATCGAATTTATAAAGCAATTTTATGCGATGGATTCAGTGTATCTTATGAGAACATTTACTTGGCCTCCTTCAAATAATGCTCCATTTTTTTATTCTTTCCTTCCACTTTTTTAAAAGCGTAACAAATGGTGTTATGATCAAGGTAACTTTATCTTAAGAAAAGATGTACCTACAGTTCATTAACATCGTTTATGTGGAGTGCAGTGAGTATAACGTGAAGTACATATGCAGCACTCGTATGCTTATTGAAGTATACAGCAATCTATGTAACAACAGGGTCAACATGTGTGCTGATGAACAATTAACGTTGATTACTGGACTCATTGAAGCGGACAGTGCTTGTGCAAGATCATTTAGTTTAGAGGCATATTCTGTTGCATATAATATCTTTGTCAGTTTTTTGTGTTCGTTTTGTGGTCGTTGCCGTGGGTAGGCTATACGTACTACTTTATACATATAGTGTACCGTAGGCTATACTATTTTATAAATATTTGAAACTAGCTCTACCTTGATAAAAAAATGTTTTAGCTTGAAGAGGTAACCAACATCTAAACAAACATTCAGATTTATAATTATTATTATTAATTAGATTTATAATAATAGGGGAATTTTCATTCGAAACGGGTTAAGTTGATACTTTTAGTCCGGGTACAACGCGTGCAAAGCCGAAAGTAAAAGCACAGATTACAGAAACGTAAAAGCTCATTTCTAATCATCATCATCATCTCAGCCTTCGGACGCTGGACAAAGGGAGTTGTTACCAACCCACCACGCTTGGCAGGCGGGTTGGCGAGCGCAGCACACGGAAAGACACTGCTGCCCATCTTCCGGAAGTATCCCTTGGCAGATTATTACTGCATCTATGGTCAAGAAAGGATGGGCGAACATACTACTGCTGGCACCCCACGGCTCATTTCATTTCATAATATCAATACTTAGTCGTATTTTTCTAGATTTTAATCCTTCTCCTCTGTGGGGTCCCTCATTGCTAAGGATCTTGACTCTCTTCACGCAGCCAGCTGCCGCGTTCGTTCGGCTGCGATCAACTGCCTGATGCAACGCTGTGCCCATCAGCCACTTGGGCGGGTCGTCTTCTAAGGCTTCTTCCCGTGGTCTTTTTGCCGTCTTCCTTTCTCGTGGAAGGGAAAGGAAATCGCTTTGGTTTCTTAGTCTTATATGGTCTAAAATTACTACAAGAAAATATGCAGGTGTGGATAGTTTAGAGTGTAGACTTAATGTTTCACGTGTTATTACGGGCGTGGGCCGTGAAGGGCCCACTCGTAGTAAGTAATAAACGCGATAGTTTGAATTTTAAAAAGGAACTCTTTAGTAGAAACCTAGTTAGGGATGTATAATCTGTACTGTAAAAATATGTAGACAATAGCCTGGAATAAATTATTATAGAGTGATAGGTGACATTTAATAATGCAAAGGTCGTCTTATTATAAAATAGATCAAAACACAAAAAGGACTACAGAGTATGACCATGTTCTGGACAAATACAAAGGAGCTTTATTTTCATGATCAAAATGATCATTGTTGGGCTAGGTCCGAAATGAGTAGGAAGGTGCTTTAAAAAGTAAGACATTTCACATATATCATAGATGATTTATACTGCGTCATCAATTGGTACTCAGTCTGTATGAAACGTATGTCTGGAGCATTGTAAGATGCATTTAGCCCAGCATCTATACCCTCCCAGCTTAGTAAAAGCTTATGGAAGGTACGAACTATGTATAAGTAGGTAGGTACTTAATACGTAATTCGAAATTCAAATTAAGTATTAAGTACCTACCTACTTTTTACTTATTAGCCTTGCTATTTGAATTACAAATAGCATGGCTAATAAATAAGTAAAAAGTTGGTGCATTCGAACAAAACTATACCGGATTTATATTTTGTTCAGAGTAGTGCTTTTTAACGGAACTTTAAGGAAAACGAGCATCATAATTTTATTCTGAGTCATAATTATTATTGTCGTGTACATATAGAGGTACCTACTCATCATGACTCATTAATCATTATACTACAAGCTTATGTCATTCAGTTCAAGGTAGAACTTAAAGCTTGACAAAAAACTCATTTATGGTTACTTTTACGCAATATTATTTATTAAGTTTACTTTTATGTAGATACCTATCTTAAATAGAAGCTATGTACCTACCTACACCCAACCTACACCTCTCTTAATCGCAATTATTTTTAATTAATAAGCGCACACCATTAAACCGACTTAAATTAAGTAAAATTATAATTTTATACGAAGCTAAAATAAGGTTATAAATTTTTATACTGAATTAAATAAGTTGGTAAATAAAATGCAATAGTATCTAGTATGTATTCTTAGATGGTGGTTTTTTGGTGGAATAAAAAAATATTCTTAATGCATAATGATTGTAATTATGCATAAATATTATTATAACATAGTTTAGGTAGGTACCAACTATAAAAAGATATGGATGTTTCACAAAATAACGTCACGTCGTAGTGGTGGTTAGAGCATAGGCATAATTTTTGGTATTTAAAATAAAATAAATAAACTTACAGCTGCTGGAAACATGGCACTCGTTCAGGACACATTGGTAGATGATCCAGGACTCCAGTTCAATCATCGTGGAAGCCGTCATTTTACAAAAGTAAATAAAAATCACACAGGTCTAAATAATCCAATTCTCGCTATTTAGTCAATATTCCCACGAAAACTATACACTATGCTTCAATAAATTATTTATGAACACTCTCGGCCATCGATTTTCAGTCACACACCGTACTTTTCAGTTAAAAAATAATAAAGCGCGTAACTCTCTTACACGGATTTTTGTTTTGAAGGGTTTACCCACGACGCTCAACTTGAATGATTTGATTGGGCTTCAGAGGTATCGGCCCGCCGCCCGTCAGGAAGCCGGAAATCTAGGGTAGTGTGGTCAACTACAAGTATTTTTTTCCCCAGACGATATATCTTTACATCTATATGTATAATTAAAAGTAAATTTAGGCAAAGTATCTGTTTGTTAAGTTACAATAACAGGTTTATAATGTATGCATTAAAAGTATATACGATACTTCATTTTTAATATGTTTGTCTGTCCTGTCTGTCTGTCTATTTGTTTCAGCTCCGAAAAGGCTGGGCCGATTTTGACGGGACTCTCACTGACAGATAGCTGTTATTAAAAGGAGTAACTAAGGCTAACCTTTTTATATCACTATGCAATTATTTTTGCAGATGATGCTATAATTTTCGTACCCCAAACTAGTTTAGATTTGAAATAGAAATAAAGTTTGTACTAGAAACGTCCCATGATAAACTAATATACTTGTGCACAAGTACTTATTACCTATGTAAGTACAACAGTTTAAAATAAGATATTCAGTATGCTGCAACCATCCTATTTAGAGATGGTAACAATATGAACCAATATATTTTTTTGTTGTCCATAAATGTCAAAAAAATGCAAATAGTTATTTTTATTATGACGCGGATCGATCATAATAAAAATATATCTCCGCTGATATCCAGCAAATAAATAGATAAATACTATTTTATGTTACCCCATATTAGGCAAAATTACTACAGACTGGTAACATTTACTCCAAAGACAATCTTCTAATAGTGTTGCGCAAACAGCACGTAAAGAAATCGATGCATTGTGCGTCGGAATCTTTGACTAAATAACTAACTTTAGCCAAAGGTCAGAATCAAACGACATTTTGGTACCCATTGCACAGTGATATGTTTTGTCAATTTATATTCTGTCTCCTTTTCAGTTCGGTTAACAAATCATTCTGTTACCGAGACGGTTGTTTTACTGTTTCCCCTTTATATAGTAGGTACTTACACCTGGCTTAAAATTGATTGAGTAGCGTCTTTAATTTAAATAAAACTCTAAGCTTGAACAATTTTATTTATTTCCACTAGCTTCAGCCTGCCGCTTCTCATGCTTTGCACCCGGATAAAAAGTAGCCTATGTGTATTCCTGGTCAACATTTGTACGTGTGCAAAATTTCAGCTCAATCCGTAGCAGTGCCGGATCTACCAATAGGCTAGTAGGCTGGAGCCCAGGGCGGCAAATTAAGACCATTACTCTTTTAGCCATAGAGAAGCAAAAAATATAATATGTACACAAACAAAACAAGTCTTGGAAAAACAAAAAAACATAATTATACCTACTTTTAGCGGAAAAGAGCTAAATGTAATGAGACCGCTTTGCGTCTAATTTCTCAGGTTAGTAGGGGCGGCAAAAATGTTATAGCCTACTGGCGGCAAATTTGTAAATCCGCCACTAATCCATAATAGGTAGGTTAGTTTTTGCGGGTAACAAATATCCATACATCTATACCAACAAACTTTCGGCAATAAAATATTAATAGGTTAAATGATCTCCTTTTAATAAATAGTTAGTTTTATTTGAATCAAATGAATCTCGTCTGTAAAAGACAATACATAAATACATTACCTTCTTGTAGAGAGGTAAGAACATCTAAATATAATACTTTTAATCTGAGAGGATGGTAGATGTGCTAGGAAGCCTAATCCATCTTACAATATCCCAGGCATTGCAGCTTATTGTACAGCATTGTAGGTAGGTAGGTACATGTAAAACGCCAAAATTCACTTCATTTTTTAAACTATATGGATATTCATTTGGTCAGCTATACATATGTTTGTCTTGGTTAAAACCAAGCTTTAAACTATACTACATAACTAAACTACTTTTCAATTTCTAAAAACTAATTAAATTTATAAAAGAACTTATATAAATATAATTTGAAATTATGTGGATCTATTCGGGTATATATGAATTACTAGCCAACTATTGTTAATTTCTTTTAATTTGTCCTTTGTAAAGCATTTCTGTGTATCTATTAGTGGAAACTTATTAATAGCCACTTATTATTATACATATAACTATTCTGTATCTTGTGCTGATAGTTTCCCTGTGATAAATAAATAAATAAGTAGAAGTTGATTCGCAATGAAAACAAATAATCGAGACAAGACAACACTATTCAATATCTTGTCTATGATCCCATCAATGTCAACTCGTGATGTCAGAAACATTTTGTAGCTAACTTCAACTTGCAGTTCACTTCGTTCGTTTCACTGCTGTCAGTGAATTGTCATTGAATTTTCACGAGTGTTTTGCTCCGTGTTTTGCACGGGTGTTGTGGTTGTGAAAAGTGCTATTTTGTAAATATTGAAACTACTTTTGGTAGTAATTGATTACCCCACAGTTTTATTTATATTGTGAAGTTTTAATGGATCAGTGATATCTCTCAAACTATAGATTGCCCGAAAAGGTGAGTTTATTTACAATTAAGACGTAAAACACCTGTCCTTTTGAATGTATTTACATGCTAATGCCGCCGTGGTATTTACTTTATGCGGTGCGTAATATTCGTTCGTGATGTTATTTGGTTTGGTGTTGATGGTGCTTTGTGTAATTTTGGCGTCGCGCGCTATTTCGTGCAATAACCTTGAGCAAAAGTATCGTAGTGTCATCATTTAATTTGGCCTTACGCCCCAGCTGTGTTTATATCGTAACTTGAATATAACTATGCTACTTGCTGTCGTGTTACAACACATCTGATTGGGGGATACTAAGTTTAAAGGCTGAATTCTTATTCTAAGACCCCAGCTAGTCTTAACTATATTCATTCAACATAAAATGTTTTAGTTAAGCTGTATGTTCTTTCTTCTCAATATGGCCGTCTATGCTGAAAGGATGGTATAGTTGCTAGCAAACCTAATCAACCTACCTATGTCCCAGGCACTGTAACATCTTATACTGTAGCTATAATTTACACTGCTGATGCTTTATCTATGTAGATGATAAAGGCCTGTAATTCTAACTCTGGTGGGTACTATATGAAAAAAAAAAAAATGAAAAAATGTATTTATTCAGAAAAAGGTCTTAAACTAGTAATATAAAGTATAAACACAAATTTTGAGTCACTGCGTAAAAATTCCCTAAAAGAGAAAATTTACAGACCTGCTTTGATATAGTTTGGACTCCTCGCTCTAACTAAGTTTGAACTTGTGAAATAGACACGAGGGATCTTCACTTCGGCTTAGTATGCATTCTTTGTTTTATAACTTGTTTGCTTTGTTATTTGTACAACTAGTTACAGTGATGTTAAATAATTAGGAACATAAAATATAAAGGTAGATTAACGTAAAAATAATAGTAAAGGGGCACAGTATAATAGACGTGTTATGTATGTTAATAGTGAGTTCTGAAATGTGTGAGTTTATGTACATATGTATGTCTGTGAATAATTATGTGAAAAATGTACGTCTTGGGTGTGTAATTGTGACGAAAAGTGTGTGGTTGTGGTTGTGTTTTAAGTATTTACCGAAGATGCGTAACCTTACTATTGCAAATATAATACAAAATACGTATATAAAAATAAACTATTGATTAAGATGAGACTAACAGTAAATTTTCAGTATCAGAATAGTTTAAGGTTAATAAATATGATTTTAATTTGTTTTTGCACTCCAGGTAAGAAAAGTTTCGCAGAGGATAAATTTTACTGATCTTATTGTATAAGTAGGCGCCTAGATACATAGAGTGCCTGTGCGCTAGGGCTGTCCTGTAAAGTGTGGTGGTAAATATTTTGTCCTTGCGCCTTTTAGTTAGGGATGTAGTAATATTTGCTGCCTTGGAGTGTTGGTTAAGTACAGTTTGGACTACAAAATGTTGTCTTACCGTTAATATCTGTAGCTTACTATATAATTTTACTGTTGAGTATGTGAAAGGAAGTGAGTGAGCCACTTTTAGGACAGCTCTTTGTGCTCTTTCTAGAGGGAGAATATGTGTTTTGGCCGAGCCACCCCAAGTAGGTATACAGTAAAGCAGAAGAGACTGACAAAGAGCGTTGTAAAGAATTTTTAGGTGCGATTCGCTTGCAGCATGTCTTACGTTTTTGAAAACAGCTATAAGCTTGCGAATTCTTCCTGTAAGAGAATTGATATGAGGGACATAGGTCATACGAGCATCAATTATGATACCTAGGTATTTAATTAGGTTGGTTTTTTCCAGCGTTTTACATTGACAGTAAGAATTGGCGGCGGATAGACATGCAAATTCGTGCGCTATTAAACTTAAATTGTTAGTGCCGTGTTGAGGGATATTTTTTAAAGAGAACGTTATATATTTTGTTTTGGAGGCGTTGAGAGTTAGTAGGTTTTGGTAGAGACACATAGATACTGTATTAATTGCCGTTTGAGCTGTAGCAAAAACCTCATCCCAACTCTCGCCTTGAAATAGAAGGACAGTATCGTCAGCGTATGCAATCAACTTCCCAGATTTTAGGTTAAGTTGGCAGATTTGATTAATATAGAGCAGAAAAAGAGTTGGACCGATTATGCTACCTTGAGGAATGCCGTAAGTGACTGGAAGTTCTGTGCTGAGGTGGTTTTCTAACTTTACAGATTGATATCGATCAGTTAGATAACTCCGCATAAGTTCCAGTTGGTTTTCTCGTATGCCAGCTGATTCAAGCTTTTCCAAGAGCCTAGGAATTGACACGGTATCAAACGCCTTTGCAAGGTCGAGAAAAATAGCTAAGGGCTTTTTCCCTCTATCTAAACAGTCTACTACAAAGTTGTTTAGCTCAGATACGGCGTCAGCAGTTGATTTTCCACTTCTAAAGCCGAATTGACGGTCTGAAATCAAACAAAACTTTTCCAGATAGTTTGTTAGTCTATTGTTTAGGGCTCTCTCTAGAATTTTTGAAAGAGCTGGTAATATTGAGATTGGCCTATAGTTTGATGTCATTGATTTATCACCACTTTTGTAGATAGGGAGTATTATGGCTTTCTTAAATACCTTAGGAAATGTCGAAGTTGCAAAACTTAATTGGCAAATATATGTCAGTGGGAGAATCAGGAAGTTTGCGTTCTGCTTATATCTGCACTGACATCCCCCATTAGGGTGTATTGAGCATTGTGCCCTGTGATTACAACCCCAACCCTAGCCAATGCAACTCCTTGAAATATTGAGGAAGGAGTTGGGGCCACAGGAAACATTCCATGAGCATCCCTGAAGGATTTACAGATGTAGAAGAAGGGCGACTGACCTCTTGTAGACCTGTTTGAACTTGCATCCCTTGTTGCAGTGCAGTGGCAATATAGTCTACTGTCTATTGCCCCTGTCTTTAGATGGTGGTTACGATCACAGTGTGCTGTGATGATACACACCATCATCCATAGGTCTTGTCTTGTTGTCTTAAGCAAAGTATTAGTATATGATATAGGCCTATTTAATTTATTCAAGATAGTTTCACCTTATGAATGGGGATTGATTACACCAGGAAGTCTCATTTGTGGCTTAAATGGTCTACATTACTAGACAGATTGTGTTACCTCATCAGTGCCAACACGCCGCAATTGTTGACATCATTAAATAGAATAATCATTTTATATCTAGATATCTAAATGGTTATAGCTATGTATAGGAAAATAAATTGGTCTTTCAGATCTATTGTAGATTATTTACAAAGCACCTATATCATCCTTCCCATAGACAGTTTATCCATGGTTTCAATACTAAGTCATTTAAACAGGATTATTTGATGAAAAACTATGATCAGTTGTAACAACATTAGTCTCCAGTTATCGATGAAGCAATCCTGACATTTTGTTAATTCATGCTAAACAAATATTAAACAATATAAGTTATACAAATGTTAAATTAATTATAAGGTGAAATAAACCTTTCACATGTTGCCTATAAGGCAAACTAAGCAAAGTTTATACAAGAGCAACCCTACGCACAAAGTCTGATGCTTCTATATATTGTACAAATATGTTGTTTGGACACCAATGCAATCCATGCATTTTATATCATGTTAAGAACCTGCATACAAGTTAATCTGAACCTTCCTTTCATACACATAAGTTGTGCTAACCTTGTTATCACATATTTAACCAGGTATTTATCGCATTATTTACCTTTATTATTGCCCAATTGCCGTGGGGTGCCGGCAGTAGAATGATACCCCTCCTCTCATGCCCATGGATGCAGTAAGAGCCTGCTAAGGGATACCCCCGGAAGATGGGCAGCAGCGTCTATCCGTGTATCAACATCCCATACTGCGCTCACCAACCCGCCTGCCAAGCGTGGTGAGAATGGCAACTACCCCTCATGGAGATCCATGAGGGAGGCCTGTGTTCAGTTGTGGACGTTTTATGGCTGATATGATGATTATTGCCCAATGTTTCGACAGGATTGCACCCATTGTGGTCTCAGGAAGACTGTAGTATTGTTTAACAAGATAAAATACCCGGTTAAAATATGTGTTAATAAGGTGTTGTGATCACGAAAGTTTAAAAAAGACTTGTGTTGACCTGGCCTGACACTGGCCAATGGCTTCAATCAATGCCAATAACTAAACTAAAATATTTGTTGCCTCTCTTCTCTTGTCCGTGGATGCAGTATGCAGTTGGGTACTGGCAGTAGAATTTTCCCTTTTATCTCTTGCCTGTGGATGCAGTAAAAATCTGGCAAGGGATAGGGACTACGGCTGAGATGATGCACTATATTTTGTCATAGCAATTCTAATCTGTGACTCATATAACTGAATTTGTGAAAAAATGGTAAATAATTATACCTATTTTTACATATGTACACATTAGCATTATTACCTACATTTACAGTTAGATAAAATAACTTTGTTAATGTGTAGCTTTAATATCCGATAAAAGTAAGTGTTAAAGATAAAAAATACCATAAGTGTAATTCTACTACATATAAGACTGTAGTTTGAATTTAGAAAGCATATTTGATATTTTAAGGCAGTAGGTATGGCCTTAGCCATAGGGTGCCGCCTGCAGTGGAAGGTTGCCTCTCCTCTCTTGCCCATGGATGCAGTAAGAATCTGCCAAGGGATACCTCCGGAAGATGGCAGCAGCATCTTTTCGTGTATCAACATCCTGTACTGCGCTCGCTAAGCCGCCTGCAAAGCGTGGCGAATATGGCAAAGGCCCCTCATGATCTTGAAGATCCATGAGGGAGGTTCTGCAGTGGAGGTGGACAGCCATCCCATGGCTGAGATGAAAGAATGGCCATTTTCTCCATCATCATCCCAGCTGTAGGATACTATAGATTTTATTGGGTTTTATTACCAATACATTCCAGAACCCAGAACAGTTTGTCTGTATACACTGGCTGTCGAACCCGCGAACACGTGCGTCTAAGCCGACTATTAAACCAACCACGCCAATGCTTTGGGGCTTCGGCTGCGTTTGGCATGAGGCATAGCAGTGGAGCCCAATTCTCAATAAGATAATAAATATCGCAAAAGATAAATATCATAATGACGGTTGAATCCAACGCTCTTTTGACAGTTATTACGATATATTATAACTAGCTGACTCTGCGAACTTCTTTGATAAGCCTACCATTGTTTACATTGCAGTACTAAACCAATACAAGTCACCAACAAACTTATTGCATGTTCATAATCATGTGAGAATTTTAATAGGCGCCTTGCAACTTACTAACTGGTAGTTTAAAAAATAAGTTCAATGAAACAATAACAGCTGGTTGTGCCTCCAATCGAACGCCACTTTCACCAACGAACCAAACGCGTCGAGACTGTACAATTTAGTTGACAATGGCAGGGTTAGCTGTTACAGTGTGTATGTAGAATGTTTGCCATACATTATTTTTGGGTTTGGCACATATCAGTTATAGGTACATATAAAACGTGGTCGGGTTAGTGACACCATTTAGAGAACAGCTGGATCAGTTCAATGGTCATAGATTTTCAATCTCTTTCGATTTGAGATCTGAATAACATCCAAGTTCACAGAAACATAATTTTAACGTAGGCAAATTCAAATCCTTTTTCTAAGGATGACATTATGTTGGTTTTCAAGCAAAGATTTCAATCGATTGAAATCTTTGTTTTCAATTATGTATTTATATGTGCGTTCAAAAAGTTTATTTTGTGGCTAAACTTAACTTAGACTAGCAGTTAGTAGAGTAGTAATAGTAGTAGCAAAGTAGTAGTTAGTATTTTTGTTGATTCGTAGGCGTATGTACGTCGTTCGCCGGTACAGCTAGTTGTTTATACAACAGAGTGCCTATGTAACTAACTTTATTTATACCTTTATGATGATTATTTAGAAGAAGAAGAAGAAGAAAAACATTAATCCGCAGTCGGTGCAATCAAAATAAAGATATAATATGGCTCACGAGCGATAGGAACAGATTTTCATGACCAATTTCCGTCCGGACGATAACTTATAAAATGGTTATGAATGAGAGTCTACTAGACCTATCATGTAGCCCCGTGAACGTCAGCTGCGGTTCCGTGGGAGGGTTGAGCAGCAATAGCACGTAAAACATAGAATATTATTGAAGAATAAAAAAAGTCAGCTGAGTTGTGGTGGAGAAAAATATACCGACACGGTGGAATTTTTAATGCCACCAGCAGGGCTAGCATGGCCGGAGATATTTTATCCACGGGGAGAGGACAAAATACTATTCCCCTCTTGTCAATTTTGTCCACCCTCCGAGCATAGCGACATGGGTGGATAAACTATTCACGGTGGACAGACGTGCTATAGGCGGGGGGTGAGTATCCACGTCTAATGTTAAAAAGTGATATAATTCTCTTTCCCCCTGTTGCCGTGCTTTGGCAGGTGGATAAAGTAATTTTTTCCCTTGTCAGTGGAAATAACCGGTGGACAAAAGTTTTATCCCCAGCCCATGCTAGCGATGCTGGAGGGGAAAGTTCTCTATACAACAGAGATAGCTTTCACTTAAAGGAATCATTCCTTTATTTATGAAAAGAAACATAACTGTATTCAAAAGATTTTTTAAAATACGCTTCCCACACTTAGGAGTTCTCGTCTCAGCCGTAGGACTGCTGTCCACGTTTACTGCTGGACAGGCCTTAATCATAGATCTCCAAGATCAAGTAGTTGCCATACTCGCCACGATTGGCAGGCAGGTTGGCGAGCGCATTACGCTTGAACCGACTAAAATTCGTAAAACACACCATTAAATCGATAGTGTCAATCAAAAATATCAAGTCACTCTAACAAACATGACAATAAATTAAAATAATTGATTATGAAAACTTAAATGAAAGGAAAAACAACTTCTACCTTTACGGCTGAGATGATTTGATGATACGAGTATAAGTTTGTAGTTTAAAAGGTCAGCAAAATTTTACTTAATTCTTTTAAATAATGATCACCACTGTCTATTTAGTTTGAACCTTTGGTGATTTATATATAAACTAATTAATTAGAATCAGCCATTACTTTGCGGAAATCTGTGACATCTAGTTTTAATTCCGCTATTAGCGGAATTAAAACTAGATTTTTTTAGTGCATTTTATTGATTTACAAACTCTCTAGTTACTGGTGAATAGTGGCGGATATTCGTGAGTGCCGTGAAATGCATTTGCCCAATAATACCTCTACAGTGATAGTAAGGCTAAGAGTAACAATAACTTATTTAATCTCCTTTGTCTTATGGTGCGGCTTAGTTAGCTTCAGACGTATTGACCTGTTCTTTCCACTGACTAACAGCTGACTAAGCTGAGAGGATGGTATAAGTCCTAGGCAAGCCTAATCCATCAAACAATGTCCCAGGCACTGCAGCGTCCCGTATGCATGATTACCAGTTGCTGACGCTGCATAAATATCGCCGTATAAATATTTATTAGAAAACGCTGCTGCCCATTTTCGGGATCTTAAAATCTTGTATGATAATTTAAATTAATGTCCAAGAGCGATGATGTTTGTTATGTTTGGTTTACATCACATATTTTTAGCAATAAGGTAAATGTAAGACACAATGTTTAAAAAGAACTTGCACAAATTACTGATTACGATATGAGGTTAACAGCCTCATGCATGATTGTTTGAAATTAAGGCCAGTAATTACTTGCCTCAAAATTTCATTAACCTACGACCTTTAGCAGGCCTGACGCAAACCGACTATAATGTCTTCTAAGCACGTGTGAAGTGCACCAAAACATTCTAAATACATAAGTGGGTTGAATAAAACACCTTTGTTTGAAAGATAAATGGTATGACAGTCACTAATTGTAGAAGACATAGTAAGTATATTAAGCGAAATAAAACGAGGCTGATATGCAGACCTTGAGCTACTCCTACAAATTTCAACTTGAAAGCAGGAAAAAAGGCAGTGCCATCCGAACTTCTTAACAAATGTACTTGAAAATGCATAGACCGGAAATGCCATCATAATAAAGATATAATATGGCTCACGAGCGATAGGAACAGATTTTCATGACCAATTTCCGTCCGGACGATAACTTATAAAATGGTTATGAATGAGAGTCTACTAGACCTATCATGTAGCCCCGTGAACGTCAGCTGCGGTTCCGTGGGAGGGTTGAGCAGCAATAGCACGTAAAACATAGAATATTATTGAAGAATAAAAAAAGTCAGCTGAGTTGTGGTGGAGAAAAATATACCGACACGGTGGAATTTTTAATGCCACCAGCAGGGCTAGCATGGCCGGAGATATTTTATCCACGGGGAGAGGACAAAATACTATTCCCCTCTTGTCAATTTTGTCCACCCTCCGAGCATAGCGACATGGGTGGATAAACTATTCACGGTGGACAGACGTGCTATAGGCGGGGGGTGAGTATCCACGTCTAATGTTAAAAAGTGATATAATTCTCTTTCCCCCTGTTGCCGTGCTTTGGCAGGTGGATAAAGTAATTTTTTCCCTTGTCAGTGGAAATAACCGGTGGACAAAAGTTTTATCCCCAGCCCATGCTAGCGATGCTGGAGGGGAAAGTTCTCTATACAACAGAGATAGCTTTCACTTAAAGGAATCATTCCTTTATTTATGAAAAGAAACATAACTGTATTCAAAAGATTTTTTAAAATACGCTTCCCACACTTAGGAGTTCTCGTCTCAGCCGTAGGACTGCTGTCCACGTTTACTGCTGGACAGGCCTTAATCATAGATCTCCAAGATCAAGTAGTTGCCATACTCGCCACGATTGGCAGGCAGGTTGGCGAGCGCATTACGCTTGAACCGACTAAAATTCGTAAAACACACCATTAAATCGATAGTGTCAATCAAAAATATCAAGTCACTCTAACAAACATGACAATAAATTAAAATAATTGATTATGAAAACTTAAATGAAAGGAAAAACAACTTCTACCTTTACGGCTGAGATGATTTGATGATACGAGTATAAGTTTGTAGTTTAAAAGGTCAGCAAAATTTTACTTAATTCTTTTAAATAATGATCACCACTGTCTATTTAGTTTGAACCTTTGGTGATTTATATATAAACTAATTAATTAGAATCAGCCATTACTTTGCGGAAATCTGTGACATCTAGTTTTAATTCCGCTATTAGCGGAATTAAAACTAGATTTTTTTAGTGCATTTTATTGATTTACAAACTCTCTAGTTACTGGTGAATAGTGGCGGATATTCGTGAGTGCCGTGAAATGCATTTGCCCAATAATACCTCTACAGTGATAGTAAGGCTAAGAGTAACAATAACTTATTTAATCTCCTTTGTCTTATGGTGCGGCTTAGTTAGCTTCAGACGTATTGACCTGTTCTTTCCACTGACTAACAGCTGACTAAGCTGAGAGGATGGTATAAGTCCTAGGCAAGCCTAATCCATCAAACAATGTCCCAGGCACTGCAGCGTCCCGTATGCATGATTACCAGTTGCTGACGCTGCATAAATATCGCCGTATAAATATTTATTAGAAAACGCTGCTGCCCATTTTCGGGATCTTAAAATCTTGTATGATAATTTAAATTAATGTCCAAGAGCGATGATGTTTGTTATGTTTGGTTTACATCACATATTTTTAGCAATAAGGTAAATGTAAGACACAATGTTTAAAAAGAACTTGCACAAATTACTGATTACGATATGAGGTTAACAGCCTCATGCATGATTGTTTGAAATTAAGGCCAGTAATTACTTGCCTCAAAATTTCATTAACCTACGACCTTTAGCAGGCCTGACGCAAACCGACTATAATGTCTTCTAAGCACGTGTGAAGTGCACCAAAACATTCTAAATACATAAGTGGGTTGAATAAAACACCTTTGTTTGAAAGATAAATGGTATGACAGTCACTAATTGTAGAAGACATAGTAAGTATATTAAGCGAAATAAAACGAGGCTGATATGCAGACCTTGAGCTACTCCTACAAATTTCAACTTGAAAGCAGGAAAAAAGGCAGTGCCATCCGAACTTCTTAACAAATGTACTTGAAAATGCATAGACCGGAAATGCCAGAACCAGTTCCCAAGTTCATTTGAAGTTAGAGACCAAAAATTATAGCGCCGTCCTTGATTCCAGCAATAACTGGCTTAGAAATCTCGTTTCCGTTTCTCTCGGATGCATTATACTAAGCTAACATACGGCCCTATAAGTCTCGCTCGCCGTACTCCTACGTATTGTTCTGAATTAATCAACCGAGGATCAAGGTTGCCCATGAATGGTAAGGCTCAGAGACATGACGTACTGCTGTAGGCATAACGTACTTTTTATGGATACTGCCTGACCCCGACTGAACTACGTCACGCACGGCAGTTTCAAACCTTAGTATTTATGTCATGAGGATTATAATAATAAAATCACCAACCTACATGGATTTATAATATACGCAAAATCAAAATGTACAATTGATACTTTAGAACAGTTAGGGATTATCGGCTGTGATATCATGAGCCCGAGTCACTCATTTGAAATTGAACCTTTCCTCGCAATATTTAAAGAGTCGTCTCTACGCTACATCCTCTATTCAACGCAAATCGATAACTATAGATTTAAAGGGTAAGCTTATTAGCCTCGCCTGTATCACTTCACTGGAGGTGAGAGGTGAGCGAGGTTTATTTTTCGCTTTATTTCCAAGTGATTTATTTCACTTGAAAAAAGTTTTCTGAAGCGAACGGATTCAATTATTTACTTAAATGTGTTTGGTTTTTTTCTGTATATTGACTAATATACAAAATAAAAACCAATTTCAATTTCAAATGAGTGACTCGGGCTCATGCATCTATAATTTATTTTGAGCTAGTCAAAGTCAATAAGATTTTATTTATTTTTTACAACGTAGCTTTTTGCTCTAATAAATAAAATCTTATTGACTTTAACTAGCTCAAAATAAATTTAAAAAATATAGAAATGTAGCTTGCGTACTCTGCCCGAAGTGAAGTTTCTTTTTCCGCTACACGTATTCGAAATTCAATATAGGTTAAGCATCGTAAAGTAACATGCCGGTTGTATAAGCGTAGATATGAGCTTATAGATTTCACTCATTTCCGAATGCCGACAGTATCTTATGTAAAAGATAAAACAATAGTACACGTGTGAAAGCGAAGCAGACCGCAAAAATCAACCTTCGGTGTTAATATTGTAATCTCTGCGGCATTCATATTAGGATGTTGAAGATATGGTATCAAATGTATCAATTAATTATAATTAAATAAAAAAATTGTCTTTACAGTAAAAATAACTAACCCATATCAAAACGCTGTTTTGTTAAAATAAATTTAGGGGGTCTCCGCCCCCTAACATGCATAGCGCTGTCTGTCTGTCTGTGCATGAGACGATTGCAACCGAACGCGTTGACCGATTTACATGAAACCTTTTTTGTTAGCACCGTCTTAATGAGAGAATGATACTGATTGATTTTGGTGACCCACTGATTGATTTTGGTGATTTTGGTCACAGGGACCGGAGTTAGTGACCTCAAAAGGTCACCTATAAGTCCTTAAATAACCGAAAACGTCAAAAACCCAAAAATGCCATTTTTGACCTTGGGTGACCTTTTGAGGCCTTCGCGCCCTTTTCTGATACCCCCGTACCAATGCTTGTATTGATTAAATCTTTAGTTGAATTTGATAAAGATAAATAGTTCCTCGCACTCTAAAAACCTCCTAAGGGTGTTAGCAATCAGAAATAAATAATGGATGGATGGGCTAGGTATCTATCAATCATTCTTAACAATCAACTACTTCTACTTGTACAAAGTTTTCTTTAGCCTTTCAAGTATGTCTGGTCTGTTGACCTTATCTTTTCTTGTGTATTGAGGAAAAGTGGTTCTCTTCCGTGTTATGTTTTCAAATTGTATAAATATTACTGCTATTGAATCATGCGATCTCTAAATAGAACTTGCATTGTATTACTATGGTATTACATTGATAGGTAGTGGTTCATCATCATCATCATCATTTCAGCCGTAAGACGTCCACTACTGAACACAGGCCTCCCTCATGGATCTCCATGAGGGGTAGTTGCCATACTCACCACGCTTGGCAGGCGGGTTGGCGAGCGCAGTGCGGGATGTTGATACACGGCAAGACGCTGCTGCCCATCTTCCGGAGGTATCCCTTAGCAGGCTCTTACTGCATCCACGGGCATGAGAGGAGGGGTAACATTCTACTGCCGGCACCCCACGGCCAAGGTAGTGGTTCGAACTTGTATAAATACCGTCTTCTTGTTTCTCTCTTGCCCGTTGATGCAGTAAGAATCTGCGAAGGGATATCGCCGAAAGATGGGCAGCAGCGTCTTTCGTGTATCAACATCACGTACTGCGCTCGCCAACCCGCCTGCCAAGTGTGGTGTTTATGTTAGATTATTATATAGATCTTTGTATGCTGTATTCTATTCTATTCTTACCCTCCATTTGTCATCTCTCTACTATTAATTCCTTACTTACGCCTGTTGTGTTAATCAATCTATTGTTGTTTTAAGACAGGCATATTTTGAGGTATATCCTAATGTATAAATTTTAAATGAGTTATCTTAAAGGTACTGAGATAACATAAAGAGTATCGTATTCGTCATACAACTGTAAGTCTACGTTTCGATGACTCAGCTGCTATCAAGATAACGATAGTAACTACTCTTTTTAAACTGTGTTTGTTTGTGTTTTCCTTGTGTTCATCGTTCGTATTTACTTGAATAAACACTCCTTGCTCTACCTCAGTTATTTTATTTTAGTTTTAAACTGTTTAACAGGACATTATTCTTACCTTATTTTATTATTTCCCGCCATCCACTTTTGAGAAGGGGATGAAAATCAATTGTATTAAAATCTGTGTAGAATATTTCCAATCTCACAAACAATTCGAAGGTAAATGAAAACAAACAAAAAAACAATTAGTAGATACTTAAAATATGGTAACAAAAATGGTCACTACTCAGCAAATGCTGTGGCACAATAAATCGCGCCACAGCGCTGGTCTTCCAGTACGAGTAATATCTAAGTGTTCTGAATTAGTCTGTGTTTTTCGCTACAAAAAGTTCTTCTCATAGCTATATCTACTCTTCATGAAATTCGATTAGTGATTTAGCCGTGACATTCCTACTTTCGCATATTTATTATAGGATTATTACTGTGAAAAAATATCATGCGTGCGACTAAGCATTAGTGTACGCGATGTACTCATTCATGTATTCTCTCTCAACACAAGGTGCTCAAGGAATTTAATTTTCATTATTTTGTCCTTTGTTGATTTCTACTTCCATAATTACCGGACCGAGGCAGGTGGAAGTGCTCCTCCGGTGCTCAGTTGAAAAGCGAACAAAACGCTTACATCCCGACAGTTGTTCATCCTGACAAAAAACGTTCTTACTCCAAACAGACATCTGTAGCTCCTAAAATGGCGATGACTGCACCACATCGACATGTGAGAACGCGACTAATATAATTATCATGGTATTTGGTGACCACTTAGTTTTACTATGGTAATTCTCGTCATATTTACATAAGAATTGCGTGTGTATTGTTTTGCTGCGTATATTAAAAAAAAAACGCCTTGCTCCATTTGAACGGGTAAGTCGATATTCAATTGGCGTTGGCGTGGTACTAATACTGCTAATACACCGTACCAAACGGCACCATTACATCAAGATCTCTGCGACATATGTATACTCATACTGCTTCCAAATAATTAAAATGGACAAAATGCTTCAATCTATTTTTAATATTGTGTGGGAGTGGTGACGGTTCATTATACGCATCTTATTTCTGGTTCCCATTCGTCACTTTGAGTTTCTTGTCAACAATGTCCTTGGTAAATAACTTAGTGTTTTTATTCTTTATTTAGGTATGTTTTTGCGTAGTTGGCAATCATAATAAATTTAAAAGGTTTGTGTCAAAAACTTTGGTTGTAATATAATATAATTTCATTTGTTCGAAAAGTAAGCAAACGTACCCGCAATGTGTCAATCGCATAGAACTCAAGATACAGATACCAAAGCAGTATTGCGAGTATTGCTTTGTTTGAGTTTTACTGCAACCTGTATAATTTGTATGTCCTATTTGGTAAATAAATGTAATAATGTTTCTTTTAATTCTTATGAAATATCTAACATCTCTATTATAGATGATTTATACAGCGACAGCAACTGGTATTCATGCTGTACGGGACGCTGCAGTGCCAGGGACATTGGATTAGGCTTGCCCAGCACCTTTACCATTCTGTCAGATTAGTCAGCTATCAGTCAGAAGAAAGAACAGGTCAATAAACCTGAAGCTGACTAAGCCGCGGGTTTCCTCACGATAACCTATCTCTCATCTCTCTATATTATAAAGAGGAAAGATTTGTATGTTGTATTTTATGTTCGTAACGAATAAACTCAAAAACTACTGGACCGATTTTTTAAATTGTTTCACCATTAGAAAGCTACATTATCCCTGAGTAACATAGGCTGTATATATAATTGTATCCCTGTATTCCCACGGGAATGGGAACTACGCGGGTGAAACCGCGGTGTGCGGCTAGATAGATAGATAGGTAGATAACTCTTTATTGTACACCACATTGAAAATATACAAACAAATAAAGAACCTTATATACAAAATCACACAGGAGTACAAAGGGCGGCCTTATCGCTATGAGCGATCTCTTCCAGGCAACCTTGGGATGGACAGTTCCTTACATAATATCTAGTAACGTATTATTGTTTCCTTTGTTCCAGGGTAAACCAGTTTGAATGGTAATGGAATCCGCCCCTTTCTCTGAGAAGCGCGGCGATGGTAAATAAAAGAGTTTTTATTACCGAATCGTGTCCTCCATAGGATTCAATTCTTTTGAATAACTGCTAATGCTTTCTAATGTTCGTGTTACCATTCTTCATTTTTTTGATTCCGACAGAGAACAAAGTTATTATTATACCTCTACAGCTCTGTGGATTCTGACCTTATCTTCCATGACCTTTTTAGGGTTCCGGACCAAAATGGTAAAAAGGGACCCTTATAGAATCACTCTGTCTGTCTGTCACAAATGGATATCTCGAGAACTACTGATGCTATCGACTTGAAATTTGTAATGGTAAAAGACAACACTTTTTTACTAATATAGCATGTATGAAAATCTTAAAAAAAAATATTATTTTGATTGCAGGGGGGCGGATAGGGGATCTCAATTTTTTAAGTAAAGTTACTAGGCCGTGTGGGGTATCACATGAAAGGTATTCATTAGCACATTAATAAGCAGTTTTTATTCATTCTTTAAGCCGTATCGTTTTCGAGTAATTTACAAAAATGTTTAAAAAACGACCGTTCCCCCCCTTATCTCCGAAGTTAGCAGAGATAAGCCCGTGATACTTTTATAGCTAATAGAAGTGTATGTAAACTTTATAGGAAAATTATAGCGAACTCTCTAGTTTGCATAATTTTTTATACAATGGGGGTGGAAGGGGGGTTTTCAAAATATGAAAGGTATTCATTTGCACATTAATAAACAGTTTGTAGTTTTCCTTTCAGTCGTATTGTTTTTTAGTTATTTACAAAAATGTTGAAAAAATAGCGTTCCCCCTCCCCCCTTATCTCCGAAGTTTGCGGAGATAAACCTCTGAAACTTTTGTTGCTATTAGAAGTGTATGTAAAGATTACAGGAAATTTATTACAAACTCTCTACTTAGCATACTTTTTTAGAAATCATCGAAAGTGTAAAAAATCTACATAAGTTCCGCTATCAGACAAGAGATGGCGCTGTCAAGGTTCTCTTACAAATATAAAACCGCCTTTGTCATATATTATATTGTATGATGGCACGGAACCCTCGGTGCGCGAGTCCGACTCGCTCTTGCCCGGTTTTATTTACATTTATCCTTAGCAAAATACATTCGAGTCGGGATGCCGTGACGTGACGTCACGCCTTAGTACATCTTATGTATGGTTATTGCGTCACGACATCCCACTTATAAACTTTAAAACTATAATGCGCTTTATCTAAATGTATTGAAAGGGGAAAGAATGCGTGTCTGTTAGTATAATGTTATTATAAGAATAAGTTTTTATTTTCATTTTCTTTTTGTTACTTGTTTGACGGAGTAGACGGGACTTCGTTTTTTCTGTCATCAATTCATCATACCTACTTTCTGACTGTATGTAAATGTAGTATTCTTTCTTTTGTGTCTCCTATAATAATCCGTAGGTCTTAAATTGACGGAAGGTATTGGATATTATCGGAAAACATTTAATGAATATATTACAATCTTGTGTTAATGATTCATGAATAATATAGATGAAAGGTCACTGAAGAATAATTAATATTAATGGAAACTTTACGTACGTGCTCGCACGCGGGCAGATGGTAGGGGCGATGGAGACTACTCGGACAAAAACAACAGAACCGTAAGGTAAAACCTCATATTCTGCCCACTGCTGGCCATAGCCCTGCTATTCATAATATTCGACATGGTATGTTTCGCTCATCGAGCACCATATCCAATAGAGGGGAAATAAGGTCATGAGAATTTCGAAACACATTAGTGCTTTGCACTAATGCAATGACAACTGTCTCTCGCCTTTGACAGTACAGCAGTGGTACAGCGCCGACAGCCGACCTGTGTACTTTTCCGTCGTAAATTTTCCATGCAATTATGAAATATTTTTGGCGGAATTGTTGTTAAGTCAAACTAAATGACATTTCCTTTGTTGGGTATGTCCTCGATGGTTTCGCTACATGAAAGCAATTATGTCGAATATTAATATTTATTCTTTATACAAATACAAATATATTTTATTTCTGTAACTTAAACTAAAAAATACATTTCATGGGTTTGGGACCCTCTTTTAAGTATAAAAAATACCTGTCTTAGAGGATCTCGCTCTTCAATTATTAGTTACTAATATCTAGAGTACAGACACGTAAGTGTATAATATTTAAAATATTTACAAAACTAAAGTAAGTAGGTTGTGTATAAAGTGTACCTAGTGTTGTGTGTGTGTAATGTTTGTGTTTGTGTGTGTGTGTGTGTTTGTAATGTGTTGTGTGTGTAATGTGTTGTGTGTGTGTGTGTGTATAAACGTGCTATCTAACAATTTCGAGAAGTTTTTCAGCCTTCTCGTAGCTAAGTGTCAGGAGCCAGTCATAAACAGGTTTTATTAATAATATTATATATGTAGGCAGATTTTGTGGCATACTGTCGAGATGCGAACTGAGACCGAGCAGTAATTTTATCATATCACAAATTACAAAGCGGCCCGTGATGAAACATTTGTCAGGCATTCGTTTATCCTTATTAAGGCCGGGTACTACCAGATTTCATCATTGTAAAACAAGTATTTCTCAATAACCATTAAGCATAGAATTCTGAAATTCATACATATTAAAGTTCAGGATATTACCTAGAGAATGGTAAAACAAAAACGCCATTGAGGATACTTTCATCGATAAAAAAAATCCAAAGTTACCTTATAATAAAATCTAAAACAACTGGTATGAGTTAACTACACGATGAAATCAAATAAAAATTACACCAAAACATTGGTGTAATTAAAATGATATTTTTGAGTAAAGAAAAATTTTTTTCGTGACAGAAAACTGTTTGAACGTTGTAGCATTCCTCTACTGAATTATTATACTATGGCGCAAGATACGAGTGTCTGTAGCGCGTGCGGGCGCGCGGGGCGAAGTAGCGTTTAAATGCCCAAAGTGTTCAGATATCATCGCCTTAACGCACAAAGAAACGTGTTATAAGTTTGACCACGTAGCCCTTAAACGAGTGAACCTGCTTTATTATTTATTTATGTTTTTTTCCACGTGAATATAATTATTCTATCTATACCATACAATTGCAAAATATTTATCTTCATAAAATTGTTTACTTTCGCTCACAGAGTGTCGTTGCCCCAAATCCAACATCTGATGCCGTGGCGGCTAAAAATATTTCGTGTCTGTTAAAATTTCAACGTTTGGCCTAAGTCCGGTGATTTTATAAATGTTCGCTTCCTGAAAGTTTATCAGATACTAGATTTGTCCCGCTAAATCATCCTTGATAAATCAGCTATCCACCATTAAAATAATAATTCGATTCGAGTTAGTACTTTTTGAGATAAGCGCGTGAGAAGATCAACCAAACAAACAATCATTGTTTGATTGTTTGTTTGGCTGAACAACCAACTCTTTAATTTATAATATTAGTATAGATTATTATGTTCTACATCTATAGATATATTTTTCGATAAACACTTTAAAACTGCTCATCGTTTAGAATGTTTTTTACGATTTGAATTCAGAAAACCAGATACTAGATCATTCTATTACCACAGTATACAGAGATTATATTAATTGTATATGGACAGGCGAGCTCTTGGTACCTGTAGAGGGCGCTGAACGGTGCTCAACTGACAATATTATTTTATTAAGAATTTCGACTAGGCCCGTCGTGGTTTTTTTTTAGCTTAGCGATTAAAGCACTCCCGACTTTAAGAAAGGTCAAGAATCGATTTGACCAACGGGCGCTCCAACCCTGCAAAACCTTTTTGATAAGTGTTTTAATTTCCTTGATATGTTCGACAAAAGTGTGGTTAGGTATAAAAATTATAAGCTATTCTATACCCATTTCCAAAAACGTCGACCTCAATTCGCAAGCCCACTAGGTAATTTGTGACTACCTACATAATTTCGTGTGCGTATGCGCCTCGCACATAAATGACGTTTTAGGGTAAACAAATCAGTGAATATTCTAAATCAGGTAAATCCCTATAGTAGTTCTGATAGTTTGTCATGAAAACAACATGAAATGAGGTTTTAATTACAGAAGGAAAATATACACTGCCGGCCAAAAGTTTGAGACCACTTGTAAAAATCTTTGTAACCACCAAAATATTTCAAAAGTACACATGATAAAGAGCTAATTTGAACACCTGCGTATTCTATTGTTATCAAAGAATTTCTGAGAGTCATTTTTATTGTATATTTTTAAGTTATCATCCTTTAAAGGTCTATTGTTTCAAAGCATAAATGAGTACCGCGCGCTTACCAGGTGATAGAGTCATTGTTATATTTTTTATGGCCTGCTCATTTCTAATTATTTTGGTTTTGTTTTGCGGTAACCGTACTTCCGAATTATTTTAGCTTCCTTAAACATATTTTTTACCTGAGTTTTGATGGAGTAAATTTTTCATTATCTTAACTAGTCTGAGCTCGTCGTTGTTACAGTGAAGACATCTTAAAATGGGAAAAGTGCGCGAAATTAGCACTGAAACTCGTTCTGCCATAGTTGTTTTACACGGCGAAGGCAAATCTGAACGTGCGATTGCCTCTCAACTTAAGTTGTCGAAGACTTGTGTTCATAACGCAATAACCCGATACAAGGAGACTGGCAGTAATCAAGATCGTTCGCGATCGGGGAGACCGAGAGCTACCACTTCTAGCGAGGATAATTTCATCGTCGTTACCAGCAAGCGGAATAGACGCCTAACCGCACCAGAAATCCGCGCAGAAGTGAACAAATCCCGATCAGAACCTGTGTCATTGACTACAGTAAAAAGACGATTGAGAGATGCTAAGTTATTTGGTCGCGTCGCCGTTCGAAAACCACTACTAAGGCCACAAAACAAAAAGAAACGGATGCACCTTACCCATCGAGACTGGACTGAAGAAGACTTTAAAGAAGTTCTTTGGACAGATGAATCCAAGTTTGAAATATTTGGTTCAAAACGACGAATTTTTGTTCGACGAACCGCCGAGGAAAAGATGATGCCAGATTGTGTGGTGCCAACAGTTAAGCATGGTGGTGGTTCCATTATGGTCTGGGGATGCTTCTCGGGCCATGGAACCGGAGATTTGGTACGAGTCGAAGGAATCATGAAAAAGGAGCATTATAAACGAATACTACAGCAAAATGCCGTTCCGTCTGGTTTAAGATTAATTGGAAATGGATTTTTTTTCCAACAAGATAATGATCCTAAACATAGTTCAAAATTATGCAGGGGTTATTTAGAACATAAAGAAACAGAAAGGGTTTTAAAAAACATGGTGTGGCCCCCTCAGAGTCCGGATCTCAACCCCATTGAGCTATTGTGGGAAGAGCTTGACAGAAATGTGCGCAGTTGTTGTCCCTCCTCACAAGAAGACATGTGGAAGGCTTTACAAGAAAGCTGGAACAATATCTCACAAGATACAATTGATAAATTGATTGCTCGTATGCCGAGACTAGTGAAAAAAGTTGTAAAATGCAAGGGAGGCTTTTTTGACGAAAAATCCGTTTAATGATTTTATTAAATATTGTATTGTATTCATTTTATTTCAGATAATTAAATAATCCATATTACACACACAAATTTAAATAAAATTAAAATTAAAATTCAAAAATTATACATGTCAATAAATTAATTAATAAATGTAATATGAACGTCATTTCTAACGTAAATGGTTGATATTTCTTGATTTTTTTTTCTTCTTGATGAATGTGTATTAGTAAATAAGCATTTTAATTAATATCTAAACCTCTTGATTTATATTTTGAGTTTTATTTCATTTTGCTACTTAGATGTAGGTGGTCTCAAACTTTTGGCCGGCAGTGTATGTATATTTTCCTTTAGGCATACGTAACTGACCTATATTAACTGACGTTAGATTTACCGTTCCAGTCACGGTTACTTAACTCACTAGCTACCTTGTGTCACCTAGCACTTGTTTGGTGCACTTGCTAGACGTAAATTCTAGTAGAGTTTTGCTTGAAAATCTTACACGTTACGATATATTAGTCAAGATCAGTGTTATACATTATTTGTGTTGGCGAGAGCTCACGCCTCGGAAAAAATACAAATACAAACATCTTTATTGCATAAAATTAGTTTACAGTAAGAATAGTTAGTATCTTTACGAATCGAAACAAAAACTTGTCCTTTTTCTTCTCTCTAGTTTCTGTGTAAACAAAAAACTTTCTTCTCTTCTCAATTTTAAAAATAAATAATTAAATTAAAATATTTGTACGGGACCCTTCGAGCGCGAGTCCGACTCCCACCTGGCTGATTTTTTTACTGCAAATATCTACAGGGCTGTCGAACCCGCGAACACGTGCGTCTAAGCCGACAATTAAACCAACTACGCCAATGCTTTGGGGCTTCGGCTGCGTTTGGCATGAGGCATAGCAGTGGAGCCCAATTCTCGATAAGATGTTAAATATCGTAAAAGATAAATATCATAATAACAGTTGAATCCAACGTTCTTTTGACAGTTATTACGATATTTATCTATTGTGACATTTAATCATTATGCCCCTGTGGGCTGTGGATGATGATATAATAAATACGGTAATGGGACAAACGAGTTCGTTTTTGTCCCAAAATCTCGTGTCCTAATAAGATTCTTCTTATAATTCAGCCGGCAAGCTGCAAGTAGGTCTAGTTTCCTGTCGTCTGTTGGTTGAACCATATTTATCCTACCCACTGCAGCTCTCCTAAAATACGAAATGATTTGATTTTCTAAGATGGAGGCTTGATACAATGGTGACCTTGTCGCTATCACCCGGCTTCGGTGGAGCTTTTAACCTTCACGTTTAGTTTTACTGTGTAAAAGAGCAAGCCTTACTTGCAGTAAATAGGTACATTTTCCAAAGTATAATTCAAGTGGCGCCATTTGCCGGGAAAACTCCAAGCGAGAGGGTCCACATGACCAATTGACCATAGATAAAATTATGGTTTGCATAACATGACAGTGACGTTATGCATTCTACCAAACCGTAAACATAGTATTTTTTGAGTTCCGACCGAACGAAAATTAGAAAGAGGAACCCCTGTGATGTGACTTTGCCTGTATGTCTGTCACAGTTGGATATCTCAGGAACTATTAACGCTATCTATACAGTGTATCCCTCGATAAAGTGCAACCCCGAAAGGGGGTGAAACTAGATCGAAAATTATCAACAAAAAAATAGAAAAAAAAAAATAAAAAAAATTCGTATATACTTTATTGATGAATTAAAATTTGTATTACTCACTAATGAGTCTATTTAATAAAAAAATGATTTCTTCCAAAGTAGTGGGTCTATTTTGTTAAAATAAAAACCATAATCATGTCAGATATGTGACGATGACGATAAAATAACAAGTAACTCACAAACGAGTGGCTATCGTGACTTAAAGTTTAATTTTTGTATTAAAATTACATTTTTTATGCTGTTTTTTTCAAATAATTTCCAAAAATCTTAAAATTAAGCCTATAATACTAGATATTTTTATGACTTTTTATTATTGTCTATCATAATAGCTTTTAAATAAAAAAAAAACCTACGGTCTAACTTAAAAAATGCGCTGGCTAGGAGCTTTTAAAGTTGACCACTGATTACGTCACCACTCAGGTAGAGACACTTGTTTTTACTGCTCAGGTAGTATTAAAAATCAAATTTTAGTTACAACATTTTTATTTAACTTATTACATGTGAGTATGAAATAAGGGTTTTATTTAATGCATTAAATGCTCAAAATGGCTTCCTTGTTGTTGTAGGCACATTGCCACACGAAGAGCGATTTGTTGTGTGGCTCTAAGCACCATCTCTGGGTCACTTCTTATCTCATCGGCACATCGCATGATTTGATCTTGTAACTCTGCCTCGGTGTTTACGGTCGTTCTGTAGACTCTTTGTTTCATAACACCCCACAGAAAATAGTCTAGGGGTGTCAGGTCAGGTGAACGTGCCGGCCACCCGACTGGTCCATCCCGGCCGATCCACCTATTAGCGTAGTTTTCGTTTAAAAAACTTCGCACATTGCGCCCGTAGTGCGCAGGGCATCCGTCCATCTGCAAATACATCTGTTGCCTTGTAGCCAGCGGAACATCTTCCAGTAGTAGTGGCAGATCGTCTCTTAATAAGCTTAAAAAACTTTCGGCATTTAATGTTGCGGGTAAAATAACTGGCCCAATCAGCGTGTCGTCTATTAGAGCTGCCCATACATTAACTGAAAATTGCACTTGAAAAGTAGACGCCCTCTTTAGGTGTGGATTTTCCTCGGACCATACATGTAAGTTTCTGCAATTTGTGATTCCATTCCGGGTGAATTTCGCTTCATCCATCCATAAAATTTTTTTTAGGAATTGTGGATTATTTATAATTTTTTGTTGAATCCACGTAGACATTACGCATCTTGCACGATTGTCTACATTTTCATGCAAATGCTGTACTCGCTGATAATGGTATGGATGCAATCCCTTCTTTTTCAAAATTCGCCATACGGATGTTTTTGATATACCGTGACGCAAAGCTAAGCGTCTAATGCTGGTTGTGGGATCAGCAAACAAATCGTTTAAAACGGCCTCTTCTATGGAATGGTCAATAATGGTAGCTTGTTGCTCACGGCGATCTCTTGCTAATCCAAGTCCGATGTTGGATAACTTTCGGTGAACTTCTTGGAAATTTCGTGCTGACGGTACAAGTCTGCTCGGAAACGCATTTATGTATGCAGAACGAGCGACTGTTGTGTGTCCACGTGACATACCATAATAATAATGGATGTCAGCGATTTCACGCGGAGAGAACTCAGTCAATCGCGGCATCTCCACAACACAACAAAGTACAGTCAAAAACGTAACAAAAAAGTCAAAAACGTAACAAAAAGTCAATAACAAAACAAAAGCAAAACAACGTAACAAAAACTTGAAGGCGCAGTAAGGTACGGTAGACGGTAGCAGCGGCGAGAATATCGGAGCGACTGGCGAGTGGCGTGCGTGCCTTGTTGTGAATCCTGTTTCGATCCCCACCCTTCATCTTTCATAGAACAGGCCCAGCGACCATAATCTACAACAATAGAAGTTAAAAAAGTGTCTCTACCTGAGTGGTGACGTAATCAGTGGTCAACTTTAAAAGCTCCTAGCCAGCGCATTTTTTATGTTAGACCGTAGGTTTTTTTTTTATTTAAAAGCTATTATGATAGACAAAAATAAAAAGTCATAAAAATATCTAGTATTATAGGCTTAATTTTAAGATTTTTGGAAATTATTTGAAAAAAACAGCATAAAAAATGTAATTTTAATACAAAAATTTAACTTTTAGTCACGATAGCCACTCGTTTGTGAGTTACTTGTTATTTTATCGTCATCGTCACATATCTGACATGATTATGGTTTTTATTTTAACAAAATAGACCCACTACTTTGGAAGAAATCATTTTTTTATTAAATAGAGTCATTAGTGAGTAATAAAAATTTTAATTCATCAATAAAGTATATACGAAATTTTTTTAATTTTTTTTTTCTATTTTTTTGTCGATAATTTTTGATCTAGTTTCACCCCCTTTCGGGGTTGCACTTTATCCAGGGATACACTGTATATGCGGTGTGGTGCCGATAGTAGAGTGTTCCCTGCCTCTCTTGCCCGTGGATGCAGTAAGAATCTTCCGAGGGTTATCGGAAGATAGGCAGCAGCGTCTTTCCGAGTGCCATTTACATCCCGTACTGCGGTCGCCAACCCGCCTGCCAGGGGACCACCCCTGATATTAACCATATTATGACAACAATCCTCGTAATCTTGGAGATCCATGAGAGAAGCCTTCGCCCAGCAGTGGACGTGGACAGCAGTCCCACGGCTGAGATGATGCTAGCTTGCAACTGGTAAACTATTCAGGTGGATAGTAGATGTCCGACCCTGAAGGCCGATCCCTACTTGCATTGTCGATCGTGGTTTCGCAGTTGTTCCGCTTCATCGACGCTATTGTCTTGTTAATCTGATCAATTCACAGAGGGTTAGATCGAGCTTAGCGCATCTTAATAATTGAATAGTAATCGTATTGTCCTCTTCTTCCAGTAATGGTAAAGTTATTCACATCTAATACTAGAAGAACTTTAATTTCATACAAACATTAATTTCCGATATCATCTCGAAATTCTTGTATCCACTCTAATGTCCTGTACAAAGTAAAACGTCTGGGCGTTTCATAAGAGTACGAGTATGAATATTTATCCCGCGACGGGAATTAAACCCCCAAAATCTTGTCCTAATGTGCTGTCCTGTGCATAGTACAACGTCTGGGCGGTTCATAAGTTATCCGCGTCGGGAGTTAAACCTGCAAACTGCTGCGTCTCAGCCGGCCGTGGTCCCCCTAGGCCATGGAGTTCGTCAAGCTTTTTCGTGATTAAAGTATGCACCTTGTGTGCATGTCCGATGTCTATAACCGCTTACCGCTTATCAATCCTCAGCCAGTACCGGTGCGGCAATCTCTTCGCCTTCAGGTCTAATCTATTCATGGAATATTGCAGGTCTTATTGCAGCTGAACTATCGCGTGCATCGTCTCTCCGTCCTTATTCTATCGACCCTGCAATAAGCACGATTGTTTGTTTTGAAAAGTGTTGTATTTTAACAAGATAGATAGATATATAGACTATAATTTGGCAACAAAACAGCACAGACAAAAACAGTACATAGAAAAAAAAACAACTTAAATAATAGACTTAGCATTAGACAATTTAAAATTGAAAACTGAATAATGATAGTCGGGCATGAACCATTCTCAGCTATGTGCTTGCTCCGCAGCAGAGGTACGAAGCAGCGCTGGTTTTCAGAAGTGTTTAAATATACAAATACAAAAAAAAATATCTTCGTCATTAACATTATAAATCACAGCTTAATACTAGTTGTACGCCCCGAACTTGAGCGATCGAGATTTAGTTTTTTCAATGAAGTCCATTTGAGGCATTTGAAATTGATTTTTCGTAGATCTCGACTGTATAGCTGGAATTCTTCAATCACAACTTTAATTGGTCTCCTAACTTGTAATATTTCATCAAAATAGCATCGGTAGTTCAAATGTTATCCTCGAACAAAAAAAGTAGATTAAACAAACATATTAAAAAAATACTGTCTTGGAAGTTTTTCATGAGCATTAGGGGGACTTATCAAAACTCCCAAATCAATCAATATACATACAATTGTATCCATATGATCTCTTTAAGTTTTAAATTATATTCAAATCATTAGAGCCAAAAAAATGTTTTTTAGGGTTTCGTAGTAAAACAAGAAACCCTTATAGTTTTACTTTGTCTATCTTTCTGTCTGTCCGTCCGTCCGTCCGTCCGTCATCGGCTTTGCGAAAAGACTATTAGTCCTAATCTAAATAGCCTGCTGGATCCTATTGCTGGGCAAAGGACTCCCTTCTATTAGTCCTAGAAAGCTGTAATTTTTCATGGACATATAAAATAACAATGCCGAGATAGCGACACAAAAAATGCGGAAAAAATATTAATTAAGGGCACCTCCCTAAATTAATATTTTTTTCATTCTATACACGTATGGTGGGGTTTTTTCTTGATTTTCCCATCGTGTGGGGTGTCGTTGAATATATATTTTAAAACCAATTATGGGTTACGGAGACAATTTTTCGATTCAGGGTTCCGTTTGCGATATATTAAAGTTTTAAACTTTTTTTCGAGCGTCTCCTCCCTCTAAAATCTAAACTGTATACTGTACTTTACAAATCTGAAAATAATCATGAATGTAGTTTTATACCCATATATTATAGCTTTTTTAGTTTCGGAGAAACAGCCGCTGAAATAAGTGATACGGTTTCATACGGACCTGGCCTAATTTATTTTTATTTAAAAGCAGGTTATCTGGCGGTTCTTAAACATGTTTTATCAAAATCGTTTGAGACGTTACAAGATATGGGGGGTGATATAGGAAGTGAATAAGCGTTTCAGAATATACTCGAGTATGGTATCAGATGAAAGAAAACGATGTGTAGAATTCAAAACTGAAAAAAAGAAATCGGTCGAGCCATTTATGACATATGGGGGTTGAAAGTAGGGGTGAACAATCGAATGTTTTCAAATATACCCAGTGTGGTATCAAATGAAAGGGCATGATGTGTAGATTGCAAAACTGAGAGAACACATTCCAAAAAAAAATACGTAACTTAGACTAGGTAAAGTGGGGTTACTTAAAATTTTTAATTTTATAATCTTGTTGGTTTTTACTTTTTAATGAAAACCCCTCATTGACAGCCTAGATACTGCACTATTGTAGCTGTACTAGGTCGATCGATATTTTTAGCAATAAAACTACCTAAACGTAAATTCTTTGCCAATAAAAAGTGGCGGAAACAAAATGGATTCAATTGGATCGCTCGTGCCACCGTACAATAAGGAAGTGCTGCTGCCAATAGAAGTGACATGATACCGTGTTTCGTGATTTATCTATTGTTGAGTTATGTCTCATGCTTGTGTCATTTGAATGTTTATAAGTATACATCGTCGTTTCAGCCGTAAATGTCCACTACTGAACACGAGCCTCCCTCATGGATCTCCATGGATGGTATTTGCCATACTCACCACGCTTGGCAGGCGTGTTGGCGAGCGCAGTACGGGATGTTGATACACGGAAAGACGCTGCTGCCCATTTTCCGGAGGTATCCCTTAGCAGGCTCTTACTGCATCCACGGGCATGACAGGAGGGGTAACATTCTACTGCCGGCACCCCACGGCTATAAGTATACATAATATACGTATAACTTTTGATACTATCATAGTTCTGAACATTATATGCAATATTTACAGAACATTTACCATGATTTATATCTTTTTGAGTTTTCCGATATTCCGGCGCAGTTTCACTATAGGTTCTAAAGTCATCGTCATCCCCAATGTGCCTTACCGTAATAAAGTAACCCCACAGGGTGCCGGCAGTAGAATGTTGCCTCTCATGTCTTGCCCGTGGATGCAGTAAGAATCTCCCAAAGGTTATCTCCGGGAGATGGGCAGCAGCGTCTTTTCGTGTATGTAAAGTTCTTACTGCGCTCGCCAACCCCTAATGATCTTAGAGATCCATGGTCTATGTCCTGCAGTGTACGTGGACAGCAATCCTATGGCTGTGATAGATAGATAGATTTACTCTTTATTGTACGTACCTACACCATAAACAGAAATAACACAATGAGTCAAAAATAAAATATTAACAGATGATAGATTGGAGAAGTAAAGCTGAAGAACGAACTCAGTGGCGTGCCATGGGAAAGGCCTATGTCCAGCAGTGGACTGACACGGGCTGATGATGATAGATCACAGAACAGAGAAAACATAGAAATCGTAAGTAGGCGGGGCTCGCGTAACACCTAGTAGGCGCAGTACCGCGCACTTCAAGCACAGCTTACTTCAGTCGTGTTTTAATTTAGCAGAGTAAACGTACTTCAAAAAAAAACAAAAAAAAATATAAAAATGCCGTATTGTGCCGTTTTAGAGTGTAAAAACGAAAGCCAAACCAAAAATTTAACGAAAGGGGGCATATCATATCACCGGTAAGCATTATTTTATTGTTTTTTTGTTAGTTTTGTTCAAAATGCAAAACCGTCAAATAAATATAGCAATAGCGCCATCTATTGTTGAGTGGCTTTGTGTTGTGGATTATCAAGCAAGCAAGAAAAGCAGCAATTGTATTAGTAATCTTATTTCCTGGGAATAGAGACTATAAAAAAATATTTGGCAAAAACGCCATCTCTGGATGAGTAGAAAAAGTAGCCATTGTATTAGTAATCTTATTTCCTGGGAATAGAGACTATAAAAAATATTTGGCAAATGCGCCATCTCTGGCTGAGTGGACATACTAAATATTCATTTTTTATCACTGTTGATTTTATTGAACTTTGAACCATGTAGTGATCGGAATAAAGTTAATATCAATAAATTAGTTTTATGATTTTATGCCCTTTTTAAGGTACTCTTTCAACCAATAAGAATTTTTATTTCTATGTGTGTTAGTTTTTACATGTGTGAGTTTAGCGACACTGGTTCTCTTAGTAAAAAGGCATCATGCTAATTCTACTCATTTTTCTCTGTTCTGTGTGATAGATGATACAGCGTCAGCAACTGGTATTCATGGTGTACGATGCAGTGCCTGGGTCATTGTAAGATGGCGTAGCCCGTAGCCGACTAACAAGTCAGAGGACAGTACATGTCAATACGTCTGAAGCAATTTAAGCCACAGGTTTTCTTACGATGTTTTCCTTTGTTTACCTTTGAGGCTAGTTAGGTGCATGTATAAAAACCAGCACTCTGATTGCAATTACGAATATACTGATTACGAGTTCGCCGGTTCTCTACTTCGAATTGTTTGTATTTCATCAGAAAAAGGTAGCAGAAAGGAACGTCCTCTTGATATTTCACAGCTTAATGGTGCCTACATTACTTTTGGCATTGAAGGAATGCCCCTTGCGTCATTGAAGCCCCTGTGCATTAGACAGAGTTTATTTTCTCCCCAAAACACAGACCGTGACAAATGCCCCCTTTACCCAAAATAAGTCTCAAATACCACCGCGCTCTGCAATAATACCGAATCATCGTACAAAAATAGACCTTGCGACCTACGCGTTTAATGTAATATTACTTTGTTGCAGAACGGGTGCATACGCTGAAGGCGCGAGCCGGCGGTGACGTCATCACTCCAGAACGTTCCGTCAGCAATTTGGAACTGAACATGCCCTTCAGCACGCCTTCGAACCTGGTACTCACGCCGGCGCCGGAATGTGAGTCCTATTTACAATGTTGTTAAGTTGAATTTCCATCAATTCCGAGGCCGGGATAAAGTAACGAGTCTTCCTCCTTCCTCGCCTTTTTAACCGACTTAAAAATGGAGGTTCTCAAATCGACTGTTTTAAATAATATGTATCTCATAATTCCGTCGTTTATGACCCGACGTGGAATTATTTTTGAGTTAGAAATGTATAAGGAATCATGGGAACTCCTCAAATATTGTAGGATATAGCGATTAGGCATATTAAGCTCAAGGTCAAACTTTGCACTACATACAAAACTTTGCATACAAAACAGATTTGCATTCAGAAATTATGATTGCTGTGGAACTAATGAAGAAGATTACAGATGGCTATCGAAACTCTTCAATATTACAAAACTCACTGGTAGCGACGTCTAAAGATGGCTAAGATAATATATCCCCTAATTACATATCTACTACTTACTCATCATTGTCAGGTTAAACAAAATGGAAAGAAATAATTGTATTAGTGTCTACTGCAGTCCCTCAAGGCATAGTACGTACACTAAAACGTTTCTATTGTTGCCTGATAATAAATAATTTTAATTTCATAAAAATATGACACAGCTGATCAGTTCAATCAATCCTGTGAGTGACCTAACCTGCAAACGTGAAATGGTCAGTTTCAATTGAATTGCGGTTGCAAGAAAATGTGAAATTCAATAAACTGCCGCTCGAGTCACTTAAACAAATCAATCTACCCTTAACAGAACCGTGGGTACCGGGGGAACCGTCGTAAGATGACCTTACGAATCCCACTTTTCTGTTAAGGGTAGATTGATTTGTTTAAGTGACTCGAGCGTCATTCATTTCTGAATGTTCACTATCAGTTGTCTCTTTTACTACCTTAAACCCCTTATATTTACGTCTAACGAACGAACGACGAACGTTACAGTATCCAAAAAGTATTTTCCCACTTCTGAAGACGGCACATCCATTGTTGGGTAAAGTCCAGGATGACCAGGAGTGGCGTACACCTGGCTCTTTTATCTTGTCTTCAGAAAAAAATCTATAAGATTTACGTCCATATTTTCCAGGCCGTAAGCTCTCCCGAGGCATTTCCCGGGCGACAGACAACGAAGGCCTGGTTTGGGCACTAAGGAGCAACACCGACCCAGAACCGAACACACTCAGCTCGGACCATATCCTACTGTTACCGGATATATCTGTCTACCCGCCCGACTTCAGGTAAGACCTTTATGAGACGGAGAGGTAAGTAGGATTATGATCCTACTTACCTCTCCGTCTCATAAGATCTTCGTCATGTATATAGTCCCCATGTTTTTCATGGTAAGGTGAATAAAACTCGTAGGTGTTCACAATATTGGTAGAAATACGCGCCCGATTCACTAAAAGATGCGAATTGATAGCACATGGGTATACACGAATGGCTTTGTCTCTGTAAGTCACTGGACATTTTACGCTGGACATATCATCATTTTTATTTTTTTATCATCATTTCATTTTTTATGCTGGACATTTTACACAGCACCATTTAGGTACAAAGTAAGCAAAGCTTGTGTACAATCTACCTATTGTTGATAGAATACTTTTTTTGTGTGATACAGATGCATTTTTTTTTATTCTCATATGTACAAAAAATTATAAAAGTTGTCTCCCGTTGGGGATCAAAACCACTCCTCACGACTCATGCGTCTCAGCTGGCTATTCAACCAACTGTGCCACTATGGTCGTCGTTGTTGCTATAATTGCTAGAGAAAAGCAAAGAGTTTTTGAAATTCAACTCTGGTATTCCCTTAGGACTAGCTCCGCTTCTCCTCCGATATCAATTCACCAATTTGCAATGCTAACCAAATTTGCATTCTTAAAATTTTGTATCATAACTCCCTAGCTACGTCTTAAGCTGATTTGCATTTTAACGTCTAAAACAAATTGCAATGCTGATACACTCTGTGACATTGTTGGGACGTTGGTCGATGCCCCCTTTGTTTTTGCATTATTTATATTATTTGGAGCTAGTAGTGTCGACTTGACGGTACGTGGTATTACTTATTCACATTTCACACGCTACACGTACACGGGGGAGATGTTTACGGAATGACTTGACTAGAGCTTTCGGTTGCCTTTTGGTATTCATATTCTGAGTGGAGTGAAATGTAGATGTGGAATTCTGAGCACAGAGAAAATAATAAATCTAAATAGACTAGAGTTTTGAGGCGATGTTCGTACCATTCCTTATTTCGCTAAAATTCAGTAATACAAACATTATTTACGATGTTAACATATGTAAGTACATAGGTACTTAAATATTCTGGTGATATTTGAAGATCTTTAAGAAAATGGCCTCTGTGCAAATTGCAGCGTATAAAATAGAATACCTGAATAAAAAAATATAAAAATTACAATTACAATTAGTCGTAAGTGGTACACTTACGCCTAATTGTAATGGGGGGAGGCTTTTGCCCAGCAGTTTACGCCATCGCTTCTTCGGCCTGCCGCGGCGTCTTACGTCTTACCGTGTCGGGGTTCCACTGTGATTCCAATATGAGCATTGTCATCCAAACAAAACGTGTATACAAAATTTCAGCTCATTTGGTTGAAGATTGAGTTGCAAGATTCCACCCGAACAAACACAGTTACATACATACACTGCCGGCCAAAAGTTTGAGACTGTTGTAATGTTGGTAACAAAATGTTTTTTTATCTATGGTTTGTCATACTCGAATAAAGTCTGTCATGTGAAAGAAGTTAACGTGGTTTTAATAGGTTATGGGCAATTATCCAATTTTTCAGTTTTTTAGAGTGTAAATTCAGTAAAAAACAGTTGAAAAGTGTTAATCTTTTATAGAACTATGGCAGCAAACTATATTCAGAGTGTTCCGAAGCTAAAAGGGCGCGAAAACTACGATGAGTGGAGTTTTGCGGTGGAAAATTTGTTAGTGCTTGACAACCTGGTGAACTACATCAAATCTGAACCAGAGGTTGGCTTTCAAACAAAACCATCAGACGACGCAAAAACCAAGGCAAAGCTTGTTCTGACCATTGACCCCGGACTGTATGTACACATTAAGGAAACAACAACCTCGTTGGAGTTATGGGTGAAATTGAGAACCATGTTTGATGACTCAGGTTTTTCCAGAAAAATAACCCTACTACGGCATTTAATCTCGTTACGTCAAGAAAACTGTGATTCCATGACCTCATACGTCACACAGGTGGTTGAAACGGCTCAAAGATTAAAAGGTACGGGATTTGCAATTACAGAAGAATGGATCGGATCATTATTGTTAGCAGGTTTGCCAGAGAGATTTTCGCCAATGATTATGGCCATAGAGCACTCAGGTATGAATATTACCACAGATGCAATAAAATCCAAATTGATTGATATGGAGGTTTCAAATAATGACACGGATCCCAGTGGCGCTGCATTCGCTGCAAAATTTAGCAAGAAAAATAAAGCTAAAAATGGTGGGACATCACCATTGTCAAACTCAAAAATGACAGGTGACAAGACCGTGAACGTCACTTGCTACAAATGTAAGAAAGTTGGTCATTACAGAAGCCAGTGTCCATTGTTAATGAACAAGCAATCAAATGCTTTTAGCGTGGTATTCCTAAACGGAAATTATAGTAAGAATGAATGGTACATAGATAGTGGCGCAAGTACACACATGACGGCAAATGAGAACTGGATTAAACACAAAAGTACACCGTGTTTATCAGAAATTACAGTTGCGAACAATATGAAAGTGCCAGTGTTGTGCTCAGGAGACGTACAGATAGTAACTAACTGTAACTACGATATAATCGTTAAAGATGTGTTATGCATACCAACCTTAACAACAAACTTGTTGTCAGTGAGCGAATTAATTAAAAACGGAAACAAGGTCGATTTCAAAGCTGATGAATGTTATATTCGCAACAAGATGAATGTTTTGGTGGCCACGGCAGTGTTGAAAAATGGAGTATACAAGCTAAACATAAGGAGAGCAGATTGTATGCTGACAGCACCTGCAGTTGCCAGTGCAGAGCTTTGGCACCGGAGGTTAGCACACATTAACAGCAATGATTTAAACAAAATGAAAAGCGGCATTGTGGATGGATTGTCTTTTCCAGATACCAGTAATATGACGAAAGCTAAATGCGTGACCTGTTGCGAAGGTAAACAGATGCGGTTACCATTTTCTCATGTTGGGCAAAGGACTGTGGAAACACTACAGATAATACATGCAGATGTATGTGGTCCCATGGAGACAAAATCAATTGCCGGAGCTCAGTATTTTGTGTTGTTTATTGATGATTACAGTAGAATGACCTTTATATATTTTTTGAAGAACAAGAATGAAGTTTTCATTATGTTTAAAAATTTCAAGGCAATGGTTGAAAATCAGCAGAATAAGAAAATAAAGATACTACGCACAGACAATGGTGGGGAGTTTTGTAATGGTGAAATGGAAAATTACTTAATGAAAGAAGGAATTATTCACCAGAAAACAAATGCATACACACCCGAGCAAAACGGTGTTTGTGAACGGGCTAACAAAACTGTTGTAGAGAAAGCACGATGTTTACTTTTTGATGCCAAACTAGAAAAGAAGTTTTGGGCTGAAGCAGCGAACACAGCTGTATACCTCAAGAACAGGTCAATAACTTCAAGTTTAAAGAGTAAAACACCCTATGAGGCATGGCATACAAAGAAACCAGATATCAGTCACATTCGTCTTTTTGGTAGCCATGTGATGGTTCACATACCAAAACAGAAGCGTTTAAAATGGGACAAAAAGGCTGAAATGTTCATACTTGTTGGGTTCTCAGAGACAGTGAAAGGATATCGTGTGTATGACCCTAGAAACAACATTGTTACTGTAAAAAGAGATGTTGTAGTGATGGAAGAGAAAACAAATATATCAGAATGTTGTGAAAAAGAGACTGTTAGTTGGTTACAGGATGATCATGAGACTGAAAAACATGAACTGCCTGCATCGAATGAAGATGGTAGAGATTCAGCGGGGGAGAGTTCATTGAATGAATCTCTACATGATTCAGATACATCAGTATATACTGATCCATTCAGTATACAGGATGATGAAACATTGACCGAAATAGAGACAGATATTTCACACAGTGATCTACAAGCAGGTCAAGAAATTCCACAACAGACTCGGAGGATGCGAAGAGCTCCAGAACATTTTGGGTTTGGTAATATCAGTGTTATCAGTCCTAGTCCAGGAATTGAACAGATGGATTTCTCAGAAGCACTGAATGGCCCTGAAGCTCATCAATGGAGACAGGCCATGCGAGAAGAGCTTCAATCTTTCGAAGATAATGATGCATGGGAAATTGTAGATATACCAAGTGATAGCTCAATAGTGAAGTGCAAGTGGATCTTAAATAAAAAGCTAGATGTGAGTGATAAAGTGCGGTATCGTGCCAGACTTGTGGCAAAAGGTTTCACCCAGCGCAAGGGCATAGATTACGAGGACACTTTTTCCCCTGTTGTGAAACATTCTACCTTAAGGATGTTATTTGCGCTTAGTGTACAGTGGGACATGAACATTACACACCTAGATGTGACAACGGCTTTTTTAAATGGACATTTAAATGAAAATATTTACATGGAAATACCAGAAGGTTTTGTAAACACAAGTGATGGAAAGGTTTTAAAACTTAATAGATCTATTTATGGATTAAAGCAATCTTCCTTGGTTTGGTATGAAAAGGTTAAGGACTGTTTGCTAAATTATGGTTTTCATTTAAGTAAATTTGAACCATGCTTGTTTACAAAGTTTTCTGAGAATGTTAAGATAATTGTAACTATATATGTAGATGATTTTTTAATTTTCTCAAATTGTTCTAAGGAAACTGAAAAATTAAAAACTGTTCTGAACTCTGAATTCAAATTGAAAGATTTAGGACATGTTAGGCGATACTTAGGTATGAGAATTAATATGAACAAAGAATGTAATACAATAACAGTAGATCAACAGGAATATATTGAACAATTATTGTCAAAGTTTGAGATGTCAGATTGCAAAACTGTAGATACCCCTATTGAGAGTAAATTGAACATAGAAAAGGCAGAAAATTGTGCAGTTAACATTCCATATCAAAGACTGATAGGAAGTCTTATGTATTTAGCTGTTTTGACTAGACCTGACTTATCATATGCTCTTAGTTACCTCAGCCAGTTTAACAATTGCTATAATGATACACATTTTAATTATGCTAAACGTATGTATATTAAGATATTTACAGAAAACTAAACATTATTGTTTAAGATATAGTAAGAATAATGCAAGTCTGTTAGGTTTTGTTGATGCAGACTGGGCTAGTGATATTCTAGATCGAAAGTCTTATACCGGGTTCTGTTTTGTTATGAATGGTTCTGTAATATCCTGGCAGAGTAAAAAACAAAAGACTGTCTCCTTGTCTAGCACTGAGGCAGAATATGTAGCTCTTTCCGAGGCATCTAGAGAAGCTGTTTACTTAAGAAATCTGATGTATGAAATTACTGGTAAACAATATGTAATTAAATTGAAATGTGATAATCAAAGTGCATTAAAATTAGCAACAAGTTATCAGGCACACACTAGATCAAAACATATAGATGTTCGTTTTCATTATGTAAGAGATGCAGTAAAAAAGAAATTAATTAATATTGAATATATTTCGACACAGGAAATGCCCGCTGACTTGTTGACCAAAGGTCTGTTGGCACATAAGCATTATAAATTTATGGATATGCTAGGAATTAGATCTAAATAAAAACACAATATTTGTAAAAAGGTTTAGATTTATTTTGTTATGTGGGGATGTTGTAATGTTGGTAACAAAATGTTTTTTTATCTATGGTTTGTCATACTCGAATAAAGTCTGTCATGTGAAAGAAGTTAACGTGGTTTTAATAGAGACCACTTGTAAAAATCTTTGTAACCACCAAAATATTTCAAAAGTACACAAATGATAAAGAGCTAATTTGAACACCTGCGTATTCTATTGTTATCAAAGAATTTCTGAGAGTCATTTTTATTGTATATTTTTAAGTTATCATCCTTTAAAGGTCTATTGTTTCAAAACATAAATGAGTACCGCGCGCTTACTAGGTGATAGAGTCATTGTTATATTTTTTATGGCCTGCTCATTTCTAATTATTTTGGTTTTGTTTTACGGTAACCGTACTTCCGGATTATTTTAGCTTCCTTAAACATATTTTTTACCTGAGTTTTGATGGAGTAAATTTTTCATTATCTTAACTAGTCTGAGCTCGTCGTTGTTACAGTGAAGACATCTTAAAATGGGAAAAGTGCGCGAAATTAGCACTGAAACTCGTTCTGCCATAGTTGTTTTACACGGCGAAGGCAAATCTGAACGTGCGATTGCCTCTCAACTTAAGTTGTCGAAGACTTGTGTTCATAACGCAATAACCCGATACAAGGAGACTGGCAGTAATCAAGATCGTTCGCGATCGGGGAGACCGAGAGCTACCACTTCTAGCGAGGATAATTTCATCGTCGTTACCAGCAAGCGGAATAGACGCCTAACCGCACCAGAAATCCGCGCAGAAGTGAACAAATCCCGATCAGAACCTGTGTCATTTATCACAGTAAAAAGACGATTGAGAGATGCTAAGTTATTTGGTCGCGTCGCCGTTCGAAAACCACTACTAAGGCCACAAAACAAAAAGAAACGGATGCAGTGGACCCTTACCCATCGAGACTGGACTGAAGAAGACTTTAAAGAAGTTCTTTGGACAGATGAATCCAAGTTTGAAATATTTGGTTCAAAACGACGAATTTTTGTTCGACGTACCGCCGAGGAAAAGATGATGCCAGATTGTGTGGTGCCAACAGTTAAGCATGGTGGTGGTTCCATTATGGTCTGGGGATGCTTCTCGGGCCATGGAACCGGAGATTTGGTACGAGTCGAAGGAATCATGAAAAAGGAGCATTATAAACGAATACTACAGCAAAATGCCGTTCCGTCTGGTTTAAGATTAATTGGAAATGGATTTTTTTTCCAACAAGATAATGATCCTAAACATAGTTCAAAATTATGCAGGGGTTATTTAGAACATAAAGAAACAGAAAGGGTGTTAAAAAACATGGTGTGGCCCCCTCAGAGTCCGGATCTCAACCCCATTGAGCTATTGTGGGAAGAGCTTGACAGAAATGTGCGCAGTTGTTGTCCCTCCTCACAAGAAGACATGTGGAAGGCTTTACAAGAAAGCTGGAACAATATCTCACAAGATACAATTGATAAATTGATTGCTCGTATGCCGAGACTAGTGAAAAAAGTTATAAAATGCAAGGGAGGCTTTTTTGACGAAAAATCCGTTTAATGATTTTATTAAATATGAACGTCATTTTTAACGTAAATGGTTGATATTTCTTGATTTTTTGTTTCTTCTTGATGAATGTGTATTAGTAAATAAGCATTTTAATTAATATCTAAACCTCTTGATTTATATTTTGAGTTTTATTTCATTTTGCTACTTAGATGTAGGTGGTCTCAAACTTTTGGCCGGCAGTGTACATAGCAAGCTAAATAAAAGCTTGTAAAAATACCCACATACATCACGACACATTCTCAGAAAATAATCTTCTCGAGTGTTATAACTTTCAAAACTAACCCAAACTATCTCCTTCCAGAACATTCTTAGAAAAGGATCTTCTCGAAACCGCCACACTGGTGACCCTAGAATCAGCGAACATTCTAAACTGGTGGCGCCAAGGCCGCGTGCCGGGCGCCCCCAGGCTCTTACCACTAGCGACATCTGGCGACGGCAACTGTCTACCACATGCGGCTTCACTCGCAGCCTACGGTTTTCACGACAGACTGCTGGCTTTGCGGACGAAGGTGCAAGCTTTGCTGTCCGGAGAGATGGGCGAAGATGTTACTAGTAAGTGAAGCAACCTTTTTATCGGCGAAGATTCCAATCTGACGCCAAGAGACCGTTGCATCTAGCGACATCTGGCGAAGGCGACTCTACCACATGCAGCTTCTATTAAAAAAGGGGACAAAGCTGCTGATGGTCATCATCTTAGCCGAAGGACGGCTGTCCACGTCCACTGCTGGATATAGGTCTCCCTCATGTATCTCCAAAATCATGAGGAGGTTAATGTTGCCATACTGGACACGGCAGGCGGGTTGACGAGCGCATGTCGATACACGGAAAGACGCTGCTGCCCATCTTCCAGAGGTATCCCTTGGTAGGTCCTTGCTGCGTCCGAAATTAATTAAATACAAAATGATAACTGTTAAATAACTAACCTAAACAGCCCAATGGACATCACTACTTGGCAAAATCTTCCCTTATCCTCTTACACTGTTTATAATTATCTTCCACTGTTATAATTAGAATCCTGTATTATCTCCACCAGATGCAATAAAACGCCGTTGGCGCTGGTCGGAGAGCGTCTCGCTGCGTTCCTGCGGCCTGGCGCCCTCGGAGGGCGAGTGGGAGCGCGAGTGGCACGACTCCGTGCGCGCCGCGTCGGCCGAGCCGCACGCGCACGCCTCGCCCACCGCGCCGCACTACGCGGGGCTCGAGCAGCTGCACGTGTTCGCGTTGGCGCACGTCATGAGACGGCCGGTGGTGGTCTTCGCTGATGTCGCTTTACGGGTGAGTTTGAATTTAGAATGCTGTTGCGAGCGCCGCCGCGCTGTTGTCTGAAAAGATCGGAAGGGTTTTATATCATGTCTTCTATCGAGGGGGAGTGAGATAGAACGGAAATAGAACGGAGAGGTTTAATTTGTTTATCCTATTAGGGTGTGAGTTAAATCAAACGTAGAGTAGTAGAGTGACGGAAAGGTAAGTAAGTCGGCAAGTATGTGTCGTGAGAAAGTCGGCGGGTTTCTTTACTGATGTCGCTTTAGGATTAATATGAAATATGCTACCTATAACACCAGTGGGTAGAGTAGGTACTCTAATCTCTGTAGACTAGAGTAACTAAAGACTTAGTCGCATGCGTCCGCACCGCATTTACGGCTCCAGCAGCTTGTACCTATAATGTTTCCTTTGGCGTTTTGTAAACAATCGGAAAGGTTTCGGCATATTTTAGGTACACGAGAAAAACTACGCTCGGCTCGCTTCGGTCTAAACTTGATATCCATGTTGGTGCACTTTACATTTTTATATATTTTTCTAACAATCTAACCTTTCCAGGACTTCAAAGGCGAGCCAGTAGCGCCAATACCGTTCGGTGGCATCTACCTGCCATACGCGCTTTCGCCGGCGCTGTGCAGTCGCGCGCCCATCCTGCTGGCGTACGACGCGGGCCACTTCTCCGCGCTCGTGCCCGTGGAGCCGCTGCCGACGGACGGCGCCAGGGTGCCCTTGGAGGACCGCGCGGGGAACCCAATGCCCGTTAGGTAACACGTAGGAACATCCTGCTGGCGTACGACGCGGGCCACTTCTCCGCGCTCGTGCCCGTGGAGCCGCTGCCGACGGACGGCGCCAGGGTGCCCTTGGAGGACCGCGCGGGGAACCCAATGCCCGTTAGGTAACACGTAGGAACATCCTGCTGGCGTACGACGCGGGCCACTTCTCCGCGCTCGTGCCCGTGGAGCCGCTGCCGACGGACGGCGCCAGGGTGCCCTTGGAGGACCGCGCGGGGAACCCAATGCCCGTTAGGTAACACGTAGGAACATCCTGCTGGCGTACGACGCGGGCCACTTCTCCGCGCTCGTGCCCGTGGAGCCGCTGCCGACGGACGGCGCCAGGGTGCCCTTGGAGGACCGCGCGGGGAACCCAATGCCCGTTAGGTAACACGTAGGAACATCCTGCTGGCGTACGACGCGGGCCACTTCTCCGCGCTCGTGCCCGTGGAGCCGCTGCCGACGGACGGCGCCAGGGTGCCCTTGGAGGACCGCGCGGGGAACCCAATGCCCGTTAGGTAACACGTAGGAACATCCTGCTGGCGTACGACGCGGGCCACTTCTCCGCGCTCGTGCCCGTGGAGCCGCTGCCGACGGACGGCGCCAGGGTGCCCTTGGAGGACCGCGCGGGGAACCCAATGCCCGTTAGGTAACACGTAGGAACATCCTGCTGGCGTACGACGCGGGCCACTTCTCCGCGCTCGTGCCCGTGGAGCCGCTGCCGACGGACGGCGCCAGGGTGCCCTTGGAGGACCGCGCGGGGAACCCAATGCCCGTTAGGTAACACGTAGGAACATCCTGCTGGCGTACGACGCGGGCCACTTCTCCGCGCTCGTGCCCGTGGAGCCGCTGCCGACGGACGGCGCCAGGGTGCCCTTGGAGGACCGCGCGGGGAACCCAATGCCCGTTAGGTAACACGTAGGAACATCCTGCTGGCGTACGACGCGGGCCACTTCTCCGCGCTCGTGCCCGTGGAGCCGCTGCCGACGGACGGCGCCAGGGTGCCCTTGGAGGACCGCGCGGGGAACCCAATGCCCGTTAGGTAACACGTAGGAACATCCTGCTGGCGTACGACGCGGGCCACTTCTCCGCGCTCGTGCCCGTGGAGCCGCTGCCGACGGACGGCGCCAGGGTGCCCTTGGAGGACCGCGCGGGGAACCCAATGCCCGTTAGGTAACACGTAGGAACATCCTGCTGGCGTACGACGCGGGCCACTTCTCCGCGCTCGTGCCCGTGGAGCCGCTGCCGACGGACGGCGCCAGGGTGCCCTTGGAGGACCGCGCGGGGAACCCAATGCCCGTTAGGTAACACGTAGGAACATCCTGCTGGCGTACGACGCGGGCCACTTCTCCGCGCTCGTGCCCGTGGAGCCGCTGCCGACGGACGGCGCCAGGGTGCCCTTGGAGGACCGCGCGGGGAACCCAATGCCCGTTAGGTAACACGTAGGAACATCCTGCTGGCGTACGACGCGGGCCACTTCTCCGCGCTCGTGCCCGTGGAGCCGCTGCCGACGGACGGCGCCAGGGTGCCCTTGGAGGACCGCGCGGGGAACCCAATGCCCGTTAGGTAACACGTAGGAACATCCTGCTGGCGTACGACGCGGGCCACTTCTCCGCGCTCGTGCCCGTGGAGCCGCTGCCGACGGACGGCGCCAGGGTGCCCTTGGAGGACCGCGCGGGGAACCCAATGCCCGTTAGGTAACACGTAGGAACATCCTGCTGGCGTACGACGCGGGCCACTTCTCCGCGCTCGTGCCCGTGGAGCCGCTGCCGACGGACGGCGCCAGGGTGCCCTTGGAGGACCGCGCGGGGAACCCAATGCCCGTTAGGTAACACGTAGGAACATCCTGCTGGCGTACGACGCGGGCCACTTCTCCGCGCTCGTGCCCGTGGAGCCGCTGCCGACGGACGGCGCCAGGGTGCCCTTGGAGGACCGCGCGGGGAACCCAATGCCCGTTAGGTAACACGTAGGAACATCCTGCTGGCGTACGACGCGGGCCACTTCTCCGCGCTCGTGCCCGTGGAGCCGCTGCCGACGGACGGCGCCAGGGTGCCCTTGGAGGACCGCGCGGGGAACCCAATGCCCGTTAGGTAACACGTAGGAACATCCTGCTGGCGTACGACGCGGGCCACTTCTCCGCGCTCGTGCCCGTGGAGCCGCTGCCGACGGACGGCGCCAGGGTGCCCTTGGAGGACCGCGCGGGGAACCCAATGCCCGTTAGGTAACACGTAGGAACATCCTGCTGGCGTACGACGCGGGCCACTTCTCCGCGCTCGTGCCCGTGGAGCCGCTGCCGACGGACGGCGCCAGGGTGCCCTTGGAGGACCGCGCGGGGAACCCAATGCCCGTTAGGTAACACGTAGGAACATCCTGCTGGCGTACGACGCGGGCCACTTCTCCGCGCTCGTGCCCGTGGAGCCGCTGCCGACGGACGGCGCCAGGGTGCCCTTGGAGGACCGCGCGGGGAACCCAATGCCCGTTAGGTAACACGTAGGAACATCCTGCTGGCGTACGACGCGGGCCACTTCTCCGCGCTCGTGCCCGTGGAGCCGCTGCCGACGGACGGCGCCAGGGTGCCCTTGGAGGACCGCGCGGGGAACCCAATGCCCGTTAGGTAACACGTAGGAACATCCTGCTGGCGTACGACGCGGGCCACTTCTCCGCGCTCGTGCCCGTGGAGCCGCTGCCGACGGACGGCGCCAGGGTGCCCTTGGAGGACCGCGCGGGGAACCCAATGCCCGTTAGGTAACACCAATACAGATAATATAATACACTAGTAGTAAGACGTAGGAACGTCGACCCGCGCGCGTGTATTATCGATGCGAATGTTAAAGGGATTGTTCGATTCATTCGATGATGCCAATAAGGCCGCCAGTTTGTGCATGTTTTCTCTTGTTTTTTCTATTATGTATGTTTTTCTTTGTGCATTAATAGTGTTAATTCATTCATTCATTCATGGTTAGAAAGGATAAGGAGTAAAATTAAAATTATAAAGTGTAATGTTAAGTAGGTAAGTATTGTTGGATTTTTCATACTGTAGAAGTATAAATATATACTGTTTCTGTCGCTAGCTTGCGCCACTCCAAATAGGTGTACATTCATGAGCTCAATCTCTGAACACAGAGGTCGTGAATGACGACCTCTGTGGCGCAGCGGGCGAAGGTCCGCCTGCGACGCAAGAGGTTGCGGGTTCGATTCCCGCCTCGGGACAAATGTCTGTACGATCTGCAGATATTTGTTCAGGGTGTTCTGGGTGTTTTTCTATATATAATAAAAATATCTATCTATGTAGTATAATGTATTAAGTATATCAGTCATCTAGTACCCATAACACAAGCTCTGCTTAGCTTGGGGCTAGATGATGCTGTGTGATTTGTCTAGCATTATCTTGTCGTGGGGTGCCGGCAGTAGAATGTTGCCCCTCCTATCTTGCCCGTGGATGCAGTAAGAGCCTGCTAAGAGCTACCTCCGGAAGATGTGCAGCAGCGTCTTTCCGTGTACCAACATCCCGTACTGCGTTCGCCAACCCGCCTGTCAAGCGTGGTGAGTATGGCAACTATCTCTCATAGGTATCCATGAGAGAGGCCTACATCAGTAGTGGTCGTTTTAGGGCTGAAATGATGATGATGATGATGATATTGTAGGAGTGCATTAAAATAATAACTAGTCCGCTATCTTAGGTGTTCCGCCATGTCGGATTCAAAGTGACGTCATTTCATTTTCGAACAGGCCTCGCTCATGGAGGTCCATGAGCGAGGCCTGTGTTCAGTACAATATGGGTATCAAATGAAAGGCTGAAACGAACCTTTCACAACTTACAGGTTCAACGTAGACCCCGGCGAGGAGTTCAGCTGGCCGACGGACCCGGACCAGCGGACGATCAACGGCCTCCTCCCGGACGAGTACCAGCGCGCCGCGACGCTGGCTCTGTACCTGGACCTGGAGCGCGTGGAGGGCACCAGCCAGCCGGCGGAGGAGCTGCGGCGCTCGCTGGACGCGCTCTCCACCAAGAGCTCTAAGCAAATCAACTCTGTGGCGAAGCAGTTCGGCAGCATCGGACGGTCCATGTCGAGCAAGATTAAGAAGAACTTCGGATCGATGGCTAAGTTGACAGGTATATTCATTTTGAACTGTTCCATGCCCTCTGGCCTATTTAGAAAAAAAATGTATAAGTCAAACATATTTTGTCAGAAAAAATATTGTTGATCATTGTAAAAAAGAACAACTAAATACTAGCTTTATACCTCGACTCGGAGCGAGTTGAGTGCATCAACAGTCAGCCGTCAAGAATCCTGTTAGCCGGTTATCCAAGGAAATGGATAAGACTTCTAGGATTACTCTGTCGCCGTCCATCCATCACAAAGGTTTGTCCCTAAAACTAAGTAGGAACATAGCGCTCGGCAATACTAGCTTTGTACCTCGACCTGGAGCGAGTGGAGTGCATCAGCCAGCCGTCGGAAGACCTGCGGCGCTCTGGACGCGCTTTCCACTAAGAGCTCTAAGCAAATCAACTCTGTGGCGAAACAGTTTGGCAGCATCGGACGGTCAAGAACTTAAGGTAGAAGAACTTAAGGTCACGGTAAGAAGAACTTCGGATCGATGGCTAAGTTGACAGGCATGTTTAACAGGCGTTACTTATCAGTGTTCCATGCCCTCATATCGAACAATGAGGCGTTTCCATAAAAAAGAAAAACTGTCAACAATATAAAATACAGAAAGTGAAGACTTTCTGTTAGAGGGGTGTTTCTGAGTAAGGCCAAACACGTGACTTTCTTTCTTCAACTTTTTCTTGAGTATGGAAAATGAAAAATGCAATCAAAATGTTTGTCTTTTGACTCGAACCCGTAACGTTCAGACGAACACCTTTAACGCAGGCTGCCTTTACCGTTCGGCTACGGAGCAATTAACCGTCGGGTCGAAAATCTTGACGGCGTTTATCGGTTTCGTACCGAGTAGCGACATCTAGCAGAAATCTTTAGAGATATTCTTGGCCACTGTCCGACAACAAGTAGTCAGTAGCAGTGAAGGTCGCTTTAGTTAATTTTATAAGCTATTTTTTTGTATTTAAAGTGTAAACCGACACTAAGGTTTCATTTATAGAAATGCAATCAAAATTTTGTCTCCGACGGGACTCGAACCCGTAACGTTCAGAGGAACACCTTTAACGCAGGCTGCTTTTACCGTTCGGCTACGGAGCAATTAACAGTCGGGTCGAAAATCTTGACTGCCTTTATCGGCACTCGGTTCGAAACCGATATTTCATGTACAATGTTGTTAATAAATATTTTTTCATTTTCATGTTTATGCTCCTCCAGGTAAAGGCAGCCAGAGCAACCCAGAGGAGGGCCTGGCGCGCCGCCACGCCGCGTGCGCCGTGCTGTGCTGCCGCGTGCGGGCGGCGCGCGCGCCCGTGCAGGAGGAGATGGTCAAGAACTATCTCAACGAGGCCTGGATCGGGTGAGTTATTACAAGCTTTTATTTAGCTTCATCGTTTCAGCCGTAAGACGTCCACACATAGGCCTCCTTCATGGATTTCCAGTTATTGCGGTTGGAAGCGATCTGCGTCCACCGTCGACCTGTCGACCTGCGGTCTTCTTCACCAGGTTATCAGCCCATCTTGTTGGTGAACGTCCTACGCAGCGCTTGCCGGTCCGTGATCTCCACTCGAGTACTTTTCGGCCCCATCGGCCATCTGTTCTTCGAGCTATATGGCCTGCCCGTTGCCACTTCAACGTGCTAATCCGCTTGGCTATGTCGGTGACCCGAGTTCTTCTACGGATCTCTTCATTTCTGATTCGATCCCGTAAAGAAACCCCGAGCATAGCCCGCTCCATAGCTCGTTGAGCGACTCTGAGCTTAGTCATCATGCTTTTATTTAGCTTGCCCTGTATGTATGTATATACAGTGTATTAAAGTGGATGGACACATATTATACAATTCCTGTGCACGATGGCGGATAGACTGATGCGGGTCTTCCTCTACGCTACGCCCTACAGCAGCAGTGACTTCTTCTGTACGTACTGTAAGACGTCTCTGTGGATGTGTATTATCATTTAGAGTAAAGGTGGTGCGAAAACGTTCCATAGTTAATCGAATTAATTGCTCTGATGGACGATTATTTTGACCGTAAAATGGGCTTAGTGTGCGATACGTATTTCGAACAGAACCATGGTTTTCAAAATAAATTTTCACAATTTGGAAGCGTTGTTCAGGCGTCAGTCTATTCATGTTGAAATGCCAAACCAAACTAAACGTAAATCACTTGACAGCTGACAAAATGGCCGCTAGTTAAAAAAGTGTTGCCAACTTAAAGTTCTATACCTCTAAAAAAACACCCGTTATAACAAAAGTAACAATAATAATGTCCCGTTAATAGTTTGCACATAATTTAATTAAGTACATTTTTATAGTTACCTGTAAATGGGGCTAATCGCTGCTCAGCCTATAATGATCTTGTAAAAAAATGGCTGGATTTAGTAGTGGGCGTGTTACTGCTGGTTAGTAGCGTTTACGGCTGAAATGTTGGAAAAAAAATGATGTTAATAAAATCAACATCTCGTCTTTCCAGCTACACAACGGAACGCAACCGCAAAGAGCAATCCACCCTCCCCAGCCAGCCCCGCTACGGCACCGGCCGCTCGCAGTTCTACGCGGAGGCCACGGCGGCGGCGCACGCGGCCGCGCGGCAGCACGCCAGCAGGCCCGCGCGGCCCGGCGACAGGACCTTGTACCTGTCCAAGTCCACGTTCTACGACGACCGCCCGCCGTCGCCCCGGCCGTGTCGGGCGCCGCTCTGCGTGTACTACGGCAGCGCTGCGAACAACGATTACTGTTCGAGGTGTGCGAGATTGCAGTAAGGTTATAATTGCGTGTAGTCCTTAACGATTTTGTCAAAGAGTGATCCCTACTCAACAGAACAAGTGAGAGTTGTATTCCCATTTGTTTTGTGGACAGAACTAATGGAAGAAAAATTCCTCTGTCAACAGAACAGGTGGGAGTAAACGATCCTAACTACAGTCTAAATGATAGAATTCTTCCTAGTTTGCAGTTTTTATAACGTGGTCTTTGACACTGCAAGCACTTCGACGGGATATTTCTGATTATACTTACTAACTCAAAAAAACCGCAACTAACATTGAACTAAACAGCTGCGAACAATGATTATTGTTTGAGTTGTGGAAGATTGCAGTAAAATTGTATTGAATAGTCCGATTTTGTCAGAGTGAGCCCAGCTGTACTGTGCCGTTTTTAACACTGCAGGCACTTTTACGGGAGGTTTCTTTACCTTTCTTAGAAACACAACAAACTGCAAATAACAGTGATATGACGTTGTAATTCTCTATAACTCAAAACCCCTTAAATTCCCCGTTGAAAGTGCTTTTAAGTTTGATTATATTTGTTCATTAGGAACATAGTCGTCATGAGCCAATCTTGACCCATAGTTGGACATAGACCTACCTTTTGACATTTGCAATCGTTCTTACAGTATTGAATGAATGATTACATAAATTCGTTCATTTTTCAAGTGAAAAATATAAATCCATCAGCTATATTTATTATGTGCGATTAGGTTTAAGTAAAATAGTATTAACAACAATGCATAATCATGTCTAATCGCCTAGTTTGTAAGTTTTTTTGGTGATCATTTTATTGTTATTTAGTTGTTAGATTCACCATCTCCCCACCATCTAGAATAAGTGTGCACTATTTTTCTTAAATATCCATTGTTAAAACATCGAACAACACGTTTCGGAATATCGTAGTGTTGTGATCAGTAAAAGTAGCGCGATGCGAAATATCTCGTTCATCGCACGGTTTTTAGTTATATGGCAACTATTCTAATAATATTACAAAATCTGTGATTAACAGATATAATATCATCATCATTATAATATAACACTATATGACTGTTATATGGAACAAGTGCCAAAAGTGGCTTTCTAATCTAAATGTGAATGTTAGTAACGAAATGTGTTCAAAATTTAATGGCACGGCATGATATTAACAGCTATATACTATCTAAAGTACCAATCTAACATTGGGTAGTAAAATTAGTTTAATTATGTCAAATTCTTCCACACATAGTTTTCCAACAGGGTTTATAGCTATCGGAGATATATCTATATTTTTATAAATAATGACAGCTGTAGTGAGAAATATTTTCTCAAGTGCAAAAGGAATTGTTATTTGTAGTTGTATCTAATCGGCACGCAAGTTGGATACCTAAGTGGTACTGTAGCGAACCTTAGGAGCTATTTTTGAATCGTTCGTATGGCGTAATCGCTCGATGTGCACAATTTTTTGATTTTTAGATATCATCGAAAGTGTAAATAATCTACATAAGTTCCGCTATCAGACAAGAGATGGCGCTGTCAAGGTTCTCCAACAAATATAAAACCGCCATTGTCATATATTATATTGTATGATGGCACGGAACCCTCGGTGCGCGAATCCGACTCGCTCTTGCCCGGTTTTATTTGAAATGACGTTTCTTATTCTGGCGGGGATACCGGACTGCACTGACGTCTAATAAATAATGCTGGACACTACACAATGTACAGTGAAATTACGGGCGCATGAGACCTTACAACTTTATGTCTCCGGGTTACGGGCGCAATGCAACGCAGCGTTGGTCACATGCTTCGTGATAGCCGCGGCATTGCAGTTGTTATAGGTAGAGGTTTCAGCTTAGCATCAGATGGGCCTTCGGCTTGTCTCAAAAATTTAAAAGTCAAAAAATACTTTATTCAGTGCGGCCGCATGGACCTTATTGACGTTATCTAGACACCACCTAGTCCCAAACGAAGCATAGCTTATACTGGTATACATCTCTTTTCCCTTATCATACATATAAAACCACCTTACCCGAGAGAAATATTTGGAGAAAAACGAAATTTTGCTCCCCGTGGGGAATCGACCGCAACCTCCTGCGTCTCAGCCAAGTCCAACTGAGCCATAAAGGTCGTCAAAAGTCTGATGTTAATAAAATAGAATTCTAGTGGGGGATACCAGCTCTGCACTCCCAATCTCTGACGTCCCGCGCCTTGCGGTGTATTGTATATGCACATTGTCCCCCGTGGCAGTATCCCTGACCTTAGCTTGCCAACACCTCCTCAAATGTCAAATGCACACCCAGCAGGGTCTTGTCTTGTCTTTTTATTTTATGGCTTTTTGTGTTTGGTTTAACACAATTCCGCCAGTGTCAAGTTAATTTATAAATTCGTAAGTTATTTGGCTAGCCATGTTGGCAGCCATTTTTGGTTAAAAAAAACGTAAAAAACCTACGGTGTCATATTGTTGACGCGTCCACGAATACTACCCAGCAGGGTGATTACGTTTCTACAGGTTTTGCAACAAGCAATTGACAGCAATATTGCTGTCAAATGTCAGTTCCTTGCTGTTCTCTAATACAAAATTGACATTTGACAGCGATATTGCTGTCAATTTGTTGCAAAACCTGTCGCGAGATACGTAATCAATCACCCTGCCGGTGTGCAGGATTGTACTAATATGGCGGAGGCCAGCACGCGAAGGAAATAACGTAGAAACACTCTCGGCCGTTCCATGAGTATCCCAGGTGATGCAGATGTTTAATCTTTCTGAGAAATTGTGTCTAGCAAATTTGAATAAAAAAGGAGTTCTCTTCGTCATACGAGCTTTTCAAAAATAGCCTTTAACTAGAGGTGAAAATTATATCAGAGTCAATCGCGTGTGCGCAAGTACCACTATACGTGCCGAAAATACTCAGATGTATATTATTCCCTTTTCATCAGTCTACCTCATGCTAGGTAGAAAAAAATAATCTTATATCCAAAGTGATATATTTTTGTAGTGAGGGTTGATTCACTAATTCCTAATTCACTAAAACTGTATTAATCGAGCTTTCCGTCCCCTAATTTGCTTGTCAAGTATAGTTACTACAGCCCGACTGATTTTTTTGTATAATAACTGTAGCTCCAAGATGGTTTAAATTTTTTTGTATTTCTACGCATTATTTTACTAGAGATTGCATATTTTTGACAATTTTAAAAGAAATGTGGAAAAAAAATCTCCAAGTGCTTACTTAACTCGTAGTGTTAGTAGTAAGCGTCCAATCGAGCGTATGTTTGTGAGACGTCCATCGCGTATTGAGTTGCGGAATTTGCGGTAACTTAAATTACGTTATATAGACGTTTATTTATCTTGAATATGTAATTGTTGTAAATAATGGTGAAGGATTACCTGGCACGTAGTGCGACGGGGGCTTTGAGGGCGAGACTCAATTTCCTGATGAAAGTTCCCCTGGGAGGTAATTTTACGTCAACTCGCCGACTGAATTTGCGTCACCGCGCCTTAGGCACTAACAACTTTTGTATGAAACCAAAATGGACGCGACTCACGACTCAAAAAATATTATGCTCTTTTGGCTTCAGCTTTAAAGTTAAACCAAATGTGATTAAAACTTCCAAATGTTGCTTTCTTCATCCTTGTCATAAAATCTACAAGCGCGTGAACCGGATGTTATTTACACGGAGTTTGCATAATCGTTTTTTTAACAAGTATTAATACCTTTGTAATGTTATAACTTCTAATGGTTTAGGATTACCTGGCACGTAGTGCGACGGGAGCTTTTAAAGGGCGAGACTCAACTTCCTGATGAAAGTTCCCCTGGGAGGTACTGAACACATTAGGACACCTATTTTCATTGTACTATTAACACTGTAGAATACCCGTATAACATTTCAATGAATAGTGTAACTCTCGAGGGTTTTAAAAGGGATCTTAGTACCTACTCAGTCGGGTTTTTTAATATTCTTACATAAGCTTGTTGACATTCTAGTCCCATATTTATAGGTAAAGTTTAGGTATAGACATATGTACATGTTAATGATAAGTGTACGAAAAAGTTACTCTTAAAGTAAGATACATCATTTGCACCAATAATTTTATCCTAAGAGATTGTGATTTTAAAAAATCTAGGTACCTATTGTAAAAATAGTATACTTATCCCTTCCTAGTATCGTATAAAAATCCTTTTAAAGATCTGTAAAAACGTTGTAAAATACATGACAAGTCATTAATATTTACATGTAATGTAAAAACAGACAGATATTATATTTTTTCATGTAAAAGTATACCGGCATATCATGTTTTTTAGAAATATAATATGGTTTATGCAAATTTGAACTACCTACTTGTTTCATTTATCACTAGCTTTTCCCGCGGCTTCGCACGCGCTATACCAGAATAAAAAGTAGCCTATGTGTTATTTCTGTTCTTTAGTTATGTTTCTGCAAAGTTTCAGCTAAATCTGTTCGGTTGTTTTTACTCGAAGAGGTAACAAAGAACCAAACAAACTTTCAGATTTATAATATTAGTGGCAATATGAATTATCAAATGTAAAACAAATAATATCCAACTAAACGACAAATACATAGTAACAAATCCGCTAACCTATTTTCGTCACGAGGGAGCTGCGTAAAAGCTGTATTACACTACACGATATTCCGGGCCCGGTAGCTAGGGCGCCCTAATCGCCCTAACTACCAAGCAAGGCTTGCCGGGTCCGACCGGTCGCTTTAACTCTTATTTTACACCACTCTTAGTTAGGGTAAGGGTCCCTGAATATCATGTAATACAGGCTTAAGCTGCTCCCCGTGACGTTCGATCACGTCGATGCGTCGGGCGCCTATTCTAGAAAATAATCAAGCCAAAATATCTTATAACCATTACGTGCCATTACGAAAAGATTGCCATTGTGACGATAATATCGTAATCGTTTTCTAGAGTAGGCGCCTAGGCTGATAAAAGATGCCACTTCGTTGAAGGCAAAGATGTCCTGTTGAAGTTAGAGGTCTCGCCACCATCATCGTCACCATTAGCGACCTGAAACCTCCAGACCTGCGTCTGGAGTAGCGTTAGGTATTTATTACGTAGCGCTGCTTCAGTGGACAAGTCGCCCAAGATTTCGAAGGTCAACATTCGCCGTGGAGGACAATTAAATGTATCGGCGACATCGTTCGAGTCAGCGTTATTAGATGCCTTGCCGATCGCAGCTGACACCGACACCTTCAGTACACCGTGCCCTCCCCGCCCGTCCCGTCCCCTGCCTCTCCGTCCGTGTGGAACTGTCGTCACGTGCGCCAGCGCCTACTCGCAAGCTACTAAGCGCGCGCGGGGGCGTGCTTAGTCTACCACTGCTGCCGCTCAATGATGCAAGAATTCTGACCGGAAAATGTGCTGTTCTGGCGTTTTCGCAAACTACCGCCGGTCTCAGCACATGCCGTGTGTCCACACGTCACAGACATTACGTGCTAGTAGGATTTTATAATATGTATGTTAGATGGTAAGTTAGATATTTTATATGGGCCGTAGTTTACATGTTGTACTTGACTAATGTTGCCTGAAATAAATGTTTTATTATTATTATATCTAATACGCGCTTGAAATTCGTCGTGAATCCGAAATTAAAATTATCTTTAACTTTATATGTAGCTAATTAAATTATTAAACAAAGAATGCCAAATAAAGACAAGAAATTCTCCGATCATATTAGCAGCGATCAAGGTTAGTTTTACAAAATATAGTGACTTTTGTTACCACGACTGTTTTGTCACGACGGTTTGTGATTGAGAATATGTATGGAGATGCACGCACATGAGATATCGCAAGAGCGATTATATAACTAAATCGACGTCATCATCATTAAGACGACCGACCGTGACAACTTTTTTTTGGGTAGGTACACAAGTCACTAGTGCGCGCTCTCTAAATGTTGCTGCACTTTTCACAGAACGCCATCTAGGAGTAAAGTGTATACACTTTTCGTCAGTCGCGAGAGTAGTATTGTTCTGTGGTCGCGAGTCTTTTATCTAGGTCGCGCCTACTCTAAAAAACGATTACGATATTATCGTCAGAATGTCGATCTTTACGTAATGGCCACTAAGAGTTTGGCTTGATTACGATTTCGATTCATCGCAATTTGCGTTCAAGAGTAGGCCCCTGGGCAAAGTTTTAAGTCGTCGATTAAAATATTTGCACCTGGGTTTCATTTATGACTTTACCACCACAGACAAAATCACTTAGTACCTATATTATTTTACACGTAGGATGAGTTCGGTAAAAGGATAGAACAATAAAAAAATAGAGCTAAAAAAGGACAACTCATAATTAATTATTTTAATAACTATATCCTGCTCTATTCTGCTGTCACGGAAGAACTAAAATAAATCACCCTGCAACAAAGCTTTGCAGAAAAGAAGGTCTAAAACAACAAGTCATCATCGTAGGATGAGTTCGGTAAAAGGATAGAACAATAAAAAATAGAGCTAAAAAATTAATTATTTTAATAACTATATCCTGCTCTATTCTGCTGTCACGGAAGAACTAAAATAAATCACACTGCAACAAAGCTTCGCAGACAAGACGGTCTAAAACAGCAGGTCATCATCGTCCCAGTAATGCGGGTAGCAGCTCGGCTTGCCGTCCCCCGAGTCGACCGAGGCCGAGTCGTACAGCATGCCGCACAGCATGCTGGCGGAGCCCTGCTGCTGCATTACACGCGCTGACGGGAGGATACTCACAATCTCTGAAACATAACGCATAATTCACTCCTTTGCCACGTGCAACTTACCTATGTTATTACGTAAGTAAAAATCAGAATAAAATAAATTAGGCCAAGTGCGTGTCGGGCTATGCGCTGCGTAGAGTTCCGTCGTTACCCGTAGACCTAGTAGAGCTTTTTTAGTTTCTTAAAACATACCTAATAACAGGTATTAATTGAGTTTTCGGTTTAAAGTACCTACCTAGGTATTCCGTAAACCGTAAAAGCTAGGGATATTAATTACCTACAGTTTTAAATTTTTTTGTTAAGGATTCACCACGTTGGCAGGCCGGTTGAAGAGCGCAGTACGGGATGTTGATACATGGAAAGACGCTGTTGCCCATCTCCCAAAGATATCCCTTGGCAGATTCTTATTGAATCCACAGGCATAAGCGGAGGGGCACCATTCTAACCCCAACGAAATAATAATACAAAAGTTTCTACGTCTAATAATAATTTTAAGTGGTCTTGTGGGCGAATTTCATCGAGCACATATCCAATAGCGGGGAAATAAGGTCAAAAGTATTCCGAAACACATTAATTTAGTGCTTTGCACTAATGCAATGACAACTGTCTCTCGCCTTTGACAGTACAGCGCCGACAGCCGACCTGTGTTCTTTTCCATACAATGAGACGTTTTCATTAAAAAATAAAAAAAGTGTTTACTACTAAACCTAACAGATGGGGTGGCAAGCGGAGAAAGCAAGTTTGTGGTTTAATCACAATTGCCGTCATTGTCAAATTGTGTTTCCACCAGTAAAAGAAAACTAACGCCATCTTGCAACTTACTAGTAATATAACAAAATACATTGATAATAACGACAAAGTTATCGGAGTATTCCTGGATCTACAAAAGGCATTTGATACTGTTTCCATCCCAATACTAATTAAGCGCTTAGAAAATCTAGGTATAAGAGGTAATGTCCTTTTGTGGTTCCAGGACTACTTGTCTGAAAGGAATCAACGAACGAGGGTTGACGGTCACTTAAGCAATGAAGGCTTTACCGCATATGGCGTGCCCCAGGGTAGCACATTAGGTCCAACGCTTTTTCTTACCTATATTAATAATATGTGTAAATTGTCTCTTGAGAATGCTGATATACAGATGTTTGCAGACGATACAGTTATACTTTTTCATGGGAAAACTTGGGAATCAGTTCATATAACGGCCGAAAAAGGCCTTAGAACAATAACGTCGTGGTTAGAAGATAGTTTGTTGACACTTAACATTAGTAAGACTAAATATATTTGCTTCAGCAAAACTGCTATAAATTCACCTAAAACATCTGACATTCTAATTCATTCTTATCCATGTAATCGACAAACTAAGACCACAAATGAACCATGTAACTGCTCGTCTCTGGAAAAGGTACCTCTCATTAAATATCTAGGCATACATATCGACCAAAACCTTAACTGGAAAGCTCACATAACATCAGTATCCAAAAGACTACGAAAATTGATTTATGTGTTTAAAGAATTACGCACAGTATGTGATTTTAAACTTTTAATTCAAACCTACAGGGCACTTGGGGAATGCGTAATAACATACTGTATATGCTCCTGGGGTGCAGCTTGTAAATCGCATCTATTGGAGGTTGAAAGAGCTCAACGTGCATTGCTTAAGGTTATGCTATACCTCCCATTTAGACACCCAACGATATCTGTGTATGAAAGAGCTAATGTTTAGTCTGTTCGCAAATTGTTTATATACCTCAGTATTAGAAGATATCATAAACGAATTGTACCCTGTATTCCTTCCTCATACAAAAGACGGGAACGGTTTCCTGTACCACGGATCCGATGTAGAATCGCAAAGCAACATTTTGATTACCAGGCCCCAAGGTTCTATAATATTTTAAACGGAAAATATAAAGTAAAATCTGTATCCAACTCTAAAATAAAAATAATAGTAAGGGAATGGCTAGACACATTAAATTATAACGACACGGAAAACCTACTACTTTAAAAAACATAATGACGACTAATCTATCTATTAATCTAATTATTATTACTAGTTATTATTAAATTCATATATTGCACTTATATAATTTTTATGAATTTGTAAAAACGTAGTTTATTTGATAAATTTATAATTATAATATCCCACACGATACACAATTATTACATCATAAAAATAAGTTTTTGTTTTCATTAGATCAATATTCAATGTAAATTTAACTAATCCATTAATTAAGAACTTTATACTGTGAGAAGAAACTGTCTCCTGACACACAGCTAACGCTAGTTCGGGAGCCAGGGCTTCATACTGAACTGTACTAATGATTTGATCAATAAACGTTATTTGTATTTGTATTTATCTAAGTATAAGTTTCGAGGGAACTATTTTTGAAGTTTTTACTTTTCAATGAAAACGCCTCATTATGAAATATTTTTGGCGGAATTGTTGTTTAGACAAAATAAATGACATTTCCTCTCCATTGGGTAATGTCCTCGATGGCGAATTTTGATGGTGTGCATTGCCCGCACTAAGTAAAGAAATACTTAGGTTGCAGAATCTTGTCAGCAACTCCCCATAGTGTGTCTTCCAGTAGTCCCTATAGAGGGCTCTATAAGGGGTCGGCACAACATGTTTTCCTCATCCACTCTCCTCTCTCAGTCTATTGTGAGTAGGGAGATAGGTACCTACGTATAAATCTGTCTTGCCTTTAATTTCTCCACCCTGAATATTGTGTTCAGATTCTTCTTGCAGTTTAGCCAACGCCTGGTTTCTTATTTTCTTGGCTTTTACCATTTTAAGACGATGGAAATCTTCCCTTTCCTACAAAGAGTTATAAAGTTTAGGAAGGTTGTAGGCATAGAATACAGAATGTTCTATGGTTGTAGGTATAGCAGAGAAGGATTAATACCCACTTAATTGGTTAGTACCTACTACTATTTCAATAATAGTAAGCACACTGGTACACTACATACCAGTGGGTATAGTCCTTCACCGTTAAGATTGCTTAACGGTGAAGGAAAACACGAAAATAGGAGGTAACCCAGGGCTAAGTCAGCATCAGATTGAATTGTTCCCCCCCCCCCCCCCCCCTTATCTCCGAAGTTTGCAGATATAAACCCGTGAAACTTGTGTAGCTAATAGAAGTATATGTAAAGTTTATAGGAAAATTATAGCGAACTCTCTAATTTGCATAGCTTTTTAGACAAGGGAGGTAGAAGGGGGGTTTTCAAATTTTTTGTGAAGTTACTAGGTCATGTGGGGGGGTATTTTATTTAAAATAGGTATATAATAGTTTGCACATTGATAAAAAGTTTTTATTTTTCCTTTAAGCCATATCGTTTTTGAGTTATTTACAAAATAGTTAAAAAACGTCCGTTCTCCCCCCTTATCTCCGAAGTTTGCAGAGATAAACCCCTGAAACTTTTATTGCTAATAGAAGTGTATGTAAAGATTACTGGAAAATTATAACGTACCCTCTAATTTGCATAGTTTTTTAAAAATCATCGAAAGTGTAAAAAATCTACATAAGATACACTATCAGACAAGAGATGGCACTGTCAAATATAAACACGGAATTCTCGGTGCGCGAGGCCGACTCGCTCTTGTCCGATTTTATTATTTAAAAAGAGGCGCGGAGTTTACGCTATGCGCTAAAAACTAAAGAAATACATCACTTGTCAACTGTCTAGCTATCTCGGTTCATGAGATAGGTACAGCCTGGTGACAGACAGACAGAATGACAACGGAGTCTTAGTAATAGGGTCCTGTTTTTACCCTTTGGGTACGGAACCCTTACTAAGCTCGTTTGGCCTCAGCCTAGACAAAAAAACAACAAAAAAATGTTTTACCCTTTCGTCCATTTCCATCATAATGTAAGTTTCTGTATTCCGCAATTTGGGCATTATAACTTTTTCAATTCCATTAACCTTCCTAAAAATATGAAATTGTGTATTAGCTAAAAAACATTTCACGCAGCAAATCCGAATGGGTGCATTAAAAAGCTTACCCAAAGAATTGCAAACAAAAGTATTTTCTCGCGGTATGTTTTTTTTAATCTATGAAAGCTAGACAAAATATCTATCTATTCTAAAGATAAAAATCCTATTGGTTCCTATTACTGGTAAGAACACTACTCCGACTTAAGTGGAGTAGGTTGCGCGCTCGCGGCGAGCGCGCGGCGTGCGCGCCGCTAGTAGCGACAGGCTCGTCGCGATGTAATATCGTTTCGCGCGCACTCAACCACTCGTCGCATCGCCGCGATATTATCGCTGTGTCACAGACACATGCTAAGGGACCGTCTCCACGAGCGAGGGAATTACGGCGCGGCGATTCTTTAACGCGGACTCGTCGCGATTCTCTCGCTCGTGGAGACGGCCTCTAAGAGAGTGTATAGAAATACGTGGCATGGACGATAACATCGCCGCGATTCTCTCGCTCGTGGAGACTAACGAGCTACGTACCTAAGCTACTGCTTAGGTGCATGACTAAGCTGAATGTAAGATGAGTAGGTACCTCAAAGTAGTCCGTATAGCCTCATCCAGCAGTAAACAAGTATTCCTCAGCGACGCGAACTTAATGAGGATCCTTACAGCCTCTCTGAAGGCCCTCTTAGCTTCACCTGTGCGGTGCCCGCCAGCGCCCAGTCCCGCGTACTGCAGAGCGTCGCTGGCGCCCGTGTCTTCCACCGCTTGGAGGGACACTGTCGACACACCGGAGATGTTTTCTTGAATGCGTTGAACACGGACTTGGGCCTAGAAGAGTCGATTTACTTTTTATAAATGTTAATATTTTACTTGGATAGGTAATTTATTTATTTATTTTGGGCCACCAACAAGAGATACACATAAATCAAACTTATATAAAACAACTAGCCGCACCCCGCAGTTTCACCCGCGTAGTTCCCGTTCCCGTGGGAATTTCGGTAAAATCCCTTCTAAGTGCACCTCTAGGATACCTACTCAAGGTATATGTGTGCCAAATTTCAAGTCTCTAGGTCCAGTGGTTTAGGCTGTGCGTTGTCTGTCAGTCATTCAGTCAGTAACGGAAGAGTTTTATATACATATGTATATTGATAGGTACTTAGGGCTAGTGCTCCCCCAATTATAGGCGGCCACAAAATACTTAGAGCCAGTTAGAGCGCTATGTCGAAAATAACACTGCTACAGAACAATATTCAATATTAGAACAATATTCTTACCTACTCTGGATGAGGAACCAGCAGCCTAATTGTGTTGATACATATCAAACGAGCCTAAGTCCACTTTTGGCATTTCGTAATATTTTTAATCTGTCAGAATCTGCGCGCAGAAATAAATATATCTGTTTTGATCAATCAAACCTAAGTCCAGTATTTGTCATAGAAAAATGGCTCTAAAGATTCCCTCTTTTTTCAAAATCGCCCAAGTCACACTGTCAGTGTATATCAAACTCGCCAAGATCCATTTCGACCAATCACGAACGCTTACGAGCGTGTCATGGCTGCCATTCCTGTTTTAGCTCATGGCGCTCGCTAATGTTTTGTAATTAAAAATAATTAATTATGGAGGAAATAATAACTGTGGTACAACCGGAACTAGCGAAAAAAAAGGGAAATTTAAGGGCGAATCAAAAAAAGAAAGAAAAGACGCAAAATCTGTAAGTATGACTGCAATATTACACTTGGAACGCGGAAGGCATTTGGTCAGGGTTGAGTCATTGTTTACATAGACAGGGCTGGACTAAGGAATACATTTCTAGGAAAATACCCTACGGCATGCATACTCTGCTGATGTGTTTTAACTTTTTTGTTTTGTTGTCGTTTTACTTAGCTAGGTCATACTAGTCTTAAGCCAGTTTCCACGTGATTATTGTAGTAGAATAACACTGTTAATTAAAATATAAACACGAAACAATGCTGACGTTTACTTTGAGCTAGTTGGGGGCCTACAGTATGTTATTTTGTTTATTGTATTTGTCTAACACTTGTTTACCTCGACTGTAGTCATAGTAGGTACCTACGTATGTATGTTTGTATTTTCTTTTATAAATCAATTACTGCCTTCAGAAACCGACCCTAGCATATAAATACAAACCCTTAAAAATCTTGCGGAATCTAAAATGTGTAAGATATTCTTTTCAGGTACTCTGCGCATACATTACCGGTAAAGCCGCAATGTCAACATAATAAAAAAAAAGCATTTAAATGCTAGACATTAACATCAAACGACGTATTTTACTTTCACAAAAGTTTCTACAGCAAACCTAACAAGCTTGATCAAGATAATTTCATTTTGCGACATGTTCTTTTGAACCCCGTTAAAAGAAAACGCCCAAAAACGAATACTCGAAGCGAACGCTCTTACTCGAAGCAGTACATTGTGACGAAGCATAAGAAGAAAGAAAAAGTTTTTGTCTGCTTACCCGCTTTTTGTGCTATTTTGAAAATCAAACAGGGCCGTATAAAAGGTGTCATGAATAGATACTTAGCCACGGGTCAAGGCCCGTCCGAAAACCGTGGTGGAAATCGAAAATATCATGCTTTCCGTTCCAAAAGAGAAGCGGTACAGAAATTTGTGATGAACTTCAAACCTCTCGAAAGTCATTATTGTCGCGGAACTATAAAAAGAAGAATCTATCTCGATCCAAGTTTGAGTATAGCTAAAATGTACAGAATGTATGAAGACCAGGTGTTGCCGGGATACTCAGTAACAAAAAGTTTTTTCAGAAAGGTGTTTAATACCTCCTTTAACATAGGATTCGGCTCTCCACGCCAAGATGTTTGCTCGGACTGCTTACAGTTGTTAGAAAAGCTGAAATCTGAGCAAAGTGAAATGGAAAAACAAAGATTGCGTACTCAATACAGGGTTCATAAATTGAGAGCTAAGTGCTTTTTCGAGAAATTAAAGGAATATGATCCAGAAATGGTGATTCTATCTTTTGACTGCCAAAAGAACTTACCGTTGCCGAAAGTAGCTGATCAATCAGCTTACTATTCACGACAATTATACATTATATAACTTTACTATTGTCGAAGGAAATTCTCACGCTCACGTTAGCCTAACCAAAGATAACGTTCACTCATATGTATGGACAGAAGACCAAGCTTCTAAAGGGGCTAATGAAATATCATCCTGTCTATACCATTGCCTCAACCAAGTTAACCTTAATGGCAAAAAACGAATACGGCTCGTCGCAGATGGTTGTGGCGGGCAAAATAAAAATTCGATACTGATTGGAATGGTTGCTAAGTGGCTACATGATTGTCAACACGATATCCCCGAAGTAGAGATTGTTTTTCCAGTCACTGGGCACAGCTACATTCCACCTGATCGAGTATTTGCCTTAACAGAGAAAAAAATAAGACGCTTAGAAACTATTACCAATCCTATGACCTACATAGACATCATGGCATCTAATGCTACCATCCATCGCTTAGAAACCGAAGTGCCGATTTTTGACTGGAAAACTGCGACCAAAGTCGTTTTAAAAAATACACAAACGTTACACTTCCAAATAAGTAAGTCAAAGCGGATTGTCTTGACCAAAAAACGCCAGAAAATTCTCGTAAGAGGTGAAATTTCATACAGAAATGATATCTGCAACGCAATGACTATAACTAAGCGTGGAAAATCAATTTCAGCAATTTCACCAGACAGATTAGAGGCAACCTTCAATGTTAAAGTTGAAAAACTAAATGATGTAAAAAAACTACTGGCAAAACATTTTGGTGACGCATGGAGAGAACTGCCAGATTTGGAGTATTACAAAAATGTGTTAGCACATGGGGATAACCCCTTGCCTGAGCAAAATGATGACGTGGAAATTAATGATAACCCTGAATACCTACTCAACGATTGTTTGGAATTTGTGTGACTCGTATTTTTAACTAAACAAGGCTGCTATTTCAGCCGATAAAATAAATAAATAAAATTTAAGCGAAATTATATGCCTTTTTATTAAATAACATTAGTACATTAACAGGTAGATACGTATTTACAAAATAACATTGATGATGTCAGTAAAACCCAGGTAAAAGTGACCTTACTTATGGACCTGAGTCCGTACCCTTTTCACTTAGTTACATCAAACCAACCAAAGTCTCTTTGTGTTTTTTCATAACTGCTTAAGTCCCAAGACACGTTACTTCAAACAAGCCTAAATCCCTAAGGTATTTATCATAGGCACCTAAGTCCAGAATTAAAACCGGTTTTAACGTCAAGGTTAGGGTTGTTTCTACTTTTTTTTAATGTAGTGTTGCCCGTAGACATGTTCTGAATAGCTTGGCAGTATGTGTACCCTTCTTACCTCTTCAATTAAGCTAAGACGATAAAATACTAATTAACCAAAAGTTGCTTATGTGTGACTTAGGCCCGTTTGATATTTATCAACACAATTAAACAACACGGATGGTAATCCTCAAGTCCTAATTAATGAGACTCGTCTAAAAGGCTTGCTATAGGTAGGTGGTAGATGGCGGTCTAGTCTTAGTCACTCTGCGTTGGCATCTTTGGTTTAGCGGTCGGTTAATTGATGGCTATCAATACATTATAATTTATAATCTATATAAATATCAATCTATGATAACATCAATACCTAAGTCACTTATTAAGGGGCCTTCTCCACGGGCGAGAGAATCGCGACGAGTCCGCACTTTTATCGTCGGGTAATCTCTACGAACGAGCGATTATTCCGCCAGCGTATCGTCGCGACACGTAACCGAATCGCCGAGTGTCCGCAACGACTCGTAACGGAATCACCACGTTTCTTTGACGACGCGTTGTGCTATGATTTCGCTCGCTGCGAGAGCGCCACGTTCCGCGGCGAGCTCGCCGCGATGTAATGACGTTTCGCGCGCACTCTCGTCGCATCGCCGCGATATCATCGCCGTGTGGAGACACATGCAGAGTGTATAGAAATACGTGGCATGACGATAACATCGCTCCGATTCTCTCGCTCGTGGAGACGGCCCCTTAGTGCTGTACTTTATAGGTTTGTATGCTAATGAGCAGGATCTAGTGGTTCTAATTTAAGTAGAACCATCTATTACTCGTATTGTTACCTTAGGTTCACTGACGAAATAAAGTCATACAAACCTCCCCAATATTCTCCAGGACCATTGCATTACTCTCTCCATTGGTAAACTTGACGGCTGCAAGCGATATGTAAGCCTCCCGCAAGGTATGACCGAGTATAGCTTGGGTGGACGCCATTTCTGCTGCAGCCTGCCTACCTCTATACCTCAGAGCTTCGACCTTACGCTTCAGGAGCGAATAACCACTGTGTACCCACTCCTGACGCCGTTTCATCTCCTTGAGCATGAAGAGAGAAGCGGGGACTGCGTACCGATTTTCGGTATTCATTGTTGAGAAATTCCTTTTCTTTTTTTCGTCAGATGTAGGAGTTTTGGTGCTGGAAAATATTGAAGTTTATGTTGTCACATCGACGACATAATAGGGTTGTCAAAGAAACTATACCCCGTACAAACTTATTTTTGTATTAATTACAATACAACCATCTACTCGTATTGTGGCGTGGAGCGTGAACGGAGCGTGGTCTCGAGCTAATTTATAGTTATTTAGTCAAAGGGCGTGGTGGATGGCCCAAATAAAGAAAAGGTTTTGTCTATATCTGTGTAATGGACATATTATTTGGTCAGACCGAATAATGAATTTGGCCCATATTATTATTATTTGTTCCGTTGCGATCATTGAAGTATTATTACTAGCGTATAGAATTGACACCCGCGAACAACAAGTTTGCGTCATGAGTTGTTGCCGGCCGGCACAGTGTTGCCGATTTAGCATTTTATATGCTAAATTTGGCATATTTTCTTTCTGTATAGCACATTATTTTGTCGTTTAGCATATAGCATATTTTTTTAGCATATTTTAATAAATTAAATTAAGAAAACACGAAACGAACATCTATTTAGTTTAATAAAATATAAACATGAAACGAACAATCTCTTTTGTTCTGTGACTTCTAGGGTATTCCCCAATAAAACTGTTTTGCTTTGTCAGATGGATACCATAGACAAAAATCATTACTTCCCTCCCTCTTCTCTGTAGGAATGAGGGAGAAAGAACATCTTCAATCATTCTATAATTACTTATTTCAAAAAATTCTAAGTAGAAGCAGTGAAGCAGTGCGATCTTGCAGCTTGTTGTTATTTTTCAATATGCCTCCTAAGTACAGTCAACATTACCGGTCAGACTGGGAGCAAATGCCAGAGTTCAAAGAGTGGTTGCAGCCCGTTGAATGTCAATGGGGTAATAAATATAGTACATGTTAAATGGGCATGCACATCTTCCACCATACAGTTCTGGAGCGAAGTCATCGAATACCAAGATGCAGCTGGCAATAACCCCATTACTGATTTATCTCAGTTTGTAATATCTTTGCTGTCATTACCTCATTCAAAGGCGGAGATTGAACGTGTTTTCAGTCAAATGAACTTGGTAAAGACCAAGCTTCGGAATCGTTTGGCGGTGAAAACCTTAAATGCCATTTTATATGTCATATTTGGCCTTAAACGGGCAGGAAAGTGCTGTTATTCATATACAATTCCAGATGACGTACTGCGCTGTATAGGTACAAAAGAGACTTATGATTCAGACTCTCAGTCTTCCACATCTACTGCTACTGTTGATGAAGATCAAGATATAGTTTTTTTATTTCAAAACTTGGAGTAATGCTACGTAGTGTACATTTGTATATTTTATAATATTTTTTATTAAAATTTTAAATTTATTTGGCATTTTATTTTAGCATATTATTCAAAAAGTAGCATGTTTTTGGCATTTTTTTATCCTCACTTTAGCATATTTCGTAGTAGTATAGTTGGCAACACTGGGCCGGCAACAACTCATTCAGTCGTTCGTCAACGCCCATCGCGACCGCATGTGAATAAACCCAAATTAAAAATGCCGTCTTGCGTGTTAAAAACGTGTAAAAAACAATCAACTGCGAAGAAAAAAGATAGTGGCGTGACTTATCATCGGAAAGTAAACAGAATATCAACTAAAACCAACTAAAATAAATTTTTGTATATTATTTTCTATTGTACTACTACTTTGTTTACTCTCGTTACTTCTATTTTGTTTGAAAATCATAGATTATGAAAAGTGATTCGTACAGATGGGATGTGTAGGTACCTACTAAGGGTTGGCGACAAAGGTTTAACTGATTATTTTTAACTCATATTACTCGCCCTATGCCGTCTGTCTGATCAGTAACAGTAGGTACCTACTGTAGGTATCTTTTGCAATCGTCATTCATTACTTATAAACTGAAGCTGTATTATACCTATATTGTTGTCTGAACAAATTCTTAAGGTTTATAAATTTGTAATAGATCGATTGACGACCTCTGTGGCGTGGTGGGCGAAGGTTCGCCTGCGACGCAGGAGGTGGGTTCGATTCCCGCCTTGGGACAAATGTTTAGTGATCGCTGCAGATATTTGTTCTGGGTGTTCAGGTCATTTTCTACGTATAATAATAAATAAATAGGTATTTATGTATTGTATTTATTATATCAGTTATCTAGTAGCCATAACAAGAGCTCTGCTTAGTTTTGGGCTAGATAATCATCATCATTTCAGCCAAAAAACGTCCACTAATGAACAAAGGCCTCCCTCATGGGTCTCCATGAGGGGTAGTTGCCATACTCACCACGCTTGGCAGGCGGGTTGGCGAGCGCAGTACGGGATGTTGGTATTTGGAAAGACGCTGCTGCCCATCTTTCGGAGGTATCCCTTAGCAGGCTCTTACTGCATCCACGGGCATGAGAGGAGGGGCAGAGTGAAATAAAGTGTGGGGTCTAGTTAGTGTAAGTACCTACCTATGTACGTACTTGTTGGATAAAATACCAATTTATTAAAAAAAGATGACTTTAAACGCTTAACGATTCGTTTTAATTTAATGTAAATATTTTTACGTTTTGAAATATAATATTCATAGGTCCCTACTGCATTAAGATTACTGCATTAATAGCTGTCTGAAGTGTCCCTTCTGCGGTGAAAAAAATCTATTAGAGCGACATGTTGTTACACTATGTTGAACGAAACGTGTAAGCGCCACGAAATTCACGGCGCTTACGACGTTTTGGTCGCGAGAAAACTATACTCTATTAGCGATCTAGCGCTGCATGTGTTGATGGTATGGATAGACGACATTCTAATCGTGTAGCGCTGCAGCGAATACTTGTGTGCGGGGGCGAGCGCGCCCCGCGCAGGCACCCCCGCTGTCATCAAGTTGCGACACATTTTTTGTTTGGTATAGCTACTCTAACTATTTACAACTCACTGGTTGCGATATCCGGAATCCATATTGAGTCAAGCCTCTGTCTTTTAGCGTAACATCCGGCTAGCTAGTTCCTCTCTTGTACTTTCGGCGCCACTGTCGCTTTGTCGCGGCAAACAAGTTGACAACCGAATTCGCGGTACCGACGGCTTTTTCTTCAATAAACTATAGCATCATTTTACGTAGCATTAACACTTCAACAAAAGTACATTTCTTGAAATATATATTTTTGTAGTTTTGTAAATTTACAAGTTTTTTTTATTCCTCCCTTCGTTAAGGAGGATGAGATCGTAAGTCGTGACCACGTGGAAGTGCAACAAAGTGATTGTGAAAGTGAAAACGACCACGTGTCACGAAAAAGGAGTCGTCCAGGATCTCCAAGTTCGTGGAGTATTTCGTCGGAGGATTTACAGGATAAAAGGAAAACGAAAAGATCGAAACGTGTAAGTAATTTGAATTCTTATCGCAACAAGTGGCTTTTTTAACGAATCTAATTTCACAAAAGCATTTTGAACCTGAACCAGCAAACGCTTTACGTGTGGCAGAGGTTGCCAAATTTCCCTGATGATGGAAAAGGGCTGCGCCCGCCGCCTAGTGCGAACGATGCTGATAAGCAACAGCTTCAATTTTATGAGTCGTCAACTATATTGAAGGACCCATTAGAAAAGTTTTCAGCTTTTTAGTCACTTTCGAATGCCAAGTTTCTTACAGAATCAAGAATACTGGATGGTAAAACTGGATCTGAGCCAGGCCTACTTCCACTTGCCTATAGCCAGGACACACCGGCGCTTCCTAAGACTGCTACAATGACCAGCTCCGTCAAATGACCTGCTTACTGTTCGGCCTCTCGTCGGCGCCAAGAACATTCACACCTCTGACAAACTGGATAGCCGAATACTTGAGAAACCAGAACATAAGGTGCGTAATCTAGACGATTTTTTTAATAGTAAATCAGTCCCGAGAGATTCTGCAGAATCAGATAACATTCACAGTAAATATTATGCATCAACTCGGTTGGACTATCAACGTGGACATATCTGTAGTACAGATTCTGTACTGGTTCCGACTCGCCGTCTAGAATTTCTGGGCATCACCGGGGACACCCAACTCAACACGAAGTCCCTGTCTGAACCAAAGTGCCATACGCTATGCAGAGCACTTACAGTTCTAATGTACAAAGGCAGGTGGTCCCTCAGACAGGCCCAGTCCCTAATGGGGAGACTCAACTTCGCCTCGTATGTGATACGCAGAGGAAGGTTGCACTATCGCACTCTACAATTCCACAGACGATTTCTTCAAAAAGATCACCCATACTTGCAAATGAAGATACCAGATGCAGTAACTATGGAAATGGAATGGTGGTTAAAAGCAGTCCAGGGCTCACTACCAATACATACAAATCCGTTCTCTCATCTTCTAACCACAGAGGCATCGGACTAGGTATTGACTCATCTGAACGAAGCCCAGGGTCAGTATATTCTGATTGCTCCGATGGATGGGTGGATGGCCCAAAGATCGTTTGGAAAAATAATAGGTAAGTTAGTTATAACCCTAGGTTAGTTAAAACCCTCTATTATACTTGCTCAAAACATGGAAAGAATAAAAAGATAATAGAATGGAATTAATAATTTACCATAATAGTGACTGTGATTTATTTTCTGTCACTATAAGAGTTTACATGATGCAATGCAATATCATATTTTTAAATACCAAAAACAAGGAACAATTCCACAACTTACTACAAGAAAACACCAATCACTGATAGAATTATCTAATCTATGTACACACATCAATAGAATAAAAACTACATTTCATAAATGTACTTAATTTAAAGCAGTCTCTTATAGATATAAGTCTCACTCTTCAAATATCGTTTCGATAACATTGTCTAAATCTCAGCTGTCCTGCCAGTAGTTATAGTTGCCAGTCGGAGGGGGGACGGGCATGGGAGGCCCGGTCGGAGGGGGGGCGGCGCCCGCGCTGTACGGGGAGCCCTGGGGAGACCCGTACCGGGGCCTGAACCACGGCCTGCTGTTATTATACTGATACTGGTTACTCGCGTACGCGGCTAGGTTCTGCCCGGTTGCGTTCGGATACGGGTTTTGATTGGGTGGGTAAGCCATAGGCATCGGCGGGATGGTCGGCGCCTGGTAGTTCTGGTTGGGAGCCGGCGTGGTCGACGGCGAGAATGATTGCGGCGTGCTCTGGCTAGTCGCCGCCGCCGGAAAGTTGTTGCTCGGTGTAGAGCCGTTGGCTGGGTAGTTGGGGGGCTGGGTGGCCGGCTGGTTCGCGTACGGCAGAGTGGGCGTTGCCGATCCGCCGCTCGAGCCGTAGCTAGGCGTCACAGGCGGATTCGGCTGCATCAGAGCCGTTTGAGTCGTGGATCCGTCTGTGGGGAACGTCTGCGCCGTGCTCGCGGGTTGGAACCCTTCCTGCGACGACGACGTGATGTAATTAGCTTGGCCATTGCTGTTCTCGCTTTCGGAGCTGTTGCTGTTGCCGTTTCCATTCCCGTTGGTGGGCGTAGAGGCTGGTGTTGGTAGCGTGTATTGCACGTTAGGATTTGCCGGCACGTTGACGCCTGTGTTAGTAGGCATCATGTATTGCTGCTGTATCGCTCCGTATTGGGTCGTCGGTGTCATGAAGTTCTGTGGCAGTAGTTGATGGACTGACTGCGTTTGTGGGTTTAGCTGCGAAGGTTGCTGCACGATGGGTATTGTGCCGAGATGTTGGTTGCCGGGGAGCTGCAGTTGGCCGGCCAGAGCTGCGTTTAGTTGCTGCGCGGAAAGCTGGGAGTTCAGGTTCAAGCTAGGCATGTACTGGGAGTTAGCTTGCATGTTCATTTGCATCAACGGCACGTTGTATTGCACCTGGCCCGGCATTCCCAACTGGTTTTGTTGCATCACCGTCACGTTCTGTCCAGGCAACATTTGCTGGCCGATCAAGCCTTGCGGTATACCTCCTTGGACCAAGTTTTGGTTAGTTGGGATCATGTATACTTGGCTGTTGTGCTGACCCAGCATAGTTTGGCCGATGTTCAGGGGGTTCTGTAGGACGGTCATCCCCGGCGGTACAGTTATCATTTGCACGTTTTGGTTCTGTACTTTGGTGATGTCTTTCTGGTCCTTGTTTTGCATCTGTAGACCTCTCTCGATCTGGCGGATGTACATACCCGTGCCGTCTTGCGGTAAACCGGTTCCTGATACACTGTAATAATAATAAGTTTATGTTGAAAAACATTTTAAAAAACAAGCTTTTAATATTATTTGTGGTTAGACAAAAATAAAACATCCACCATCTTGTGGGAAAGTTTTGAGTATTGCATATTGTATTATCACCAGAACGAAAGGCGAATGCAAAATTTTAACTCAATTGAATGTCAAGAAGTGGAACTTTAACTTGGAAGATGCAAACATGATAAGTTGAATGTTTGTAATACTTTTAATTGTGTATAAAGTGCGCTCATTTTCAAACCACTATAAGTCTGGAAAGCATTTCTTACTTATTTTAATTTTATTGCGACAGGCAATTCTTACTGATTAAACAATAATAACAATTGCATACTTTGTCTGCTGTCCAGAAGACACGTGAATGATGGTGCCGTGAGCCGGGTTAATCTTCATCCCCATACTGACCACCGTATTTTCTCTACCTGTAGAATTAAAATACAATTGATCATCTTAAAACACAGTCGTGGTCGCTTTTGCAAATTACGCAGCGCTGATAAATACTGTCAGAGTAAGCTTGCTTACTACGCTTCGCATGGAACTACGCTTAGGCAAAACATTTTATAACGGAGCAGGCGTTTCGGTCTCATCAAGAATAGACGCTGTAACGATTCTGTTAACACTAATCTAACTTTATCCCCTTACAAACGTCTATTAAAATTAACCACCACTTAACAGACAGATTTTTAAAACTTTATGTCGGTAAACGGCTGGTTAATTTAATCACTGTTTATATTGTATTTTTATTAGTAAGGGGACAAGTATTTAGAGGATATAATTCAATCGCTCTGTTTGCCCGAGGGGCGCTATAGGATGAATATAAGTAAACCAACAGTGTTTAATCATTAATTACGCTTTGGAAACTACGCATGTGATAACTACTGCTGAAACCAATGACGGGGTAAATAATACGAAATCACAGCGTCGCTTCGCTTTGCAGCTCTCAGGGAATTCGACCTCGATCTCTGGTATCCTGGTGAAGTCTTATATTATAGAAGTGTTAATTTGTCTACCATGCTTGGTTATTTGGTTTAAATACACCCGTTGAAACTACAACTTAGACTGGATGTGGGCGCAGTGCGGAACTACTTGTAAAGCCTCGATCCAAGTTAGGGCTGTAAGAAATATACACAAAAAGCGGACTTCATGCAGGCGGTCCCTTAACATTAAATTAAAGATAACTAAGGAGAAATTACAGGATATCTGGCTGGACCTGTGAAATAAATCCTTAATTAATGTTAGTATGTTAATTAATTATCTTATCGTAGCTTGTAGAGGTGAGAAGAAAAGCACTGTGGACGCTAGAAAAACATGATGTTCATTGTGAGATGTCTACTTAACATTGTTGGTCTGCATTCTGTTTACTAATAACTTAAACTATACTCTGAAAGTAATTTTAAATGTATTAGCGGGGTTAGTTATTAAATGCTAGACGGCATCCAGTATGTCGTCTCGTCGGTAGCCGTTGAGCACAGCTAAGCCGCTGCCGTTTTGATAAGATCTCCATTAAACACGACGTCACGAGCTAAAACTTAAACGTGGTAATCACCATGGTCGGTCACGAATCACGGTGTCAATAAGTCAACTGTTTTTGACGCAAAATGTTAAAAAGTCATATGGCAGCAAGCATCTTGGATTAAAATTAGTAGCAGCGAGGAATATTATGAACTGAAAAAAAAAATCACGTCTTAGAGCTTTTTGAGAGATCAGTAACCAACATGCAACATTACACCTGAAAACTTAAAAAATAGCAGTTGCTCCATACATTGACCATACATGGTCTATAATCCAACGAAGTTTACTGTAATCCGCTAATATTTGCTGGAAATGTACGTCTTTACGACATTAATCCTGAAACTTAATGCACTATAAAGCATGTATAAATAAATGTATTATTAAGTCGTCTGGCTCGCTGTTGAGGAAAATAGGTAGTTCAGCATCATCTGAAAGGACAACTTAAGTCTAGTACGCTTTGCTATGCACATTGGACATAAATCGTAGCAAAATGCTCCGCTGTTGTGTAAGCCCCCAAGCGGACAGCTCCCATCCACTAGGTTTTCTCCGCTTGATGTGACAACTACTTAACTCAATTAGGACTACAAGGTATTTCCATGGGAATACTTTGTGGTCCTTGGGTTGCAGAAATTACCTTAGAAAGAAGGAATCATTAAATACATTTTAATACGTGGTCAAACGCAATTCTTTGCAATGAAGCCTATAAAAAAAATATCAGAGGACAAAACTACTTGGGACGTAATCTGCTGCAACTCCGTCAAACATACTATAAGACATACATCAAATTGTTAAATGGTGAACATAATATAATTTTGTTTTTTGTCTGCTATTTACTACGAAATATAGCAAGCGAGATGTTTTAATAAAAATGAACGATATTTTTAGTTATTTTTATTTTATCGACTGGTGAAAAACTGGGGTTATAAGTACCTAGGGCAATGCCTAAATTATGTGACTAAGATCAGATTATTTTTATTATGTAAACAAACATAAGTCCAACTACAACAGTTAGAAAGTTAATTTTGTTACCTAATTCTAATTCGCAGTAGTATAATGTTACTCCTCCTCTCATGGATGCAGTAAGAGCCTGCTAAAGTATATACCCCGTTCAACCCGGATTGAATGGAAGACGCATGAATAGGCCTATACCCACTAATGAGTGAAATTGGGCTGAACAAGGAGAAGGGATACCTCCGGAAGATGGGCGCAGCGTCTTTCCGTAAACATCTTATGTAACTCATGTTTCGCAAATAAATGAATATGAATATGAATAAGTAAATCAACACCCCATTCTTCGCTCGCCAAACCGCCTGCCAAACGTGGTGAATATGGCAACTACCCCTCATGAAGATCCATTTGAGTGTTCAGCTGCTATAATGGTGATGATCTCAATTTACAAGGAAGTATTATTGTGTTATACAAGGAAACAGTACAGGTATTTAATGGAAGTAGGTAATTATACAGTGAATTCTTCATTATAGGTACCTGCGCCAGCGGAAGACCACGACCTCGCATCTCGGGAGCCGCCCTTGTCCTGGTGTATCGACCTGCGGCATCCAATGGTTACACACACACACACAAAAGTTCGTTATTACAATCGGGATCAACCCGAACTATGAAACGAACAGTGTAAGTTTTGACACAATATATTGAATGAATTAATATTTTTAATGAGTGGTAAATTAACACTGCAGTATATTTTAGGGGGCTAAGCCCCCTAATATGCATAGCGCTGTCTGTCTGTCTGTGCACGAGACGATTAAACCGAACGCGTTGACCGATTTACATGAAACCTTTTTTGCTAGCACCGTCTCAATAAGAGAAGGGTAGGTACTGATTGATTTTGGTGACCCTAGGATCACAGGGACCGGAGTTATTGTGACCTCAAAATGTCACCAAAAAATAAGTCTTCGAATGGCCGAAATCGTCCAAAAACCCAAAAATGACATTTTTGACCTTTATGAGTCCTTCGCCCCCTTTTCTGATACCCCCGTACTAATGCTTGTTTTATTTAATTTGAGGGTCCTATTTTGACATGCGGAACTGATAACAGGAAAAGGACCCTGGAACTTGATAAATCCAATCCAAAAAAGCCATGTGTTTTTCTTTAAAATACAGATTTCAAATCATAGAACGAGATAATATAAGCGGCAAGTAAAATTGAGTTACATTGACGTATTACAACTAAGTTTTTTAGCCAATGTAATTAGCCTATCAAATCTTTTACTGGAAAATTTAGAAAATATAGTATGTATTTCAGCCATTGTATTCCATTTTTGTAGCTCATTTAAGTACTCGTTACAGCAGCTATCTCTGAAATAAAATATGAGATCTAAATAGGTAATAGTCTAAATAAAAGCCCTTATCGGACTCAGAATACCAATAAAGGATAATTTCCACCAAAGGGCTCGCATCGCATCGGAAAGGATACGAACGGATGCGGCGACAGCCGATATTGGCATGCTGGTTGTCGACGCACACAATCGGCTCCGTAGCGTCGGCGTCGCTTGCGAACAAATCCTTTTCTGCGCCTAGTCAAGTAGTTTCGGCTCCGACCTTTGCTCCGACCGCACGCTACGACAGCCGAAAGGGTCCGATCAGATAAGACAGACGTTCGCCGATCGCGCGCCGCAGCACACTTTCGGCTACGATACCGTACCGCGGATGACGCCCGGCGAATATACACTTAAACTGTGTACATGATTTAATATCCTTAGAAGATAGGACAATTTGGTAAACGTTATGCATAAATTATCGCCTCCTGTTGATCTCGGTTAAGGACTAGGTGAGCCTTCCATTAAAGTTACTACTACAAAACTAGTTTACTTCGATTTAGGCATAATAATCACACTTATACAAGCATTCCAACAAGATCTACTAAAATACAAGACATTTTATAAAATACGAACTTGCTGTCCTCATGGATTAAGTTATCGTCTTTGATTAGTGACTAATGGTTTCACACTGCTTTGATTGCTCCTGTAGTACCTCAGCCAAATTAGATGTGTACAAAATGTAAACAAACTGTTATTAAAATGTTGTCAAAATTTGCTTGCTTGATTTAGAACAGGATTGATAGTGGTCAGCAATCCACAGTGAATATTTTTTTTATTTAAAAGTCAACCAAACGAACCTTTACATTTTCTCCACATTAAGTTTGGCTATATAATATCCTTGAAGTTTATGAAGATCCGCTGCCCACTGTAGATTTTAGATTGAAACCATCGGCGACTATTCATTGAAGTGAGCATAAAACGTATTTCATAAAATGACTAAAGCAAAGCATATCTCTGAAATATACGAAGAGCTCCCGCTGCCCACAGTAGATTTTTGAAGAGTTCGTGACTAATAGAATCCATCGTTGACTATTTTACTGAACTAAAAGCATCTTTATAAAATTTTTAACTGTCCATAGACCGCCTATAAAGGGAAAAGTTGAGGGTAGGTCTTCAGGGCGATGGATGTTCCAAGTGAAATCTATACGGGCTATCTTCTGCTCGAACTCACGAGAAAAGCCTGTATCAGAGACGACACCACACTCTGTCAAGTGTATAATGCACAACAAGAACAAATCTAGGATTTCAAAGTCAAGTTCATAGTTAGATCTTGTAAAGCTAGCATACATACCCCGCTGGCGCAATAGGCCTTAGCTGCAATTGACTCGGAGATCCATCTGAGAGCCTCTTCTGTCCTCGCGCCTGATCAGGGTTCTTCGTAGGCGTGGAAGAGTTCTGAAACACACGGTGAAAAAGTTAAGATAGTGGAAATCTAGCAACACAATAAGCTTGGTGAGTATAGGATTGCTAGAAAATTATTTTGCAAATTAACATAACATTATAATGCATTTACATTCAGCCGATCCGGTGCCGGAATTTTTTTTTTTAGTTAATTTTATTTTTAAATTCAGCCAGTACACATTCACTGACAGCCAAGTTTTACACATACGGCCGTGGAGAGTATTATAGGCAGTCAAGTTTTAAATTATACATTGAGCTCTGAATAGGGACCATCCATAAATAAATAAATAAATAAAACGTTTATTTTTCTCTCACAAAAGTTCTTAGAGGTAATCTACAAGTTCTGGTACTGTTATAATTAACCTGCATTGTGAGAGACTGGCGCCTGAAAAAGGTTTAAGAAACCTGTGGTACAGGTCACCAGGCCCTCGCTCCACGGATAAATTACATGATGATTATGTGAAACAAACAAATATATAACTATCTTATGAATATAAATATACTTAGGTCTACATTATAACTACACTATAAAACTACACGATTACAGGCGGGGAAATTTATGAAAGAGTAAGAGTAAAGTAGAAAGAAGTCTATTCTATGCAGTGGAGTATCCTTTCAGTAGCCTCGTAATCCAACTGTTTTAACCATTTGGTGGTTTCTGTTTTACATTTGATTTTAGTTAGGGAGTAAATAGAGAGGATATTGTTAACTTTATTATAAAGAAAGGGTCCAAGATAACAGTAAAATTTGTTAGAGGACTTGGTGTTGAAAGTTCTTGTCAGACAAACAGTACCTTTTCTGAGCTTTCCTTTCACAAGGTTTTTGTCAAAGGTAATTTTAGAATGCTGATAAAGTATGGTTTGCAAAATAAAGTACTGTCTGACCATCCATGAAACACGTTTCACGTTATGGGGGTGGGACATAGTGTGACATTGGTGTCAATTCTGTTGTCTGAATGGTGTTATCGCACTTCCTAACTAAAGCTAACTAAAATTGGATAAAATGGACTAAAATGACAAAGCTATTCGGTTATAGAAATGAAAAATGCAACCAAAATTTTTATCTCCAAAGATTTCTGCCAGATGCTATTAAACCGATATAAGCATTAAGATTTTCGACCCGTCGGTCGCGTCGGTTAGTGTCTTCGTAGCCGAAATGGTCGTGGTCTGAACGTTGCGGGTTCGAGCCCCGTCGAAGACAACATTTTGATTGCATTTTTCATTTCTTTAAATGATACCTTAGTGTGGGTTCACACTTAAAATACAAAAAATTAGCTAGTAACATCTCTTCACTGCTACTGACTTCTGGTTGTCGAACAGTGGACAAGAGTACATCTCCGAAGATTTCTGCCAGATGTCGCTACTCGGTGCTATAAAACCGATATTTTAAGCATTCAAGATTTTCGCCCCGAAGGTTAGTGTTTTTGTAGCCGAAATGGTAAAGGCAGCCTGCGTTAAAGGTGCTCGTCTGTACGTTGCGGGTTAGAGTCCCGTTGGAGACAAAATTTTGATTCCATTTTTCATTTCATAAACGATACCTTAGTGTGGGTTTACACTTCAAATACAAAATAAATAAAAACCGGCCAAGTGCGAGTCGGACTCGCGCACCGAGGGTTCCGTACAAACCTGTAGGTACATAAGACCTAAGTATTTTATATGAATTTCAAATTAATACCTCTACGAGTTCATGAGGAAAGGGGTAGTAAGTTTAAAAACTAAAAATTTGCGGTTTTCGCAATTTTTCCTTTATCTGTGCTATAAGACGTTGCTTCGTACCAATTTTCAAGATTCTGAGTTCACGGGAAAAACCATGTAGGTTTTGATTCGAAAATTTGCTGCATAAACGGCTGTATCTTTTGATTGCGTTGGCCTAGAAGTTTGATTTTTTCACAGCTCCAAGGGACAGTAGACCTGAGTATTTGATATAAATTCCAGCTTGATACCTCCACGCGTTCCTGAGAAAAAGGGTCTTGACAGACAGACTGACGGACAACAATGTGATCCTATAAGGGTTCCGTTTTTTCCTTTCGAGGTACGGAACCCTCAAAAAATGCTATTAGGTTAGTTGCGTTCGAGAAGTAAAACGGAACAATTTTACCTTGACAGCTCTAAATTTAGAAACGTCTTCCTTCATTCATCTCAGCCGTGGGACTGCTGTCCACGTCCACAGCTGGACAAGGGCCTCCCGAATGGATCTCCATGATCATGAGGGCGTTGTTGTCATACTCGCCACACTTGGCAGGCTTGATGTTGATACATGGAAAGACGCTGCTGCCCATGTTATAGCAGATTCTTACTGTATTCACGGGCAATAGAAGAGGGGAAACATTCGGCACCTCACGTCTTTCATTATAATTAGCTTTAGGAAGTGCAAAAACAGAATGTACACCATTATGGGACAAGGGGTGCGCGAGGTGTGTTAAATACGTGACGTCACATTTGAAAAAAATATTTAAATGGAAATGAAACTAATTGCGGAACTGTTGTTAATATCAGCATCAAAATGCTAAAATGAGAAATTGCAAAATACGGTAGTTCCACAAATGTGACAAGGAGGGGAGGGCGGAAAATCATAAAATATTTGTGACGTATTTATGGATGGCTCCGTGGCGAATTCAGCTTTGGGCAATATCTGACGTAGAAACAGTTGGGGGCAGCGCGAATGGCAGCGGGCATGGAAGCGAGGTGTTTACATTATCGCGCTGCCCACTTCCCTGCTTCCTTCAGATATTTTCGCGGAAGTGAGCTGAATGTAAACGCGGCAAAATGATCAAATCAGCTCGGTAATAGAATAACAAAGACAATGAAATGACAACATGTATGGTTTGCATTGATGCATATGAAAAAGCAAAAGAACCTTGGACCTGTGAAATAAAAGCTAAAAGAAATTAACCGTGAACCTTCTATTACAAAAGCATTAGTGAGAATCTAATTCTAATAGTTCTTACTGACTGTGAACATTATTTGGTATTGTAGTGATGTAACAGCCATTACTTCTGGCCATTTTTGTGGCTTTTTAAGATCTTTATCTCAATGTAATGATTGTGAAGGTCATTGAGACATCAAAATGCTTAAGATCAGTTCAATTACAAGTTTGAATCATCAAAGCAAGCACTAGAATGCTCACAGCCAGTGTTCCCATTATGCTCACAGATATCATTTGGGGTGATGATGCTTGTCCAGTTGATATAATATTGATCAAGGACCCACTGCTCACTATTGGCTGTAGGGAAATTAAAAATATGTCACATATTTAAAAAATTAACATATTTAAAACATGTCACATGTAAAATCAGAGGGGCTTAATTTTACCTTTTGATTTAGCTGCATTATACTACCAGCAGCTTGCAGTTGTTGAAATTGCGCTGCCGAGAATGGCAGTGAAGTTTGCTGCAAGCCCCCTGCTGGAGCTATCTGGAATTAACAATAGGATTTAATGTAACAATGTTAAGAGTAATTTTGTTAACCAAAGTAACAAGTAACTTACAGAGACATACTGATGTTGCAGGTTGGGCAAACCCTGCTGACTTGCAGCAAAGTCTTGAAGCTGTTGATATGGAATCAGCATCGTCTGAGAGCCGGGCATAGTCCACTGCATACCCTCAGCCCCCTGAATATGATACTTCACTTCTTTATCACCTTTGTCTGTGCTGTACAAAATCTTCTGTGAAGAGTTAGTGCTTGGAGCCGCACAAACCACAGGAGTAGGTGTCGCTGAGCTCACTGTTGTTGTGTCAGATGAAGTCAAACTCGCCTGTGGGATAGACAGCCCATTTGGCAATATCATAGACATTGATGAAGGTAGCCTTAGCTGAGTTACATTGACAGGCTGCATGCTCGATAGATCTATCATCTGAGTTCCAAAATTATGCTGCTGCAAGCCTAGCTGCTGCGCTATAGGCATGTTGAAGTTAGTATTTTGAACTTGCATTCCAGGTTGAACTATGGGTATTAGCTGGCCATTCTCTTGGTTTAGAACATACTGCTGCTGATGCTGCTGAGGAAGCAGTTGCAATACTGTTTGTTGCATTGGCTGTCGAACTGTCATGAGAGGTGTGGTGGCCGGGGCTACGCTGACTACTGGTGGCATCATGGCGGGCTGAGATGTCGATGTCATCGTGGGAGGCGTGGAGACCGCGGTGGCGGCGGGCGGCGGCGCCGGGGGCGGAGCGCTAGTCGTCGTCAGCGTCGGAGGCGGCACGTTCAACGCAGGTGGAGGCCCACCCGCCTGCGCGGCGCTCCATTGCGCCAACTCAGCTCGTATCGTCTCAATCAAATTCTGCGCCAGATTCCGAGCGCCTTGTAAAGGCTCTGCCCGAGTGTGATGCAGAGTTAGATGTAGAGGCTCCAACTTGTCAACTTTCAACACCGCCACTACCCCAGTCTCGGCCCGAATATATTCTAAATTGGTTCCATTCTGGAATTAGAAAGTTACGTTAGTTTTCTATTTTCACTAGCCGAAAAATGCAAAATTCAAAATTACTTGTACTTACTGGCCCAAGAATACGCCCTTTTAAATCAAAAGCAGCCGGCGCATTGTCCAAACCAATGTAAACTTTATCTACGAGACCGCCAGACATTGTTTTCAATAAATTTTTAGTAATTTTCTTGACAAAACAAAATATTTTTAGTTAGCATCTTTTTGATCACTCACTTCAAGTTTTCATCATTGATTTGATTTTGTTTGTCTGTGGACTTGATTGATGAGAATCACACACAGATTATGTCGGAAAGGAAGAAACCACAGACAGATTTAAAAAAAACGAACGAGGAACGAATTCACGTGAACGAACGTGTTCACGAAGTGCACGTTCTAGGTGTACTAAAGGTCGACTTACATCAGACGAGCTAATGCTCGTTCTATCCCCACTATATCAAATTCTTTTAGTGTAAACAGGCGTAGAGCATTCTTTCCTTGTTCTTAGTGCGTTCGCAAAGATTCTATTGAATATTCTAAGAATGCTCGCTCGCTCGGTGTAAACGGCGCTAGAGCGCGCGAACAGTTGCTTAGAGCGTTCTTGCGTGTTCGGACGTGCTCGCGCCCCTGAGCGGTCTCTTCAAAGCGTTCTTGTGTTCTAGCGATTGTATACATATGAAGGGTTCAGGGGAAAAATGATGAGTGTCAATTTTACCTTAATTACAGTAAATTACATTCTTAGGTTCATAGACTCACTGAACCCTTTTTCAACACTAACCTGACACTAAATTTAATTTATGTTTATAGGTTCATATTTTATTGTCATGGTTGATATTAAAATCGAAGTGATCAGAAAATCAAATTTATTAAAAATAAATGTTAAAAAAAAAACTAGATAATCCAAGAGAAAAATAATGACTGTCAATAAAAAAATTATGAATGTCACCAAATGAAATGGCTTACACAATGCTTACCAATATTTGCAGACTTCTTAAACTTGGAAAAAATCTGTTTTTGATTAATCATCATCTTCAATTACAGTTTTTGTATTGGGTAAATCAAAAAAATAGTTTTTTGCCCTCCGTGATCAGAATTTTACCAAGTCTAAGCAGTCATCATATTTGGCTGTAGATATTGGTTGCCGTGGGGTGCCGGCAGTAGAATGTTGCCACTCCTCTCTTGCCCGTGGTTGCAGTAAGAGCCTGCTAAGAACTACCTCCGGAAGATGGGCAGCAGTGTCATGTGAAAGAATACTCTAGCTCTTTGTTCGTTTGATGTAAATAATGCTGAATAAGATTTTTCGTTTACACTAAAAGATCACGAAATAATGCTCTTGTTCTAGCTCTAGCTCTGTGTTCGTTTGATGTAAATCGACCTAGACGAGATATCTAAGGACTACTCACCGACGGACCTTCCCCTCTGTCAATCCTATTCGCCAAAAATATAATATATCGAAATACTGCTACGCACTATCCACTCTCAGCTTAACAATATTTTTTTCTTCTGAAAACAATAATAATGCTTCTGACGCTTCTCTTCTTCCTAAAGTTGGTTCCTAAATTTGTAAGGATTGTCTTATTAAATATTCTTAATAGTTTCCAGTGCCAGTGGTTTGAAAGGTAAACAAGTAGGCAGACAACAGAATAAGTACTGACTCTGCATTTATTGCCAAGTGTTCGAACAAGGTAGGTAGGTAAACTCATTATAAAACCCAGCCGTTGTCCAATCGTTCTTCCATCGGCTTAGTGAAGTACTGGCATCTTCGGAATTTCTCCAGGATTTCTCCCTGTTAAAATAGCAAGAGTAGGTAATATTAAAATGTGCGTAAAGACGTTGAAATATTACTAAAATCAAATGTAAACTTACTGGGCCAGTTTTTTTGGTATTTTCGCTGTAGTAAGTGATTGCGCTTGATCCAGTGCCATATAAAGGAAATTTCAAATGCATCTAAAATTAAAAATAAAACAAAGTTAAAAATATTGAAAGAATAACGATAATAAATTTGCGTTGATAAATTTATATCTCGCTTGATCCAGTGCCATATGAAGGAAATTTCCAATGCATCTAAAATGAACAATAAAACAAAATAAAAAAATATTGAACGAATAACGATTATTAATTTGCGTTGATTTAATATCTCAAGATATTATTAAATTGTATTTTTGACACTCGACAAACGACAAAACTGGTTGAGACTACTCGCTCCGAATGAAAATTGTGTCAAATATACAAATTTACATGAGAGTCATAAAAATAAAAAGACCCGGAACAAATATCTACACTTAATTATCAATCAATTTAGACAAGGTTTAAAGCTGATTTAAAAATATGTACCTAGTCAAATCTGAAACAAATAAGTATCGTACCCAAACCAAGAACTAACATCTGCAGGTCATTTAAATATTTTTCCAACTGCCGGTATCAAATCCAAAATCTGTGTCTCAGGTAAGATAAGCCCACGGCAGCGGCACAGAAGTCGCAAATAGAGAACAATATTGTAGATTTATAAGGACTCACATCTTTGTCAGCAGTAATTTCTAAATTACGGGGCTCAAACTTGTCTCGAACATAGTTGGCATCATACTCTGTACAATATTCTGCTACCGGTTGAGCCGTGACGAGCTCTTCTATCACCTCGTCAAGCATTTGCTCCCAAAAGAAGTCAGTAAGCATGCGCTTCCGGATACCTAGAAATTAAAAGAGCCTATCATTATTGTTTTATCAATTAAGTTTTACCTACAATTTTCATTTATTTGATTTAGCCACACCAACGGCAGTTACAACATCCGAGTACCTACATTACAATGTCAGTCAGTTACAAATAAGTCAATCATGTTTTAGCTTTGACTTACAAAACAAGTTTTATATGTAACTGACTTACAGGCTGACATATACATATATAAACAATAACAGTGTGAGAAAATCAAGACAAGAGAATCAAGTGACGAGAGATTTTAGGACTTCTGCCTTGTAACTTAGTCCAAAGAGGTACCTAAAGTTTGTGGTTGACTTTAAAATACTTGTTTTATCTTGATATTATTCAGCTGATAGATGATGGTCTGAATATTTTCTGGTATAAAAGTATGAAGTCTGGCGTTACAACGGGGCACATTCAAGTAAATCCTACCAAGGAGATCCGGAGAATCAAATAGGCTGTTAAAATTTGAGCTTAGTACCTATAGTGCAGAGAACTTTACGGAACTCCCAGTAATGTGATATTTAACTGCTGATAGTCTAGGGATTTAGGCTTGTTTTTTAATTTAAATATGAATTATTTATATCGAAAAACAAGCCAAAATGCCTCGACTATTGTTTTAGCTAACGTGTTATTTGCTCAATACGATCGACATGGACCTGATAATGTGGGTTCCATACTGAAGGCGCATACTCCAGGAGACTGCGTATCATTAGCATTAAACAGACAAATTAGGGATTTACGTTTTTAAAATCCTTACAGTAGCGTTTGATAAAAACCAATATTTTCAATGTATTTCCTACAATGTAGTCTATGAGTTATGTTGATTATACTAAAGTTTCACAAGAACTCCAAGGTCGCGTAGTTATACACTTAACTGCTGCAGGGGACTCCTTCTCTAAAGTAAACAAATGGAAGACGAAAGGGGTATAATTCTACATATAATAATCTCACTGTAGTACAATGTTGCACGAAAAACTAATATATTTGTTTACAAAACTCTAAAGCGGCCTATACATGTTGGGCCAACGTTGCCGAGTGAACGCCAATCCCAACGTGTAGACGGCATGTTTGCCTTGCCTTGCCATCGCTCGGTGTCGCTCGCCTAGCTGGCCGAGTTATTACAAGCGCCAACGTGTATAGAGCACATTTGCAGTGACTTGTCACCGCTCGCGATCGCTTGCGCTGACTCGCCTCACTTCGGAGCCGTGTCGGTTTTTCTGCACAAATCAAAGGCGCTTGCCTGCGTTGGGCCAACCGTGTCCACATGTTTGTCTGCCCGCCATTACGCGCTTGGCGTTGGTCACCGTCGCACGTATCTGTCTGTGGTAATGTCGTTCGATACAAATGATGATATTATCAAGTTTTTGGAGTATTACCAGAACGAACCGGTAATTTAGAACCCAAAAGACGTAAAGCATAAAGATAAAAAGAAAGTAAGTATGTTATATAGGACTTCGACTTCGTAGACTGAATAAACAAACAAAATTAATAGGTAGTTACCTACCTACCTACTTACTATTATTTATTTATGTAGTTTATAAATATTCGATTATTTATTTGTTTATTATTATCAAATATGTAATTATACTAGCTAAGTATATATTTATAGCCAGAGGCGGCTCTAGCCCTCGTGGCGCCAGTGTGCCACCAGTACCCTGGCGCCCCCTAGTAGGAGCGGGGTCAAAATGGAATACTTACAGTTATATTTTCATACGAAAATTTGGATGCAAATAGTGCAATTTTAAATGATGTCAAGAAGCTTTTTTAGGAAGGAAGGGGTTACAACAATAAAAATCACAACTTTGTGGTTCTTTTAAAAATATGTAATGACTCTGTCTCCAGGTGTTCGTCCGAAGATGGACCGGGTCGAACAATAAACGTTTCAATAGAACTTGTATTCTTTTTTTTTATGTTAGATAGGTTAGCTCTTGATTTCATCCTTGCTATCGCAAGAATGAGATTTTTCATTTTTATTTTTTTTTATTTTTTTAGAGATTGTTCCTTCTCCAGCTTTCTTTTTCGGCTCTGAGCTCCAGAAAGTTTATTTTTTCCATCGCCATCAGACATCTAAAATAAATAATAAACTAAGTATGGGCACCTAAAAGTATTTATCGATGTAAATTAAAATACGCCAAGAGAAACAGTTGCAACTTGAACTAACTATTATTTATTATACTAAGTGTGTAGGTGGCGCTAGCAATAACAACATCACCCAAAAAATGTATTGTAATTTTAATTAAATAAAATTACTTTCCTAGCTTAAAAACCAATAACGTTTTTGTGTATTTAGTGTACAAGTGACCTTTCTATAACAACAAGTGTTAATTTCTATAACTATGAACCAAACAGTGACAAATAACAACACTAAAAGTTTCTAGAGATTATTTGGATTTAACTCCATAAAAACATGACAAGCAGATAGTAAGTGTAACACAGCTTTCACGGCATGAAGTGAACAGTAAAAAACATTGCGTCTTAGTTTTCTAACGAATATCAAGAAAAAATACCAAATAAGTAAGGTTATAATCTTACAAGCACAATGTTTTGGCGGTTGTTGAACTCTGCACTGATTCCAAGATTTCCAAGTAATGCTACTACTGCCTAATCTATAGCATAACTACGTACGTACCTGTTCTAAACTCTGTCAAAGAAAAATGTGATTCGTAATTTCGACCTATTGCACAATGGTAAAGACGGCCTAATGGTTTCGACCCACGACTGACGATCTAACAGTACCGCATTCGAGCCTACGCCGGATTGAGTTTTTGAAATTATTTTTCTTTTTCCATAAGTGTTTATTTACCAATTTAAAAAATGGCTTACTCGTGTGCTAAATGTAAGAAAGAAATACCTGTAAGACAGCACCTCACATGCGTAATTTGCAAAAATGATTACGACCTGGAATGCGCTAGGGTGTCGACCATGCGTTTCTACAACACCATGGATAAGACATCTTGGGAATGCGTAGCATGTATAGAACAACGGACAAATACGCAAAAAGACACACCCTCACCTCTTCGTCCGACGCCTTTGGCCCGTCCTCAAAGACATATTATCCCGAAGCGTAAATATAGTCCACCCATGGTTTACAGACCCAAGAGATTGATTAAACCGATACCGAACGACTCATCATCTGATGATGATATTAATGTATCGGGTAACACAATAGATGATGGGCAAAACTTACACGGAACACAAAAAAGAAATACTCAGAACCCAAGCATAACCATCGACCAAATAGAAATCTTATTTGATAAAAAATTAGAATCAATCAAAACTAAATTACTCGACGAACTGAAATCCATTATTTTGATGGTTACTTCCAGTCAAATAAACGAACTAAGAGCTGAGTTCATACAAAAAACAGATTTTTTGACAGTAGAGCATACGGTACTTAAAACTTCTCTAGATGAAACAAATAAAGTAATTGCCGAACTAAGTAAAGAAAATATGAAACTACAAAGTCAAATACTAGAACTACAAAATAACATATTCAGTGAAGACTTATCGCAAAACCGAGCCCAACCAAATGCTACGACAAAAGTTGATACGGAGAATAATAAAAAGTTTGTCCTGTATGGCCTTGAAGAAAACAAGCACGAAACTGAACACGAGCTCCATAACAGAGTGCTATTTATATTCAGGGACATATTAAATGTCAATTTAAATGGATATTTGGAAGACCTAAAAAGACTAGGAAAGTGGGGAAACCGAAGGCCCATTGTAGTAGAATTGATGAGCAAAAAAATAACCAGTCATATCCTTCAAAACCGACGGTACTTCAAAAATACTGGACTGGCAATTTCTGAGCATTTAGGACCTGAGGCCCAACAGGTTCGAAAAAATCTAATAGAAAAGCTTGTAGAAGCCCGCAGAACTGGCCACCGTGCAAATATAATCGATAATAAACTTATTATTGATGGCATACAGTATAAAGAAAAAACAACGATGGAGCCTCAACCTTCAAATCCGAGCAGCCTGTCACCAAACATCACTTTAAGTACCGCCGGCATGGAAAACATTAATAAAACAAGCCAAAGACAGACAGAAATCAGAAAAGATAAACAATCTCAGAGATCGAAAAAATCACCAGATATGTTTTTTCGAGTCTAAACTAAACATACTTTTTCAAAACATGCAAAGTCTCTGTAATAAAAGGCATTTGTTGGAGGAAGCAGCAGAACATGATCAAATACATTTATTGTGTCTCTCTGAAACATGGATCACAACACCTAAGCAAGATCTTCTCCGTCTCGAGGGATATAAGCTAGCTTCTTCCTTCTGTCGAACAAACTATGAGGGCGGTGGAGTTTGCATCTTTTCAAAAAATGAGATTGATTTTATAGAATTAAGTGAATTAAATAGGTTAAGTCAAGAATTTATCATTGAAATTTGTGCAACAGAAGTACCAAAGTTTAATATAGTTTTAGTTTTATTGTACTGGCCAGACAGGAAAAGAATGCCTGATCTCGTTTATAAGGTCTTAGAAGAACTTTTGAAGCTCCTAAGTATAAAACATGTAAAAAATGATATTATTATCGGAGGTGATTTCAATGTTGATGTTCTAGATAGCACTGGCTCTTTAACGCTTTTAAATCTGATGCATAGTTATAATTTTTATCAACATGTCAACCAGCCAACCAGAATTAGCACTTGCAGAAAAAATAATAAAACCAAATACTCATGCATAGATCTAATATTCACAAATTTCAATAATAATAATTTAAATGTAGATGTTAAAGAATTTGGATTTAGCGATCACAAAGGTGTTATTATAAATATAAATTGTCCAAAACTTAACACACGAAAAGTTTGGTATGCGGAAAAAAGAATTTTTAGTGAAAAAAATATACAAAATTTTATCACACACCTAGAGAATATTGATTTCCAAACTATCATTACTAATGGAAAAAATTCAAACGAAAACTACAACTCATTTAGCGAAGCTGTAAATAAAATATTAAATCTATGTATGCCTAAAATTAAGATAAAAATAAAAAATAACAAGAAAAAAGCTTGGCTCACAAAAGGAATTAAACAATCGTGTAAAAACAAAAGAATATATAAAAAAATTATATCACAGGTAAATGACCCCATCCTTAGCAAAGACTACAAAACATATGAAAAAATATTAAAGAAGACCGTTCTAACGTCCAAAAAGATTCAATGTATAAAAAAAAATTAAAAATTCGGATTGTGTAATAAAAACCATGTGGCATATTGTAAAAGAAAAAACTAATAAACTAACTTTGAAGAATCGGAATAATATAAAACTAAAAGTCAATAATATCATAACTGAAAACCCAGAAATTATAGCTAATGTCTTTAACAATTTTTTTATATCCGTAGGAGAAAACGAATTTCAAACAACACCACCCGGTCGACCAGTTCTATCCCAATCTGAAAACTCGATGTTCTTACATCCTGTTACAACTTGTGAAGTATACAAGATAATAAAAAACTTAAAAAGTAAAAGAAGCTTTGGCCACGATGAATTGCCACCATTTCTTATTAAAAAATGCGCAATGGAGCTAGCTCCACCGCTAGCATTTTTGATTAATCAATCTTTTGCCGACAGTAGAGTCCCTGATGCAATGAAAATTTCCATCATAAAGCCACTTTATAAAAAAGGAGACCACAAAGATGTAAACAATTACAGACCGATTTCTTTGTTGCCAACTTTTACAAAAATATTAGAGAACGCTATGTCATGTCGACTCTATTCATATTGCGAGAAATTCGAAATATTTAATGACAATCAAAATGGTTTTCGAAAAAAAAGGTCCACGTCATACGCAGTTTACAAATATATTAATGAAACCTTAAATATAATCAATGAAAAAAGCTATGGTTTGGGATTACTACTGGATATGAGTAAGGCCTACGATAGAGTTCTGTATAAAATTCTACTAAACAAATTACATGGCATCGGAATAAGAGGACCGAGCTATAATTGGTTTGTCTCATACTTCAGTAATAGAGTCCAATATGTAGAGATTGAAAATTATAATCATAGTACAGGAAAAGTAAATAAAATCATATCTGATAAAGTAAAAGTTACTAAAGCTATTCCCCAAGGCAGTGTTCTAGGCTGTATATTATTTCTAATATACATAAATGATTTGCCAAAACTTATTGAGTCTCCCTGTTCCTTATTTGCCGATGACATATCAGTAGTTATTCCATGTAAATCCGAATCCCATATAAAAATAAATCTAGATAATACTTTAACTAATATTATAACATGGCTAAATGACCATAATCTACAGTTAAACTTTAACAAAACCAAAATCATTCAATTCAGACCCTATCAGAAAATTCCTCTAAATATTAATTATACATTCCAAAACACACTATTAGAAAACGTAAATTCATACCCCCTTCTAGGCTTACATATAGATTCCCATTTAAATTGGAAAGAACACATTAAACAAGTATCAACCAAATTATCCAGATTTACTTACGCCTTGTTCGAGTTAAAGAAATCTACAGATATTAAAACTGCCACTACGGCTTATTATGCTTATGCCAACTCATGGTTACAATATGGAGTAATTCTTTGGGGCAATAGTAGAGATGCCTCCAAATTATTTATCTTGCAAAAACGGTGTATAAGAATAATATTTAATATAGATGAAATGACTAGTTGTAAACCATATTTTATAAAAGGAAAATTTTTAACGCTCACATGTATATATATTTTGGAAATAAGTTTATTTGTGAAAAATAATATAAATTTTTTTAAACCCTATTCCAGACCAGAACACCTAAGACCTCGCAATCGTTTAGATATTCCGTTCTCAAAGCTTCAACTTTTCCACTCAGGTCCACATGCAATGTGCATAAAAATATTTAATAAAATTCCACAAGATATTCAAAACGAAAGTAAAATACCACAATTTAAATCATTATTAAAACAGTACTTATTAAAACATTGTTTTTATACCTTACAAGATTTTTTAGAGCTGTAGGTTTTATTTGTTTGTTTTTTTTCTGTTCATATTTTAGGAAAACAAGTTTAGTAATATATGTGTTAATCACATAACATATTCTTCGTTTTCTACACTTATAAGATTTTATTTGGTTTTGTACAACTTTTCTTTTTCATAGCTTAATATACAGGTAGCTATATTAACATGTACCTACTTACTTAATACTATGTCACCTAGCATGTATAAGGTACGTATAATAGGTACCAAATTGTAATTTTATGTGCATTACTGTCGTGCCCAAACCGGGTCCATGTTTGGAACTATATTTTGTTAACATCTTCACTTACTACAACGTGGTTGCAATAAATGTTTTGACTTTTTGACTTTGACTTTATTATATGACACATATCAATCAACGTCGCGGTACCTACATTACGCAATCTAACAAAAAATAAAATAAGAAACCGGTACAGTGCGAATTGGACTCGCGACACTGAGGGTTCCGTACATATAGGTAAAAGATAATCAAATCTGAAAAAAATTGGTCACCCATCCAATTTGCTTCACCCCAATTTTCGTTTTTAGTATTTGTTGTTATAGCGGCAACAGAAATACATCATCTGTGAAAATTTCAACTGTCTAGTATCACAGTTCATGAGATACCTACATCCTGGTGACGTCCGTATGTCACGGACGGACGGACGGATAGACGTACAGACAGACAGACAGCGAAGTCTCAGTAATAGGGTCCCGTTTTTACCCTTTGGGTACGGAACCCTAAAAAGTAATTCGTTGTTCAAAGGTTAGGTACCTACATAAAAGTAAGAACTAAATAAATACCTAAGTATACTAGTACATAGGTACATATTAAAGCACTTTAACTTACCGTTGCGTAGTTTGATCCGCACTGCACTAGGATAAACAAATGAAAATCCTAGATAGGTATACCTAGGTGTTTAACTTCGATATCACTATCACTCGTTGTTCGCTTTTTTTCGCTAGCTGTTTTTGATGACATCTGACCCTGATTCATGTCGCAATAATGTGTAAACAATTAACGAAATCTTATCTTTTATATAATTTTTATCAAAAGAAAAGCCCTACTTAATATTTACATGTTTACTCAAAGATGATACTTAATTCATTGCATCAAGGTTTATTTCGCAAAACTACGGAGCAGCGGTAAAACAAAAATTGCGGCACGCGTACACAAAGCCTTTGAAAATAACCGCCGGCGCCGCAATGTCCCTTACAATTTGAATTTGAACTTATGTCATTCTAATACAGCCGAGTTAGCAATGATGGTCGGCGTGTTTTCAAACGAATCAAAACAGGTGCCGGCACGCGCCTTTGGTAGTGATGCGACACTACGCCAATATACCTTAATTATCTGTTTATAATATCTTTAATTATCTGTTTTAAGGCAGATTTCACGTTGAAACAAAAGTAATTGTGTAGAGGAGGTAAAGACGCAGATTGTGGTGGCGCGCCTTGCTTTGCTACCGCGCGCCCGGCGCCATCGGCCGAAACACGGGCGCAGGGTCTTAAGCGGCCTATACATGTTGGGCCAACGTTGCCGAGTGAACGCCAATCCCAACGTGTAGACGGCATGTTTGCCTTGCCTTGCCATCGCTCGGTGTCGCTCGCCTAGCTGGCCGAGTTAATACCAGCACCAACGTGTATAGAGCACATTTGCAGTGACTTGTCACCGCTCGCGATCGCTTGCGCTGACTCGCCTCACTTCGGAGCCGTGTCGGTTTTTCTGCACAAATCAAAGGCGCTTGCCTGCGCTCGGCCAACCGTGTCCACATGTTTGTCTGCCCGCCATTACGCACTTGGCGTTGGTCACCGTCGCACGTAGGTATCTGTCTGTGGTAATGTCGTTCGATACAAATGATGATATTATCAAGTTTCTGGAGTATTACCAGAACGAATTTGGAACCCAAAAGACGTAAAGCATAAAGATAAAAAGAAAGTAAGTATGTTATATAGGACTTCGACTTCGTAGACTGAATAAACAAACAAAATTACTAGGTAGTTACCTACCTACCTACTTACTATTATTTATTTATGTAGTTTATAAATATTCGATTATTTATTTGTTTATTATTATTAAATATGTAATTATACTAGCTAAGTATATATTTATAGCTATTACATAGGTACTCTAGTTTAATTATACTATGACGAAACCGCACTTTTACTTTCTTGTTGTTTTTGGGTTGCCTGTAAGAGATCGCTTATAGTGATAAGGCCGCCCATTGTGCTTCTGCTTTAAGTTAATTATACTTTATTTCCTTTATTATATTGTTTGTGTTAGAATTAAGCTGGGTACAATAAAGAGTTATCTATCTTTCTACTAACACTGACGTAATAATATACGTGCTCATCAAATAAATAGCAGCAGCTGCAACAACTTCTACGTCCATATTGTTCAAATCATAAGACGAGCTCTGTGGCGCAGCGGGCGAAGGTCCACCTGCGTCGCAAGGGGTTGCGGGTTCGATTCCCGCCTCGGGACAAATGTCTGTACGATCTGCAGATATTTGTTCTGGGTGTTTTTCTATATATAATAAAAATATCTATCTATGTAGTATAATGTATTAAGTATATCAGTCATCTAGTACCCATAACACAAGCTCTGCTTAGCTTGGGGCTAGATGATGCTGTGTGATTTGTCCAGCATTGTTATATTATATTAAATCAAATAACCACGACCACGTAGTTCGAATGCACAACAAGAACTGACAGCGCCCAACGTGTGGGCAGCTTCACACAAAACTCGTCAACATTGGCCGCTTGCAATAGTTTGCGTAGACTTGCCAAACGTCTAGACGGTAGCACTTGCCTTGTAACGATTTGCCTACGCTCGCGTTGGTCTTAGCTCGGCCAGCATGTATAGGCCGCTTTTGAGTGCGCCGGTGCCGTGAGCGACGCACGCATCTTTGGAGGTGTCGCATTAGAAGGCGCTCGGCGCCCCCTTAGACCCGGCGCCCGTGTGCGCCGCACACCCTGCACTATAGGTAAAGCCGCCCCTGTTTATAGCTATTACATAGGTACTCTAGTTTAATTATACTATGACGAAGCCGCGCTTTTACTTTCTTGTTGTTTTTGTCCATCCAAAGTTTGCCTGTAAGAGATCGCTTATAGTGATAAGGCCGCCCATTGTGAATTTAGCAGCATTAGCTTTAAGTTAATCATACTTTATTTCCTTTATTATATTGTTTGTGTTAGAATTAAGCTGGGTACAATAAAGAGTTATCTATCTATCTATCTACTAACACTGACGTAATAATTATACGTGCTCATCAAATAAATAGCAGCAGCTGCAACAACTTCTACGTCCATATTGTTCAAATCATAAGACGAGCTCTGTAGCGCAGCGGGCGAAGGTCCACCTGCGCCGCAAGGGGTTGCGGGTTCGATTCCCGCCTCGGGACAAATGTCTGTACGATCTGCAGATATTTGTTCTGGGTGTTTTTCTATATATAATAAAAATATCTATCTATGTAGTATAATGTATTAAGTATATCAGTCATCTAGTACCCATAACACAAGCTCTGCTTAGCTTGGGGCTAGATGATGCTGTGTGATTTGTCCAGCATTGTTATATTATATTAAATCAAATAACCACGACCACGTAGTTCGAATGCACAACAAGAACTGACAGCGCCCAACGTGTGGGCAGCTTCACACAAAACTCGTCAACATTGGCCGCTTGCAATAGTTTGCGTAGACTTGCCAAACGTCTAGACGGTAGCACTTGCCTTGTAACGATTTGCCTACGCTCGCGTTGGTCTTAGCTCGGCCAGCATGTATAGGCCGCTTTAAACGATTAATGAAGACTGAGCGAGCACCCAGTCCACATTATAGAACATTATTATTATGTACCTTCATGATGTGGAGGTTTTTTTGGCACTTTGTAGGACGCCCGCATTATACTTCCTTTATCCGGAACTTCTCTCCCATCTTGCAAGATCCAAGAATGGCTAAAGTTTTTCCCTTTTAATGTTGTTGAAGGTTCTACAGGGACTTTTGGGTGAAGTTTTATGCGCTCCAAAGGCCTTATTTTTAATACTTGCTCTTCATTATCTGGCTCGGGGAGGTCAGCCTGCACTTCTTCGTTGATTTTATTGGATTCCATCATAATTCTCTAGTATAATTCGGAGATAAAAAAAACAGATATCAACTTTATGAAAACAACTGACACAATAGCAACGTCACATCGCAGTTTTTTATTAGTTTTGCCTACCTAAGTACGTAGATAATGAATAGTTTAAGGAGTAGGTATACCAATCGATTTTAAAACAACTGTTTCCTTAATTTGTTGTTGCCTTGGTGATGCAACGAAAGGCCAATCAATACCTACCGGCTCGCTAGAGATTTATTCATTTAATTTCGAAGACTCACAGTTACATTATTGTTCTATATTACACTGTAAAATATGTACTATTCGATGTAAGAGAGATAAACCTAGTCAATATGCAAAGTAGAAATCTAAACATATTTTAACACACACTTATTTAGGCATTAAATGTTGAAAATGCTTAACAATATTATAGGTATGCGTTCATCCGTCTTTTACAAGTTTCGTAAAAACTAGCTAGGTATTGTCTGAACTCACCGGCTAAATAAAAAAAATGAAATTATATTAAATTCAAACTTTTTTATATTTTAACCTCAGATTTTATTATTATAATCTTTGATTAGACAGAATAATCTAAGATTTTAAAACTCTCATTCACCTTTTTTCTTAGGCACCTTTTTTGTACATGCAGACATTACTTAAGTACTGCTATTTTTTACAAAGTTACGATTTATCTCTAAATTTTAGTACTTTTTTAGTGCCATAACGGACGTGTCGTTTGACTGAATTGACAAATAGCCACTAAAATTCTATCTGCGAAATAACCTTATTTATTTAATTCAGTCAAAACAAATTCGAATCGAATAATGGCCGATTCGTACCAAATTGCAAGAAAACAAGATTTGCCCCCTCCGGGGGGCTATAAACCTATTCCGTTCAAAAGGATACCTGCTAAAACATTTTTTAGTGGTAAGTAAAATATTGATTAACCTTAATTTGCTTACCTAGTGATTATGTAACCTTATTTATTAGGTTAGGATTTTTCTCCAATTACTATGTCTATTCTTTCTTAGCAATAAAATGTTGTTGGTCATCTCAGTGTCAATCATTGAATCATATTGAGACGACCAAAATACAAGCTAAGCTGACTTGATTTAAAAAAAAAGAGTAAATATTTCTAAATTATTAGGTATATTGTTGTTTTCCACTTTCAGGGTATACTATGTTCGCTGGTTACTTGGGCATCACAGCTGCCTCCATTTACCTGTACAACTTGACCTACAAGCAGATCAAGCGTGATGAGATTGAGATGCGATCTGCCAAAATGGCCATCTACCCAATGTTGCTCGCAGAACGTGACCGTGAGTTCCTGAAGCAAATCCGCAGGAACCGCGATGCTGAGGCTGAATTGATGAAGGATGTTCCTGGATGGGAGGTAATTGTTTACCTTGTCTCATGTTTGTTGTCACTTGTTTCGTTTTGCGTACATTGCCAACATATAACTAACAAAATATTATGGTAAACCCTAAACATTTTTATTTGCTTCTAGGTGTATATTTATTTACTGAAATCAAATTATAAATAGGATATAAAACAGCAACAACAAAGTCATATGTGTTAACAGTGTAAACACCATGCAATTTAGATTGACTTGAAACTAGTATTTTGAAAACAGACAGAAGTTAATAAAATAAAGAAAATCTGCTAGGTACTAATTGTAATCCAGTAAAAAGTTTTTTTTTTCTGTTTCAGGTGGGTACATACTATGGTGAGAAAGTGTACAACCTCACTCCTCCTGACAAGCTGATTGAGCCAATCTTCCATGAATTCTATGCTCATGCTGATCCCAAAGAATTTTATGAGAGGACCACACTGAAGCTGCGTTCTTAAATTGCACTCAAGTGGGTAATAGGCTTAGCATCTTTTAAGCTGTTGAGGTTCTCAAGACTACCTTTTCTCTGGGAGATGTTGAGGTGCCTATAGTGTGACATCACCCAAACCTACCTTCTTCAGAGGATCTGACAGTGTTGGGGTGTATTGTGCATTATCCACCTGATGCTACCCTGATTCATCCTTGAAGTAATGGAGCAGGACTGTTAATTGATAATAGGATTCTAAGATCATTGAAGAAGATTTCCACCAAATACTTTGATTTTATAACCAGCATCAATCCACCAATAAGGAGATCTGAAACTCATACTGGAAAGGCCAAGAGAATTCTCATACTTGAAGCTACTGAAGCCTGTTACCATCGAGCATGAATTAAAGCAGAAGTTAACTCCTGATTTTTTTCAATTAATTGAAGTTTATATTAGTGAAACCCCTTTGTTTTGTGATGGATGATGAAGTCTTAACAAAGGGATGATGTGTAACAAATAGAAGCATTTGTTAATCTGCTTACCTCAATAAATTATGTTGATATAGTTTTCTGGCTTTTTAGTATTCTTATAAAAAAAAACATGTTAAGTTGTTAAATAAAAGCAATACTTTTATTTAAACATTTATTACCAATTTGTAAAAAAAAAGTTAAACATAATTAATGGTCAAATAATAACCAGGATACATGAAAAACGTACTTTGTAACATAAACACAAAAATCATTACTTCAATAACTTACTGGATAGTAACATATATTTCATGTTTCATACATAACAGAGTACCTTAAATGATAAGCATATAATAATACCGCATAAAAAATTGGATCTTTGGACAAATTTTGTGGTTTCCTTGTGGTCATACAAGTTTGTCATATCAGTATGACTATGACATGTATGGATATACATGTTCTTTATGTATTGTTGGGCACAATATGTTTGTGCTTTCTTTGGTATTTCTAAAACATAACACACATTGTTTAATAAAGTTAACATAATATTCACCTGTCGATGCTCTTGAATTAGGAATATTTATTATGAAATTACCGGCACATGAGACCTGACTACTATGTCACAGGGTGACCGGCGCAATGCAATGCAGCATTAGTCACATGCTTAGTGTATGCAGTTTATTGCAGTTTGTATAGGTAAAGGTTACCGCTTAACATTATTTGGCTTGTCTCATATAAAAAAATGTCTAATGGGAAAAGACATCAAAAACTTACATAACAAAAACAAAGTTTAATCTCCTTAAAACCAATGCTGTCACAGCAATGATGTCAATTATTCATCTAATTGTTATTTTATTTACATAACCTTTTGGTTATGTATGTCGGATTTTCATTTGAGGTTTTACCACGTGAGAAATGCCTCAGTGTCATTTTGTAAATACGGGGATTACTCAAGTTGAAGATTCAGAGACATTAAGATTTTTCAAGATTTCATGGGATTGAATGCGCGACCGTGGGAACGATACGACACAGTCGCTGCTTATGATGATTTTGTTGAACAATCTAAATGTGTCGGAATAAACTGCGAAGTTATTTCATTACGTGAGTAATCAAAAATAATAGTTAAATAATACCTTATTCATTTTGAATGTAAAATTCAAGACAACCTAGTCAACATCATTTCAGCCGTAAAACGTCCACTGATGAACACAGGCCTCCCTCATGGATCCTCCATGAGGGGTAGTTGCCATTCTCACCACGCTTGGCAGGCGGGTTGATAAGCGCAGTATGGGATGTTGATACACGGATAGACGCTGCTGCCCATCTTCCGGAGGTATCCCTTAGCAGGCTCTTACTGCATCCACGGGCATGAGAAGAGGGGTATCATTCTACTGCCGGCACCTCACGGCGGCATAGACAACCTAGTATCCCTTCTTAATCGAAACCCCACCCTTCAGCTTATTTATTCTCAGCCTCCGCATATGCATCATCACAAAGACCAGTCCGGGGAACGTCAGCAGCAGCACATACAGCCTCAGGAATGTCGGCAGGTGGAACGCAAAGTTCCAAGTGTTGGGCAGTGAGACGGTGAAGCGCAGGGTTTCCTCAAAGTATGGTATGTTGCGGATGATCACGATCGACTCGCAGATAACGCCGAGCGGGTACAGAGGTATCCACATCGTGTAGCGCAGCCATGTTAGTATGTAGATCTCCTTCTTGTAAAGTTGCGAGATGTAGAAGGGGTATCTGTGAAAGGTTAAAAAAAGTTAGAACTACATATATATATCTGTCTTGGCCGATTTCGACCACAGCGACTGTATTTTACTGGACATATCGCACCTCCAGTAGTAGACTGACTCAATTCAAAATTTGGGTGAATTAAGTTAAGTATACAGAACGACTCAAAAAAGTGCGCTCTATCGCCTAGTAAATCAGAAACAGAGTAAATCATAAATAAACTGTAATAGCTCTCTGTTTCATAAAGTTATAGTGTGATTTATCAAAAACTGTCAAGGACCGAAACACATTTTCTTAATTTCCCAAAAAACATGAATTTTGGATTGAGTCAGTCTACGACTGGAGGTGCGATATACAACTATAAGGACTTATTTGAGGGTTATGAGGGTGTAATTGTTCCACTCTTTGGTGCGCTCTCTGGTGGCTTGCATACCCAAGTTTGTTGGTGAAGGTACGAGCGCACTTTGTACATGTTAGTACCCCGTCGATGTAATTATAAGATATGGCCACTGGTGGTCGGGCCTTGAGCTCATCACGCTTTTTAGCGAGTTCCTCACGACGCTCGATTTCAAACGTGTTGACCTGCTCGTGAATGAGACGTCGCCATTCTGGCCGCTGCGCTGCTTTTACCTCCCATTAGAACTACTTACAATTTAGCGACAAAAATCCGCCATTTTGTTTTTTTATTTTAAACTGGATGTCCCGGCGGACTTCGTACCGCACCTACTACAACCACTACTTACAACTACCCTACAACTACTAATTTACACAACGAAAAGTAGCCTATGTCCGTCTCCATGGTCTAATCTGCTCCTATTCTTAAATTCATCCAAATCGGTTCAGCGGTTTTGACGTGAATATATACATACATTCTTACTTTCACTTTTATATATTAGTAGGATACCTATCTAAGGATACTTGGGTTTTTGAGACAAATCTAACGATACCTTAATTGTCGAAATCCTTCTAGCCGTTTGGAGGAAACGTCTAGAAGGATTCGACATAGTTGTAAAAAAGAAATTTACAAACTATGATACGAGAGACGCGCCGGAGCAATACTTACTGGGCAGTTGGGTAAATAGAAGCTTGTTATAAACTCACCTGACAATCTCGATCGTGGTCCACATGACGAACAGGTAGAAGACGACCGGCTTCGTCTGCATTCGCGGCTCTGCGTCTATCATCGCGAACAGAATGAACGCGCGCCCGCTCACTTGCAAGAACGGAACTAGGACGCTACCCTGCAATTCAGGATTCAGAACATTTATTTCTCAAAAGAAAACAAAAAATTTCACTTAGGTACATGAGAAATTATTCACTAAGTTTAACATAATTCGTCGTACCTACTAATCTATTAACGTTATTCATACAAAACAATTAAACTTACACAATCCAAAATACTTCCTAGTTACTATCATACATGTTACTATCATACGCCGTGGGGTGCCGGCAGTAGAATGTTACCCCTCCTCTCATACCCATGGATGCAGTATGAGCCTGCTAAGGGATACCTCCGGAAGATGGGCAGCAGCGTCTTTCCGTGTACCAGCATCCCGTACTGCGCTCGCCAACCCGCCTGCCAAGCGTGGTGAGTATGGCAACTACCCCTCATGGAGATCCTGGGTCATTGTTAGATGGATTAGGTTTGACCAGCACCTACCATTATATTGCCATACCATCCTATAGACGTTTTATGGCTGAAATGATGATTTGTTTATTTACGTTAAAGACCTAAGGGAGGACGAGTAACGGGGGCGCCATTCTGAAAGGTAGCGTCTTCTCACCTTTGTATACGCAAACAGCGGATGCAGCACCTCTAAATACATCATGAGCTGCAGGAACTCCATGGCGGGGCCGACGTGCGCGTACGTGTCTCACCTTTGTATACCCGAACAGCGGATGCAGCACCTCCAAATACATCATGAGCTGCAGGAACTCCATGGCGGGGCCGACGTGCGCGTACGTGTCTCACCTTTGTATACCCGAACAGCGGATGCAGCACCTCCAAATACATCATGAGCTGCAGGAACTCCATGGCGGGGCCGACGTGCGCGTACGTGTCTCACCTTTGTATACCCGAACAGCGGATGCAGCACCTCCAAATACATCATGAGCTGCAGGAACTCCATGGCGGGGCCGACGTGCGCGTACGTGTCTCACCTTTGTATACCCGAACAGCGGATGCAGCACCTCCAAATACATCATGAGCTGCAGGAACTCCATGGCGGGGCCGACGTGCGCGTACGTGTCTCACCTTTGTATACCCGAACAGCGGATGCAGCACCTCCAAATACATCATGAGCTGCAGGAACTCCATGGCGGGGCCGACGTGCGCGTACGTGTCTCACCTTTGTATACCCGAACAGCGGATGCAGCACCTCCAAATACATCATGAGCTGCAGGAACTTCATGGCGGGGCCGACGTGCGCGTACGTGTCGGCCACAGAGTCGTACTCCAGCTTCGCGTACCTGACGCCCATCACCGCGAGGATGTACATGTAGCCGACAAATTGGAATGTGTTGTACAGCTTAAGGTAAACGCGTTTCGTGTCCTCTGCAATTGAACGTGATAAACTTAGTAAAAATATTCTGAATGAATCTGAACCGAAGGGGTGAAAAGTCATAGATTCGCTGTGCAGGCAGAACTAGTCAAGCTCTTATTAACATACATATACATAGGTCGCGCGATAATTAAAGATCGCTCGGCAAAAGTAGAAGGGGTATGCGCAGTATTCAATTCTAAGGTATATTTGGTGATGTGCGGAGTGAGGAGGGGCGGGTGTGCGCTGACGGCGTCACGTCATTGGTAGATCAGTCGCTCTCAAGGTCTCAAGGTCACCTCCCGCATTGCGTTTACGCGTCTCGATTCGTGCGCGATTTGACACATGCGCCGATTGCCCCCACGAGATTCATCGAGCGATCTTAAACCGCCGCGCGACCTATATAACCGGGTATTTATCGCGTAAATTACCTTTATTATTTCCCGACGTTTCGCTTGCAAGCATGGTACCGGAAAGACTGTTGCTTTGTGCAATCCAAGCGAAACGTCGGGAAATAATAAAGGTAATTTACGCGATAAATATCCGGTTATATGTATGTTAATAATGTGTTGTGATCGCGAAAGTTTAAAAAAGACAATAGTTTAGCTCTATTGACTTGAGAACAGAATAGCTAAAAAAATTGGCAATCTTACACCACATGGCAGTTTCATCTAGAACATCATAATATAATTTTCTGCTTTTCACTTTATCTTCGGCCATATGGTTGAAATCGTATAGGATGGTCAAGCGTTCACTCATAGTTTACGCTTCATTCATTCATTCGATTAACGTAGGATGAGTTTGACGACAGCTGACAGAGGTGGATTGAGAAATAAGAATAATAAGGACGTGCAAGAGAGACTAAGCAGATGTCTCTTTTCCGCTTGCTAATTTCTAAATTATTCTATCCTGCTTACACCGAACCTACAGGAAATAGACTATAGTTCTAGATGACCCAGATAAAGGTAAAAGTAAGTTGCTTGTATTCAGGTGGATCAAATAGGCTGCCCTGGAGAGCACTGCTAAGTGGAGAAGGATTCACTAGTTCTTCTAAAAGAATCCCAACACTCAAAATTCAGATTAAGAACCATGTCGAGAGGTAGAAAGATAAGTAAGAAAACCATATTGCATCTGCAGATACGGGTACAAAACTTGTCGGACATCAATTGATGAAGTAAGTACATCAAATACATTAAGATGAACCCAGACCAGAATCATTATATCTGCCTCCATCGCTCTGTTGGTCTAAATGGCGACTGATACACAGAAGGTACCTAGCGGATTCGATTTGACCCGCAGGAGATATCAATCTCTTGCTTCTCACTGAGTTACAGAGGTCGTCAAATAGAGCTCATCTTTATCATTATGGAATTTTTCTCCAGAAATCCCCTTCCGTTTCTCTAAGGGGAAGCAAAGCACAAATCTCCTTATCCATTTCTATACTAAAAACTCCTACGATTAACAGTTTTCAATTCGGAAATTCGTTTCTTATAAGATTTTATAAGTATATTTTAGGAACATTTCATATATCTTAAGTGCACTGAGTACAAATCGTTTAAAAGTAGGAAACAGAGTCGTCTTAATTATCGTAGATGTAACTTTTCTAATGTATGTAGAGATCTGGAGGCTGTTGATTGGCGGAATGTTCTGTCCTTAGTAGAGGTGAATGATATGGTAAAGGTATATTACGACAAGCTTGGGAACATAATAAGTTCACACACTCCACTCACAAAAGATGACACTTATAAGTACCCTCATTGGTTTTCGCCCTCCCTAAAACGTAGCTTGGAAGAAAAGTCTTAATATCATCGCCGATTTAGAACCTTTAATAACCCTAGGGACTATGACACGTTTGCCATGCTCCGCCGAAGATGCAAAAAAAATGATGGGAGTTGACTACAATACCTTTGTTTCTTCTGTAGAATCTTCTTTAGACAGCAATATCAAAAGTTTCTGGCGATACATTAATGGGCGCAAAAAATCAAACAGCATCCCACAAACACTTAAATATGGAAATCTAATAAAAACGGATCGCAAAGAAGTTTGCGAACTTTTCTCAAACTATTTCAGTGCAGTTTTCGAGAAACCTAAACAAGTTCACAATTTCGCGTGTTCTGCTAACGACAGAAACTATACTACTTTAATAAGTAATGTTCTAATTTCTCAGGAGGAGATTTTACGCAAGACTGCTCTTCTTGACCCTAATAAGGGTGCTGGCCCGGATGGGATTCCTCCTCATTTTATCAAAAGATGCGCCAAACAGCTATGCCTCCCGCTTTGTATTATATTTAATAAGTCTATGCAAACTGGAGTCTTTCCATGTTTATGGAAAACAGCTCATATTACTCCAATTTTTAAATCAGGGGATAAATCACGTTGTGAAAATTATCGGCCGATTAGCATACTTTCTTGTTTTGGAAAAAATTTTGAATCTTTAGTATACGACTCTCTTTACCATCATTTAAAACCACTATTGTCGCCTCGCCAGCACGGATTTATCAGAAGCAGATCCACAACTTCAAACCTCTTGGAATACAAGAACTATCTGTGTGGCGCTTTTGCCAAGACTAAACAAGTGGATGCTATCTACACAGATTTTTCCAAGGCGTTTGATAAAGTGAGTCATTGCGCATTATACCTCAAACTAGCTGCTTACGGAATCCATGGTAGTTTGTTGCGTTGGATAGAGTCATACCTCCATCGACGAAGCCAACTTGTGGCCATAAAGGGTTTCATCTCAGCACCAGTCGTTGTAACGTCAGGCGTTCCACAAGGTTCACATCTTGGGCCATTATTTTTTATTGCTTTTATAAATGATCTAGTCGAAAAGCTGAGGAATCCTTGCTTATTGTATGCCGACGATTTAAAGATATACTCCACCATCACATGCCATAACGACTCTGTGGCTCTTCAAGATGACTTGAATACCTTGCACGGGTGGTGTGATGCGAATGATATGTTTCTCAATGTCAAAAAGTGCTTCGTCGTATCGTTTACCAATAAAAAGAATAGAGTTCTAGCCGACTACAGTCTTCATCGTCAAATTCTAGATCTAAAATCTACCGTAAAGGATCTTGGTATTATATTTGACGAGAAGCTAACATTTCATGCTCATTATGATTATATTACGGCCAGATGCTCCAAGCTTCTTGGTTTTATAGCAAGATCAACTAGAGATTTCAAAAATACAAAGAGTCTTATTTGTTTGTACCACTCACTTGTGCGCAGTATTATGGAATACAATGCCGTAGTTTGGTCTCCTTTCTATAAGGTCCATATTGAGCGTGTTGAAAGAATCCAAAAGAATTTTTTAAATATTTTATGCTATCGAAGCGGTATTCACAGGACTTTGCCACGATATGTGCAGAAATTGATTAAATTCCAACTTGTATCACTCGAGACCCGCCGCCAATACCTTGACTTGATGACCTTTTTTAAAATTATTCACTCAATTATAGATTCCCCTAGCTTACTATCCTCCATAAACTTTAGCATAAGACCGAGATCTCGATACCCATTTCAGAATACTTTCGCCCTACAGGTATATACCAATAACACGTCATACTACAATCCCTTAGTCAGAATGTGTCGTCTTTACAACGATCTTTTAATCAAATATAGTGAAAATATTGATATTTTTAACAATAAATTATATAGATTCAAAAAAGATATATTAACCACTCTCATTACCGAGAGTGGGCTTAGTTTTTCATAAAAAAAAAACATGTTTGTAACTGTTGTTGTAATGTTGTAACCCGTTTATTTTATTTAACTGTATTAACTTTTCTAGTTTAATCTTCTTCTCCTCATTCGTTTACACAGAACTGCTTCGTAAATAGCAAATTGCTGTGTACACATATTTTAGGATACAATCTAGATCTATATTGTGCTTTATTCATTTGTTTCTCTTTGATTGTGTTCTGTTTTGTGTGCCTTAATAAATAAATAAATAAACATTTATAAGTAGTTAGACAAAGTACCTTTCCTATATCCCATTTCCTCTTTGTGCAGTTTGTCGTACATTTCGGGGTAGTCTTTCATGACGTCCCGGGTTTCCTCCTCACTGTCCAAGCCTTCTTCAGACTTCCACAAGTCAAAGTTAATCTGTGGGCAGAGCAAGACGTCGATTGAACAAGGATTCACAGTAAAGCTTTTCGATATAGCGAAACACGTCACGCCTGATCGCAGTAACAAGACGTCGATTTAACAAAGTGTCTCTTAATATCTCAATGAACAACAAATATTTTGTAACAAATCCGCTAACCTAAACCTTTACATTTAAAGTAAGCAGATTTGCTTACTAAATATCGAAATATCCGATGATACGGCATTCACACTCAAGTAGATACAAGTAACACCACGCAAATTACCTACCTATTTTTATTAGGGACACTATATTTATACAGTCTTAACCACCTATGTGAAGTGAATTTAAATATAAATTTATGGCGGTTCAAACACTGCCACGCATTACGCTGCATGTTGCGTGAATGCGTCTTCTATCGTTGCTTGTAAGTATCTCCCTTTTTCAAACCTTATGGAGGCCCGTCGCTTCATAAAGCGCGTCGGGAGGTATAGAAAACACGCACAGTCCAACACTCCGAAAATGCTATTTTTGTATTTAAAGCGTAAACCCACACTAAGGTAATTATAGAAAATGAAAAATGCAATCAAAATTTTGTCTCCGACGGACAGGACTTTAACCCGCAACGTTCAGACAAATACCTTTAACGCAGGTAGCCTTTACCGTTCGGCTACGGAGCATTAACCGTCGAGTCGAAAATCTTGACTGCATCTACTCGTGTTCATGCAGATCACGCGCGTAGGTGCGGAGAAATATGCACCCACGCGCGTAGGTGCGAAACGAGACGCATGGTATGGCACACCGAGTCCCGCAGTCTAGCGAACAGCTTTGAATTAAATGAGTCTGAGTATGAGAATCCACAAAACGCAACTACGCACGTGAGTGCGTGAAAAACCCGCACGATGATGCAGACCTGCACTCCCGCAAGTACGCGCGTAGGTGCGTCGACACGCAACATGCAGCGTGTGATAACCGCCTAAATGCCTAAAGATCTAGTTCATTCAGTTAATTTAAAACAGTGCCCCTTCATTGTTCTTGTCTCTGCATTATAATCTTGTGATTGAGTTTAAATTTGTTTACTAGCAAATATTTTGAGATATTTTCATACATAGGCGATGTTGGGGTCGGCCTAGAAACCATTGACATGAAGATCTCAACTGTTTCATATGGGACTGGTGGGATCATGCAAATACCAGGGATAACTGTAAGGCATTAGAGAGAGGCAAAAGCCCAGCAGTGGGACAAAATAGGCTAAGAAAAGAAAATCATACAGAACTCAAAAAATCCTCAATTAACATGTTGACTGTTCCACCTATTTTGGGAAATTTCGTGGTACATCCAATGGTTTTTTTTTATAAACTGCTTTATTTTACGTTCTCAAGAAAGGGCTGATATAACAATGACTGAGTAATTATGCAGGAGGCCTGAATTTCAGCATGAATTACATGTAATGCATGGACATATCAACTAAAGTTTGGTGAATTACATAATAATGCATGGACATTTGAAATAAAATGTACAACAGAAAGACAGCATAACAGTGCTAAAATGGCTTAATAAACGCGATGTATTATATGCTTTTCACTTGCCATAATCGCAAGATGCGGATGTCAGAAGGATATCGTAGTGTTTTGAAGCCGAATATGATTTTGACCTACAATAAAGGCAAGAAGTTTAAAACTTTAATATTTCACAAACGGAAACCTAAATCGAAAAACTGTTTTCGCAACCCCTAAATTATTTTAAAATACCTATTCAACGATACCTCATACAATTGGAAAATCAAGGAAGAATGTTTATCCCCACCTTACGTGTATCGGAGATAAGTTTAGTACCCCCAATTATAATTTTTTTAAGGATTTTTTTAGCGTTATTTCAGCGTTGTTATTTTATATGTCCATGCAAAAATACAGCTTTCTAGGACGAACAGTCTCTTCGAAAATCCTTTTAAGCCCTCCAAAGAGACTATTTGTCTGGTTACAGGTTATGGACAGATGGATGGACAGGCAGAGAGACAGACAAAGCGAAACTATAAGGGTTTCTTGTTTTACTACGAAACCCTTAAAAGGATACACAAGTCATAACAGAGTGTGTTCCTTGCAAAGCAGCACTTTGCCTAACATGTTTCAATGATTCTCGTAAAATATTTTGTTCATCTGTTATAATATAACATCAATAAAAAACAATCGATGGGACATTTGACCAGCCCAGGAAAAGCGTTTGAATTGCCTTTGGAATACATTACATGTAATGCATGAAAGTCACAGCCAGACCAAAAATACATTACATGGACAGTCAATGTGTTAAGTGTTGATAACATTAAATCACTTTTTTTTACAGTTTATTTGTGATCATGGCGTGTGTAACTGCGCCTAAATATCGGGAAACTCAAAAAGAATCAAATCATGGTAAATATCCTGTAAATATTTCATATACAATTAAATAAAGTGTTTTTATAATATGGTGGTAAATCTTTGAGCTCCATTGTCCGACCCCACCACCTCTTGAGCTTATTCATGTTAGATAAGTGCAATGTAAACTGTAGGGGAATGATGTTGAGGGTATGGGATGATCATAAAGATTGCAAACTAGCTTACCTTCAACCAAGCTGGTTTTTGGGGCTGGGCTGTCAGCCGTGGCCACCAAGCCGCAGTTGCCTTTTGCAATGTCAGGTCTACTCTGTTGTCGAACACCCTTGCTGTGATTGCATAGTCGTCTGAGTCCTTGTCAATCTGGAAAAAAGTAAGCAGCCAGTTTTTATCTTTTATTTTTGCATGCTAATTCATTAGTTTAAATTTTTATTATCATGTACCTTGCAACATTTGTATGCCAACTACGCCGGAACATAGCCGAACATATTATAATTTAAGACCACAATTGTATTGTATACCTATGTTTCATACAAATAAAGTTCTTGTATAGGAAGGACATTTCATGAAAATGAAAAACCTAAAAAAAATCTATTCAAATGGGGTGAAATGTTTTTACATTTCCATCAGGGTTCGCCGATATATATCAGCAGATATTGAATTTTATCTTATCATTTGATTTTTTCCTGTCTTTTGAACTAAAAATTTTGGAGATTAACTTACCAGTATGGCTAGCTTTTTATTGAAATTCAAACATTAACCTCATATCATAGTATAAGGTTTATTTTTGGTATTAAACAAATGGGGATTTCCTGGTGCTCCTAGTAATTTTCACTTTCTAGGGAATCCTAGCAAGCTTCACAGACGAACTTAGAGAATGAAATTTGCTTCTTTTTCTTAGCCTGGATATATGTATATCCAATATATTTATATCGGATTTGTATAAAAAATCGCATTTTTTATACTTATTATAAAAATCAGATTTTTTCGAACCCTCTTTCCATCTAATGTTCTACCTAAGTGTAGTGGTACAGTAAAAATTACAAATAATTGTGTAGACATAACCTATGAATTATTTAATAATCAATCATTTTAATAATTTTTGCAATTACAAATAAGGACACTACACTCACTGTTAGGCTTTTTTGTGAAGAATTTATAAAAGCAAGATATTTAACACATAGGTAAGAATCTGAGCACTGACTCTTTCAAAGAAAAGATCAAGGTAAATTTGTACTTAACTAGATGTAACCTACATAAGTGTTAAAGTAACACCTGATTTAAACGACTCAATGGTACTAATTATTTTATTTACCTATTATAAAGGATGCCCAACAGAAGTAGCACATAACATTTTTCTTACCATAAACATTAAAATATTAGAACTATGTACTATTCTATTACATTATCTTCTATTATCAGGGCCAAAAGTGGTCGTAGCAACTAAAGTATATAAGTTAATCTCTGCGATTAGAGATAATGCCAGTATTGAACAAAATAGCTAGTTTGGAACAGTGGTAGACAATGGAATTACATACCGTTTTCAAGGAGTCGTAAAGGTCTAGACTAAACTCGTATTGATTGTCCCCTCGGGCTCCCGTCCCATGCGCAGAGAACTTTATATTGTTGTCCACTATTTTGAAATTTGGTTTTCCTACATTTTTCAAGTCAACTTTAAGAGTAACAACTCGTTCCGTTTGAGCCCAATACACAAAAGGGCTTGGATTCACCATTTTACTTCATTAAATTATTTTGTAAAGATAGCTCTGTAATTTCTGTAAGCTCAGCGACATAAAACAAAATTCTCAGCCGGATCGGATTTTTCTCACATCACAACACAACTGTGAAACTGAGAAATAGCCCCAAATCCATAACACAACTGACAACTTGTCAATTTGGCATGATAAATAATTCAATGTGTGGCGATTTTGTTCTTCGTTCAAGCCATAAACAACATATCCTCATCCATCCGTAAGTTTGAAAGACAGTTTTTAGCTTTTTAGTTGTTCATTTTGATTGATTGTGATTTGGAATCATAGACAAACCTCCCACACTTTTATAGTTACGTTCATTCATTCATTCAATAAGCATCTCTAATCTCTACCTACATGGTCTGTGATCGTCTATGTTTTGTTCCTATCACATCTGTCAAAAAGCCGTTTTGATTGCGCCTTGTTGGGTGTTGAATTTCCACAAAAAATCCAATTGAATTATATTATCCCACAGCATCTTATTTTCTGAGATCTCAAAATGGTTTGAATAGTTTCGGTAAATTAACTAAGTGACTCACATTGACACCGCAAAAATTGTAAACAATTCCAAAATGTCCGTTCCGACCACAGGATTGAGTAAATTGAAAAAGAAACACATTCGTGTAAAACATCAAAAAGTGAAATTGTTTCGTGCTAATGAGCCGTTGCTATCCGTTTTCATGTGGGGTGTGAACCACACGGTGAGTTCTTTGTACTGTGTTTGATGTAATCATGGCGGAGCGTAATCCTATTTGAGCGGATTATTCGCATTCTCGTACTCAAATTATGTCATTGCGCCGCAGGTTTGTTGTGGTTCATTATGTTTACGTCTCTAAAAAATCTAAAGAACCACCACTTCCAATCCCCTTCAGGCACCATATTGGCACTCTATCAATTATTGCAATTGAATATAAATAGACTGATCTTGTACATTATTGGGTATATAATAAAATAAAAGCTTTTGTCTTGCCAAGATTAAAATGTCTTCCACCTGACTTACCTTGAGTGAATTTAGTAAATATTTTACACCAATACAATGAGTGATTTTTTTCTATAGTGCCTTAATCGTACAAATTTATTATAAGATTACATGCTTCCTAAGCTATACTTTTCTTTTAACTCTCAAGGAGTACACGAAAGAATATTATAATATTATAAGAATAATATATTTGTGAATAGACATTTTATTTTGATTTAAGTTCTATAGCATATATATTGCATGCTCTAGGTTATATTAGTCTAAGTTTTACTGATTGTGCATGTGAGATAAATAAACGCTTTTTCTTTCTTTCTTCTTTCTTTCTATAGCTTGTGGAAGGAGGGAAGGGAGGCCTTTGCCCTGCAGTGGGAAACATCAGGCTTATAAATAAATAAATAATCTATAGCTTGTAAGTAAATTATTAAGCAGGTATTTATTACATTATTTACCTTTATTATTTTTTGTACACCATTTCTACAGGATTGCACATTGACAAGATTGCATTGTGGTCCGGGGATGATGCTACCTTGTCTATGAATTAATGCAATAAATACCTGATTAAATATGTGTTGTGATTGCAAAAGTTTAAAAAAGCTTGTATCTAGTAGTAACTGTTAAGTGGCTAAATTGTGCATGCTGAGGCTCCATGTAATTGAGGAAACAAATCAATTCTTATATAATCAATTCTTAGTAGATACCTATTATTAACTTGGATACCCAATAAATAAATAGATTGAGACAACCTTGAAAAATCATCTCTTTCAGATAAATGAGCTCAGCCATGTATCAATACCAGTCATGCTTCTGCCTGATGACTTCAGAGCTTACTCCAAACTCAAAGTTGACAACCATCTATTCAACAAGTAAGTTTACTAGACTATTACAGTGTAATGTCAATAATAATACTTATGTCTACATTAAAGTCTATTTTACATAGGATGAGTTTGGTGACAGCAGAATAGAAATAATTAAAAATTTATTGTTGAAATAACAACAGCTTAGTCTCTTTAGAACTTCAAATTTTTTTATAAAACTTAATGTTTGGTGTTATTTTAAAAATCTGAAACACTGCAAAAATACTTTTGATATTTTGATTGATTATGTCCATATCCTAAAACGCTGTGCTCCATCGCTCATTGGCAAACCCCGAGCCTGGACTTTTGAGAAAAAAATGAGAAGTCAATGATGATGACTGTGCACTGTAGTTTGTGACAGGTAAAATATGATCAAGGAGTTGGTGTTCATTGATTCCTTCATGGACCAGCAGCTTTTACAGGCATTTTTGACTCAGTGGTCTACTTCTTTGTCCTGCCTGGGTCCAAAACTCACTAACTGCCCCAAGTAGGCCCTTGACATATTGTATTTCTTGCCAGTCTACCTCGACCCTACATTTTTTGCTGTTTGTCATGATTTGTGTCTTTGACCAAATTATCATAAGTCCAATCTCCAGGCTCTCTCTGCCCAGGTCTTGGAGCATTTATTGCAGATCATGTGCATTCGGGGAGAAGAGTACAATGTCATCAGCAAACCTAAGGTTTGTTAGCCTCTGGTTGCTGATTTCAATGCCTTTTGAGGCCCAAAGAACTGCCAGTGGCTTAAAAACTTCTTTAAGGACACTAGTAAATAGCTTGGGAGAAAGAGGATTGCCCTATTCAACACCCTTAATTATTCTAAACTGGTGGCCGGTATTGTCATAACTATTGCTGTAAAATTTTCTGAGGAGATCTATGTAAGTTTTATCTATCTGCTGTTACTTGTAAAACAAATCGATAGGATTCTTTACCTAGCTGATTTTTGAAAAATAATTAAACCCATATATTTAATTATTTTTTTATTTCCCAATATTTAAGCAAACACTCAATTACAAGAGGTGAAAAACAATGTATTTCCATACTGACTGTCATCCTATTTTCACTTAGGATTTAGTGTTTTCTCAAAAATCATCCCCTAAGGATGATTTTTGAGAAAACACTGAAACTTAATTATTTTTGTTTGCCAATATTTTAGCAATAATATATAAAGTGAAAAAACATATTCCCCATACAAACTTTCATCTATACTAATATTATAAAGAGGTAAAGTTTGTGAGTTTGTGAAGTTATAGGAAGTAATCTCAGCATCTACTAAACCGATTTTAAAAAATCTTACTAATAGAAAGCCACAGTATTTGTGAGTATCATAGGCTATAAATTAACGCCCAACGAAGTGGGCACCGGGTCAGCTAGTCCCCTATATCCCACTTGGGGATGATTTTTGAGAACACTTTAATTATTATATTTTTTAATCTTTAATACTCATATTCCTGCAAACGTCAAGTACATTATGTGAAAAACAATGATTTTACATCCAAGCTTTCATCATCTTATTTACACCCATAGGGGTTGAATTTCGTAAAATCATTTCTTATGCTTGTTGAGCATGTTGGTTCATGAAGAACTTGGAAATCAATGATTACCTTGAGATGCCATCTATTTGCGCAAGTTAATAGCAAAAAATATAAAGAGAGACTATACAAACATAGCAATGTTCTGGTTAGGGATCTTTTGCGAGTGGGTAGTCATTGACAGACAAAACGATCTACCCTCTATCTAAGTCTCTGACTGAATGATGGCCCTACTATCGGTTCCACTTTCGAACGCAACTCGATCACGGCACACAACACTAACGGTATCACTACGCGGGGCTAATACTGCTCTTTTTCGGTTGCTACATTTCATCACAACAGGATTCCAGGCTCCAGATAATCGAAAACCATCTTCTCGGTTGAAGTTCCTGTGCTTGTATTCCTGTGGTAACCACATTTCTGGCGTCAATGCTATGTAGAAACGCACCCTATTTATTTAGTTATCTGATCATAAATTATGATGTCGTGTTGTTATGTTGACAGTTTATGTTTTGTTTTGTTACAGGGAGAATATGCCATCGCATTTTAAGGTGAAGGAATACTGCCCTCTCGTATTCAGGAATCTTAGGGAGCGGTTCGGAATTGACGACATTGACTATAAAGAATCGCTCACAAGGTAAAATAGTTTAACAGAACAAGGTTGCGTTTTGGGAGAAAGCTGGGTGGTATGCGACTTCCGGTATTTGTAATTTATATAACACGATTTATAATTTGAATGAGCTGTTAGAAACTATTAAAGACAAGTTCACTTAAAAACTAATTTGGGCTTGACAAAATTAAAATATTTGTAATTCTCAATTCCATTGTCTAACAGTGAATTTGGTCTATTTGTGAATAAAGCTGTATGCAATTGTTTCATTACAAAACCGATAATGCAACGCCAACCGGCTCTTCAGCTGAACGCACCTCAGGATTCCTTTCGGCACGTGTGATACGCTATAACTTTATATCTTCTAAATATTTATTTACGTTTATTTTCGTTCCCATGCTATTATCTCCACTCCCACCGTCCTGCCCCCGTCCCTAGGTTTAGAAAGCCAGATAACTACCTATGTCCGCGGGTGCAGAAGAGGATCAGCACACTCAGGAGGTCGGCAACCGCGCCCTCCGGTGTTGCCAACATGAAAAACGAAACCCACCAAGAGAGTATATTCTCCGACGCGAGCGCTTTCGTCAAACGCGGCTTGACGATAAAACGACTGAGGTCAGCGGAGTTTCTCAGCTGTACGATTTTTTTGAGTTCTTTATTTGAATAACAGTATGTAGTGTGCCTTTCGAAACTGACACGGCATTCATTTGCATCCATTGTCACTTGGAGTCGATTCCTTTGCGTTGTCCAAACCTGGCCGATAGCCAGTCATTTGTAACTTCCAAAACCTTAATCCGGAATTTAAAGATGGGTAGCGAAACGTGTGCTGTATGGTGTATCAAAAGCTATGTTAATTTGCCGTTTAATAAGACTTTGTCCAGAAGGCAGCGTATTCCGCCGTTGCTTGTACACGGTTTATTGTATTGCCAGTACCCAGTACCTAGGCAACACGCGTATTATTTCGCGGCGTTTTCGCCCCTATTGGACTAAGTCTTAGCGTACTTATGTCTATTACCCAGGCACTATACGTTACCCAGCCTTTGTTCCCTATCCATCCGTACCCGTTCATTTATAACCCTGGCTCTACACACTTGGAAAGCTTATGAGAGATTTGATTGGTTTGATTTTAGTCCAATTGTCGAGATACCTCGTCTATTAATACGTTCTTGAGTTTCCTATCCTGATTGACCATGACCCCCCTTTGATCCCTGACTCTACACGTTTATCCCACATGCTTCCACTGAATATTTCCTCATATGTATTTTTATTTTACACTAACACTGTGCACAGTACACTACCATAGTGCACTTAGAGGTTTGTACAGAGTACACCAAGAAAACCGGTTCTATCCCCCACCAGAATTGGAATTAGGTGTGCTATAATTATCGATCACGAGTTAATCGATATACCTACCGTTTTAGAATTCGGAGCAATCTTTATTATTCTATTATTATTTGAGCAGAGCGATGAGTGCCCCATCGACGCAAGTTCTCATATTCACCAGAATTCAATGCTTTATTTATTTAAACTTATTAGCTTTAATGCGACGGATGTGCTTGCATATCTTTGACAAGATTATTAATTCTTGGCTGAATACAAGAGAGAGTCCAAGTTGATAAATGTTGTTTCATAGCATTTAATTTAATCCATTCGAACATAAAAGCATCGAATATAAGCATCGCATCGTTGTATTAACTCAGAAACTCAGTTTGCAATTACAAAACAGACAAAACCAGCCCAAAAGCAATTAATTTGTAACTTAAAGATATCAATGTTGTAGTGCGGAAGTGCGAATTTGTTACTGACAGTGACAGACAATTGCGCTGGCTAAACGGTGGGGAGGGGTTATGCGCGCGGGCGGTTCGCCCCCTACCATCCCTGTATTAGTTTGGAGATAATAAAGGTTTCTAAAGTTTACTTCGTCAGGCTACTCCATCGGGTCCATTTTTAAATTGCTCACTTGCATCTTCTTGTCTGAATTTTTCAAATTATCGCTCGCCAATAAACATGATTATTTAAGTCTTTTGCTTGAAACGAAGAGCCCAGATTCGTCTTTGTCCTTTTCGACATTCTACATATAAACCTGCAATAGCAATGAAAGTGTGCATTAGAGATGTCTTTCTTTTAAAATATATTTTCGTATCTGATTGAACATCAACGAAAACTTTGTTAAACTAAATATGCACTCAAAGACGATAAAATACGTAAAGTATTTGTGTAGTGAGTCAGCCTTGAGCAAACAACTTAGTATTGTAACAATAGTCATATCTATAGAGCCTAGACATCTATCTAGATTCTAGCCTTTTACGAGCAGAAGGTGTTATTAGCTTATATCATTATTTACATTGTAGCTGTTAGTAACAGCAATGCGTTTCCTCATACATACAACATTTAGATGTTGTATGTATGAGGTATTGTATGTATTCTTAGGAATAATGTTTATTGAGAAATTTTTGCCACTACGTTTCGAGTTGCAATGGAACTCTAAATTTTGACATTATTAAACCACCAATGTGGATAACTTATAACTGAATTGGTTTTATGATTGACAATTTGGAATCTTACGCAAACGACACATACACCAATAGACAATGAAAATTTCCACAGTTCATCTGATTACTGGAGTTTTGGGTTTTTTTGGCAGCTGATGCTGTGTTAAAGTTTAACATGAGTATGTGTCTGTGGCATCGTAGCTATGATTTTTAAGGGTACAGTGCCCAAAGGGTAAAAACGGGAACCTATTACTAAGACTCCTCTGTCCGTCTGTCTGTCACCAGGCTGTATCTCATGAGCCGTGATAGCTAGACAGTTGAAATTTTCACAGATGATGTTGCCGTTGTTTATGTTGCCGCTATAACACTCGATATTAGCAACGGCAACAGGTAGACGCTTGACAAACGAACCATGACCACTCTGTCGTGTAACGCATAAGAAGATAATAAAATTTGTATTAAACGTGCGGACAAATCCGCGGGCAGCGGCTAGTAGTAAACAAGCATTGGTACGGGGGTACCAGAAAAGGGGGCGAAGGCCTCAAAAGGTCACCAAAGGTAAAAAATGGCATTTTTGTGTTTTTGGACGTTTTCGGCCATTTGAAGACTTATTTTTTTGGTGACCTTTTGAGGTCACAATAACTCCGGACCCTATGACCCTTGGGTCACCAAAATCAATCAGTACCTACCCTTCTCTCAATTAGACGGTGCTAACAAAAAAAGGTTTCATGTACATAAATCGGTCAACGCGTTCGGTTGTAATCGTCCCATACACAGACAGACAGACAGCGCTATGTATATTAAAAATATATAAAATATGTTCGCAAACATACGAATGCAAGCATACTTTTATGGTGAGGTGTAAAATTATTAATATCATGAGAAAACATCAAAGGATCGCGGAGATTTTCTTAGGCGCTAAATCGCAAAACAGTTTCAATGGGGAATATTTATGTTATAGCACAATTGCTCAACTAAAAACGTGCTTTAGGAATATTTGTTTTGAGAATTTTTAATTAAATTACCAATAAAATTCTGATAATTTGAATTCTAATCATGTCTCTAAATTATTCTGATCTGTAAGCGATTATTTTTAATTTAGTGCCTTTCTTTTAATTTAGTGTCTCGGTTATGCTATGATAACTGAACTCAACTATATGTAAACCGGGTAAAGAACAAAACGTAGTATTATGAAAAATACTAAGTTTAATACAAACTTAAAAAATAGGCGTCGATTTCCTTCGAACGTCTTGATTTAATTACAGCATGCGTATCGTTACGGGCGTAGCCGGGTTTACTAATCTAAATCTACATCTACACATGAATGTAGATGTAGATTATTTATTTATTTATTTATTTATTTGGGCTACCAACAAGAGATACACAATAATGAGGTTTAATTTTAACAATAGGTACTGAGGGCTAGTGTTCCCTCAATTAGAGGCGGCCACAACGTGCGCACAAATAAAAAACAACTCAACTAACAAGGTTAGAATATCTAAAATTAATAATTTGAAGTATAAACAAAAAATAAATAAACTAGCTAATTTGAAATCTACAACATAAAACATTTTTTAAATAAGTATCTTAGAGAAAGCATATATAGATTAGTAGTTAATCTTTCCTCTTTATTTAATTATAAAGAGGAAAGATTTGATTGTTTGTTTGTATGCATTGTATAGGCTCCGAAACTACTGGACCGATTTTCAAAATTCTTTCAACACTGGAATGCTATATTATCCCTGAGTAACATAGGCTATATTTTATCCCCGTATTCCCACAGGGGCGGGAACTACGCGGGTGATACCGCGGAGCGCGGCTAGTTAAATAAATAAAATAAAAATAAAATAAATAAATAATGCTAGACAAATCACACAGCATCATCTAGCCCCAAGCTAAGCAGAGCTTGTTTTATGGGTACTAGATGACAGTTCTTTACAAAGCTCACTGTATTGTCTGCAGATCTCAACCAATCCCCGACGACTCGTCGGGCAAATCCGGCGCCAAGTTCTACCAGAGCTATGACAGACTGTTCATCCTGAAGACGCTGACTTCCGAGGAGGTTGAACGAATGCATTCATTCCTGAAGCAGTACCACCCGGTGAGAAATGACTCTACTAACTTTACGTGCAATCAAAAATAGACTGAAACAGTCTCAAAGTAACGTCTTTTCCAAACCGTAAACAAAAACGACAATAATAAATATCATCATCATCGCAGCCGTAGGATGTCCACGGCTGGACAAGGGCCATCCCTCATGGGCTTGGAGATCCAAGTGATTATGAGGGGTTGTTGCCATACTCACCACACTTGGTAACAATAAATATATGTATATAAAAAAAGTAAGGTATACTGCAGCGTGTAAAAAAAGAGTGAATTGGTACACATAAGATGTCACGCAAGTGAGGAAAAAAGTTTTAAGAATCACACTCGTTTTTTAGGGTTCCGTAATACAACAATGAACCTTTTCGCTTTGTCTTGTTGTCCGTCTTCGGATTTACGAAGAGACAATGAGTATTAGTCCTAAAAAGCTGTAATTTTTCATGAACATATAAAATGATAACGCCGAGATAACAGTACAAAAAATACTGAAAGAATAATTAATTTGGGGTACCCCGCATACACGTAAGACCGGGATGAACTTCTTTTTCTAGATTTACCATCGTGTTAGGTATCGTTGTATAGGTATTTTAAAACCATTAAGGAGCTGAGAAGACAGTTTTTTGATTAAGGGGCCGTCTCCACGAGCGAGAGAATCGCGACGAGTCCGCGCTATAGAATCGCCGCGATTCCCTCGCTCCTGGAGACGGCCCCTTGGGGTTCCGTTTGCGAAATATTAAAGATTCAAACTATTTTTCACGCCATTCTTATTTTACCGCTTTCATAATAGTTTAACTTTTAGAACCTTTGTCTCAAATGGACTCATCACCGCATAAATTAGGTCGTTAGGTCAATGTTGACGTGATTAGTGGAATTAAGCTTGCACAGCTCTTATTAATACCATAGTCTTAGTTAAGATGGCCGTGTCGTTATTATTAGATTTTTCGCTTTGGAGAAGGCGACGTGGCAGACAAACGTAGATGGCGGGACAAACTCTATCAATACCTGGTCGACTGTCATTACGAATGTTGATTACAGAACTAAAATTAGTAGTTAAACAAAACACGTACGAGATTTATGTATCAAACAGAAAAGATAATTGCTGTGGGGTGCTGGCAGTATCTTGCCTTGCCTCTATTGCCCGTGGATGCAGTAAGGGACAGGGATACCTCCGAAAAATGGGTAGCGGCGTCTTGTATCAACATCCCGTATTGCGCTCGCCAACCCGCCTGCCAAGCGTGGCGATAGGTACTCCGAGTTCTTGTTGGTCCATGAGGGAGGCCTATGTTCAGCATTGGACGTCCTACGGCTGAGATTAATTTTTTTTTTTTCGAAAGGTGCATAATAAATAAACATAAAACAATCTTTCCATATAGAGTACATTATAGACTTAATTGAGAACCTTTATTGAAAAAACTGGTAGTGCTTATGTGAGGTTTTTAAAAACCTGACCAACCCAGCGCCGCCGCAACCTCGTAGCTATTAGCTATTATGATTGCGGTAATACTGGGCCAGTGTCCATTTTGGACCCGACGCAATACGTTCAAAGTTTTAGACCTGTAATCTACCTAATTTGTTTCTTATAGTGCGTTTTTTTATATATTTTGTGTGTTGTGTGTGTCAAAAATAAATGTATTCTTCTTTTTCATTGGCCTGCTTCGCTAGGCCACAGGCTAGGCTTAAATTAGTTAACACTTAAGGAGTGTAAATGGTTTATCGCTATTTGATATCATTTGAAATTAAAACGCTTTCTTCCAACTTCGTAAGCAATAGTGTTAACATTGACACCTTATCAATTTCTATGTAATGTACGATAATGTCAAAGGATTAGTATTATCTTATCGCTACGCGGAAAATGAACACTTTCACATCTAGAGGTATACGTAGTAGATGAAAAAACATATTACTGCTAAATAATATGTTTTTAGGAATACCTTACCTTATGTGCGCGGTAACCTCTGCCTATTATCATCAGTCATCATCAGTTTAGCCGTAAAACGTCCACTACTGAACACAGGCCTCCCTCATGGATCTCCATGAGGGGTAGTTGCCATACTCACCACGCTTGGCAGGCGGGTTGGTGAGTGCAGTATAGGATGTTGAAACACGGAAAGACGCTGCTGCCCATCTTCCGGAGGTATCCCTTAGCAGGCTCTTACTGCATCCATGGGCATGAGAGGAGGGGTAATATTCTACTGCCGGCACCCCACAGCACTGCCTATTATAACAACTGCAATACCGCGGTGATCACGTTCACTAAGCAAATTACTCTTTATCTATAACTAGAAGTCGCCCGCGGTTTCACCCGCATCTTTGCTTACTGCTCCGCTCCCGTAGGGCGTAGCGTGATGTTATATAGCCTTTAGCCTTCCTCGATAAATGGGCTATCTAACACTGAAATATTTTTTCATATCGGACCAGTAGTTTCTGAGATTAGCACGTTCAAGCAAACAAACTCTTCAGCTTTATATAGTATAGATATATGTACATAGATGCGACACCGTTCTGTCCGAAGCTGGTATAAAGCAAAGTAGCAACATTTGTCTTTTTCCAACCTTCGCGATCACAACACATTATTTATCGCGTAAAATACCTTTATTCTTTCCCGACGTTTCGACTATGTTAGCACCAGCCCAGTTACATGTATATTATTTTTTTTATACGACTTAATGACGAGACATGCCGATGGCCTACCTGATGTAAAGCGGTAACCTCTACCTATTACAACTGCAATACCGCGGTGATCACGCTTACAAAGACGTTACCAGCGCTGCATTGCATTGCGCCCATCACCCTGAGACAGAGTTCTCAAGGTCTTTTGTGCCCTTAATTTCACCGGCACCCTTACCCTTCAAACCGGAACTCAGCAATGCAGACATTACTGCTTGGCGGCATACATAGGTATTGTGGTAGTAGTTTCCCAGATGAACTCTTCACAAAAAGTTCTACCACTACTAATAAAGCAGATACAATCAATAACGTTTCCCGGTATCGCATGCCAACTCCGCAACAGCAAGGCAAGGTAACACATTCGACACAATCACTGATTCGTCTCGATTGATTGCACAAATCAGAAAATGACATGAACGAAAATAAAGCAATTGTTTTCACCTTGGCGTACTGCGCATTCTAGTGAACACGCCATCTTTGTAGGTATCGAAACATTATAATAGACATGAACGACTTAAGAGGGGCCAATCCAACTTACTTTTCATACAACCGCTCGTACGTGGGTGTGGCGTCGTAATAGATCTTTCTATGAAACTTTTGATCTAATAGGTATCTTGTGCACTATATCTAGGTTTCTATCCAAACAAAAAATCAAAATTTGGAGAAACAAATTCAGTATAAAATTTGTTTCTCCAAATTTTGTTTGGAGTAAGTTGGATTGGCCCCTTAATGTCATATCTTGGCCTTTACACATGTCATATTTTTGACTCAAATCTTTAAAACCACAAGTTGAACTGCTTGTGCCAACCCTTTTCTATTTTATTACGATGGAAAAATTCTCTTGATTAAAAGGTTAATTTTGGTTTAATTGGACTAATTATTTAATCCCGAACCCCCAGCTCGTAACACTATATTGGTTTATCGGGTATTTATCGCGTCAGTACCTTTATTTTAATCCGGGCTTTTGTCCGGTTGATAGGTAATTACGCTATAAATACCGGATAAACCAATATAGTAATAATGTGTTGTGATCGCGTTAGTTTCAAAAAGACTGTAGATGATCCGTGTGCGAAAAGCAGCATCTTTATCTTATTCTTGTGTTTCATAATCTCAGTTTTATCTTATGATGTTAGTAACGAAGTTGTATATCCACAGTACATTGTAGAACGCCACGGAAAGACCCTACTACCCCAGTACCTTGGCATGTACCGGCTGACCGTCGACGGCATCGAACACTATCTAGTCGCAACACGGAATGTATTCTCCAACCACCTCAATATACACAGGTAAGGTACTATTACCGCCGTGGGGTGCCGGCAGTAGAATGACACCCCTCCTCTCATGCCCATGGATGCAGTAAGAGCCTGCTAAGGGATACCTCCGGAAGATGGGCAGCAGCGTCTATCCGTGTATCAACATCCCATACTGCGCTCACCAACCCGCCTGCCAAGCGTGGTGAGAATGGCAACTACCCCTCATGGAGATCCATGGGGGAGGCCTGTGTTCATCAGTGGACCTTTTATGGCTGAAATGATGAAACAGCGTCAGCGACTGGTATATTTATGCCGGTCAGGACGCTGCAGTGCCTGGGTCATTGTTAGATGGATTAGGCTTGCCCAGCACCTACCATATATTGCCATACCATCCTCCCAACTTAGCTGTTAGTCAGAGGAAAGAACAGGTTAATACGTCTGAAGCTGACTAAGGCGCGGGTTTCCTCGCGATGTTTTCCTGCACCGTTAAAGCACGTACGGAATATTTATACGCGGAAAGACGCTGCTGCCCGTATTCCTTGGCAGATTCTAACTGCATCCACAGGCAAGAGAGAAGAGGCAACATTCTACTGCCGGCACCCCACCTACTTTAAGAGAATAATCCATTTTGATCCCAATTTGTCATACCCTAACAATGGTGCCGATTCTGTTTTGCACTTCCTAAAACTGATAATAATTAGTGAAGTAACGTTTCGAAATTTAGAGCTGTCAGTGTCAAATTTGGTACAGTTGTAACGTTTAAATTTTAGAACGGCACTAAATTAATGGCCGCTAACATGGCCAGCCAAATAACATAAGAATTTATGAATTAACTTTGGCGAAATTGTGTAAAACCGAACAAAAAGCCATAAAATAAAAAGACAAGACAACCGAATATTTTTATGTCATCTCAGTCCGTTTTACGTTAATTGAATTAGCTAGTCAGTGCAACAACAGAATCGCCACCAATTTTCTGTTAACCGTGAACCTATGATGAATCTCGCGCCATTTTTGCGTATTCCAGAAAGTTCGACCTAAAAGGTTCAACCGTAGACCGCGAGGCGTCCGACAAGGAGCTAGAGAAGGAGCTGCCGACGCTCAAGGACAACGACTTCATCAAACAGGGCGTGCGCATCGACATCGGCGACGCAGCTAAGGACAAGCTGCTCGAGACGCTCACTGCTGATGTGGAGGTATGCCTTAAGGATGAACGAGTCGCTCATCTTTCCATACAAACGTGGAAGGCTAACTACTCCACTGTTTGACGTTAACCATCCAACACTAAGGATTATATCAATTTATCTCGTCATAATCTATGTTTGTATACACCCCAAACCGTAAAAAAAAGTATTTATTTAAAAAATACAAGCTTCTAAACTTTCGTATTTCAACACTGATTTTAGCCCAACTTTGGACGAAACTAAATAATATAAGGAGAAAGAAAACTCAAAAGTAAATACCGTTCCGACATAGTTTAATAATTCAAAAGTTGAAATAAATGTTATTTTGAAAAGATTACACTCAAGTTTTTCTATAATAACCCTTGTGCTAAAAGTCTATTCACATATTTTTGCGCGGTCGGTTTAGTAATAAATCATTGTGCATTTCATTCTAGCGCGCTGGTTAACATGTGAATATGTCGTAGGAGTGTCTTAATAAATAAATAAACACACTATGTTAGGTCAGATAGCATACATTTAGGCCGCGCTCACTGACGACTTTGCCTCCGCGACTAGTTGGACCTTAAGGCAATCATTCTTTATCACTATATTGGATTATCGGGCATTTATCGCGTTATTACCTTTACTTTGATTAATCCCAAAGTTGTGTCCGGCAGGGTGACTAAGTATCTCGCGACAGGCCCGCAACAGGCATTCGGTGCTGTCAAACGTCAAGTTTGTATTAGAGAACAGCAAGGAATTGACATTTGACAGCAACTATCGCCCGTTGCAAACCTGTCGTGGGATACCTAATCATCCTGCGGATTGCACCTGGTCGCAGTCGCGGGGAGACCTGCAAGTCTGCGAGCTGTCGGTCTATCTGTCGCGACCACGACCAGGTGTGCAAGCCGCAGGATGATTAGGTATCGTGATAAAATCGCGATAAAATAGGGAATTACCCGATAATCGAATAAAGTGAAATAAATAATGTGTTGTGATCGCGAAAGTTTCAATAATTCTTTGATTTGTCAACGAAAAAACAGACTTCGATGAGATAAGCTGTATTGCTTTAAAATACTTAATTAAATTAAAACTTATATAGTTTCCTCATGGATGCCATTGTCAGAACTAGACCAAAACTAGGACTACACTTATTAATTAAACAGGACCACACGGGAAGCACCAGCTTTCAAATAAAAAAAGAATCATAGAAATCGGTTCACCCTATCGAAAGTTCTGAGGTAATAAAACAAAAAAAATAATTGAGAACCTCCTCCTTTTTTTAAGTCGTTTAAAAAACATACTCCTTATATAAAGACAGACAAACATTGTATTTGTGAATAGCTACATTTTGAGATAGATTATTCAACAATAGAGTAACGTTAAAAAAACATGTTTAGGGTTTCGTAGAAAAACAAGAAACTCTAAGGGTTTCTCTTTGTCTGTCTGTCCGTCCGTCACTGGCTATGCGAAGAGACTTAAGAGATTAGTCCTAGAAAGTTGTTATTTTGCATAGACATATTAAATAATAACGCTACAAAATACTTAAGTATATCAGTGTGTCTAACATGAGTTGTCACTGTTAGATCGCTTGCCGTTACTAGAGTAGTAATAGGACGTTACTATGACGTCTGTCAGATTTGTGACTCATGGTACCGAATTCTAAGCAAATGAAGCCCAAACAACAGTCTCTGTAGTTATAGTTTACTGCGTATTTTATTATCAAACTATCCGCTAGAGGCGCTGTACAAATTTCCATACATTTTATTAACTAGCGTCGCTAGCGAGTATAGACTGAGAAAGCTCATGGTAGACCTAGAGTCATTCCCATGAAAGAAGTCCCGCAGCAAATTCGCTAAGCAAATTGTAAATGTAATTGTAATTGTTGATATGCATTGCGCCCGTCACCCTGAGACAGAGATGTATTGTAAGGTCTCATGTGCCCGTAAGTCCCGCGGCAAATTCACTAAGCACGCGACCAGCGCTGATAGCAGTAGATATGCATTGTGCCTGTCACTCTGAGACAGAGTTGTATTGTAAGGTCTCATGTGCCCGTAATTTCACCCCTACTCACCCGTAATTACACTCATACTGGCGCCCCGTCTGTGGGACTTCGTTCATGGGAATGACCAGGCCGCTTTGCCCGCAGTTCCTAACGAAGCTGCACCTGATGGACTACTCGCTGCTGCTCGGCGTGCACGAGTGCGGGCGCGGCGAGGCGGAGTGCGAGGCGGCGCGCGCGCGGGACGCCGAGCGCGACTCCGCCTCCGCCGACACCGACTCCGACACCGACACCGAGAACCGGCACCATCCGGAGAGGTCAGTGGCCGCGTGTCCGCAGTTCCTAACGAAGCTGCACCTGATGGACTACTCGCTGCTGCTCGGCGTGCACGAGTGCGGGCGCGGCGAGGCGGAGTGCGAGGCGGCGCGCGCGCGGTACGCCGAGCGCGACTCCGCCTCCGCCGACACCGACTCCGACACCGACACCGAGAACCGGCACCATCCGGAGAGGTCAGTGGCCGCGTGTCCGCAGTTCCTAACGAAGCTGCACCTGATGGACTACTCGCTGCTGCTCGGCGTGCACGAGTGCGGGCGCGGCGAGGCGGAGTGCGAGGCGGCGCGCGCGCGGGACGCCGAGCGCGACTCCGCCTCCGCCGACACCGACTCCGACACCGACACCGAGAACCGGCACCATCCGGAGAGGTCAGTGGCCGCGTGTCCGCAGTTCCTAACGAAGCTGCACCTGATGGACTACTCGCTGCTGCTCGGCGTGCACGAGTGCGGGCGCGGCGAGGCGGAGTGCGAGGCGGCGCGCGCGCGGGACGCCGAGCGCGACTCCGCCTCCGCCGACACCGACTCCGACACCGACACCGAGAACCGGCACCATCCGGAGAGGTCAGTGGCCGCGTGTCCGCAGTTCCTAACGAAGCTGCACCTGATGGACTACTCGCTGCTGCTCGGCGTGCACGAGTGCGGGCGCGGCGAGGCGGAGTGCGAGGCGGCGCGCGCGCGGGACGCCGAGCGCGACTCCGCCTCCGCCGACACCGACTCCGACACCGACACCGAGAACCGGCACCATCCGGAGAGGTCAGTGGCCGCGTGTCCGCAGTTCCTAACGAAGCTGCACCTGATGGACTACTCGCTGCTGCTCGGCGTGCACGAGTGCGGGCGCGGCGAGGCGGAGTGCGAGGCGGCGCGCGCGCGGGACGCCGAGCGCGACTCCGCCTCCGCCGACACCGACTCCGACACCGACACCGAGAACCGGCACCATCCGGAGAGGTCAGTGGCCGCGTGTCCGCGCCTCGGCGCATGGGAGAGGGCCGTGTCTGTGTGTCAACGTCTCGTAGCTTGGAGGGGTCATGTCAACGTCTCGTAGCTTGGAGGGGTCATGTCAACTTCTCGTAGCATGGAGGGGTCATGTCAACTTCTCGTAGCATGGAGAGGTCCGTGTCTATGTATCAACGTCTCGTAGCATGGAGAGGTCAGAAAAAGATAATCTTAATATATACTATCGGTTGAGCACCGGTTTGGCGCCATCTACGGGTTAAACACTATATTTTTTTTTATTATTATTGTTATTTATTATTTTTATTCTACATTATTTATTAGTTTTTTCGTGGTCTTGCTTTTAGTTTGTTATGTCAACTGTGACGAATATTATAGGGAAGAAAACTTTAAAGAGTTTGCGGGCGCAATATGTAGAATGGCCGTGAACTTTGAAGAAGTCTGAGGCCTATGCTAAAAAGCAAAACAGCATTCAGAAGTCTATCGATGTCTGAATGTTACCAATCAAATGGTATTTTACTGTAAAACTAAAGTTTTAATATTGTTATTAAAGGCTCTCTTCCAGCTAGAATGTCCACTGCTGGACAAAGGCCTCTCTCATTGATCACTAAGTACGGATCATGAGGGGTTGTTGCCATCCTCACCTTGCTTGGCAGGCGGTTTGGCGAGCGCAGTACAGGATGCTTAGACACGGAAAAACGCTGCTTTCGGAGGTATCCCTTGGCGCATTCTTACTGTACCCTTGTACTTTACCGTCAAAGAGAGGAGGGGCAACATTCTACTGCTGGAAACTTACGGCTTGTAAAGGTCGAAAATATTCAAATTCAAATAATAATATTGCATGTAATCTAATTTTAGTAACCATAATCGTAATTTATTTAACCATTTTCTATTTTATGTCAATAACCTGTTTTTGTAAAAACTCTGTTTACTCAATATAAATTTATATTATAGCAGTACGTACATAAGTTTATGTTACAATCAAGTTATAATTTACCATTATGTAACCTCATTGTTTAAAGTGGTTGTGACGTGTTCTGTACGTTAAATAAACAAATAAAATAAAATAAATGATTTATTCAGTAATAAAAGTTACAAAAGTTTTAGCCAGGGTTAGTGAAAACACCTTTTAAGTATTATTTATATATATACCTATTGATGTTATAGATTGTCTGTGATTTGCAGATGGGGCTACAACACTCCGCCCGACAGTCCGCGCGGCTTCGCGCGCCAGTCGTCCCTCAGATACGAGGGGATCATACCTGAGCTAGACATTTACGCCATACCTAGTCAAGATGGTAAGACTTTCCATTGTTAGGAACTAGCTTTTTAGGGTCCCGTACCGTACCCAAAGGGTAAAAACGGGACCCTATTACTAAGACTCCGCTGTCCGGCTGTATGTCTGTCACCAGGCTGTATCTCATGAACCGAGATAGATGATCTACTTCTGTTGCCGCTATAACAACAAATACTAAAACAGAATAAAATAAATATTAAATGGGGGCTTTTTTCTCGATATTAATAACGGCAACAGGTAGCGGACGCTTAAACTATTTACAGAATATTTAGTTGTATATTCATTTTAAAGATAAATAATTAAAATCCAAAAGTGTGTGGCGCTACCTCGAAAACAAGTTGTTTTGCCACATAATGGTACGGAACCCTTCGTGCGCATGTTAGACTCGCACTTGGCCGATTTTTTATGACTTTGTTCCTAAGGTAAAAGTAAGGTATAAAGATGTAACAAAGGCAAAATATCATACAAACGAAAATGAATTCCATCATCTAATCCTATGGGAACTAAGTTGTGGGACATTTACTGTATTTACCACACCACCATTATTAATATTTACCATACCACCAACATTAATATTTACCATACCACCAACATTAATATTTATCATACCACCAACATTAATATTTACCATACCACCAACATTAATATTTACCATACCACCAACATTAATATTTACCATACCACCAACATTAATATTTACCACACCACCAACATTAATATTTACCATACCACCAACATTAATATTTACCATACCACCAACATTAATATTTACCATACCACCAACATTAATATTTACCATACCACCAACATTAATATTTACCATACCACCAACATTAATATTTACCATACCACCAACATTAATATTTACCATACCACCAACATTAATATTTACCATACCACCAACATTAATATTTACCATACCATCAACATTAATATTTACCACACCACCAACATTAATATTTACCATACCACCAACATTAATATTTACCATACCACCAAAATTAATATTTACCATACCACCAACATTAATATTTACCATACCACCAACATTAATATTTACCATACCACCAACATTCATATTTACCATACCACCAACATTCATATATACCATACCACCAACATTCATATTTACCATACCACCAACATTAATATTTACCATACCACCAACATTAATATTTACCATACCACCAACATTCATATTTACCATACCACCAACATTCATATATACCATACCACCAACATTCATATTTACCATACCACCAACATTCATATTTACTATACCACGAGTAAGCTTCATACAAATAAGGTGTACTAGCATTTGCAATGTGTAATATTTGCAGGTGCTCCAAAGAAAGAAATATACTTCGTTGCCCTTATTGATGTGCTGACGCATTATGGAGTCAAAAAGCAGGTGAGATATTCATATAACTTTTTCTCTTTGTCTTTTTTAATAGTTAGATAACAAGGAGGTTATATTCGTGGTTTTCTTTTCAATTACTTGATAGTGCTTAAAAAAGAAATACAATAATTGCATAAAAATAGCATAGAAAAACCACTAAGGATTGTATTATTAGCTACTTGAGTCTAAGTGGGAGCTAATAACTAAATTACTTATAACAATGTAAGAGTTACTATTAAGTATAAGCCGGTTCATTAAAGAAAGGAATCTTAAATGGCGGCAAGTACTTGCGTTGACAGATAGTACAGTCAGCATACAAAATTTCAAGTTAATGTTTTTATTCAAGTTAAAATTAATAAAAACCAGACATTAAAGAATTTTTGTTGTTTTCATTGGAAACTTTTTCTACTTTTTTTCGGGGTGAAATGACTATGTCCGTTTCTGAACTCCCTGACAACGATATAACAAAATTTCAGGAGGATTCTTATCATGATGTGGTTTAAATAAAAAACGAATATAATAAAATTTTTAGGTCATTTATGAATACTATCTATGAGACGGTCCTTCACCAGGATCATCAATATTAAACAAATAAACTACTTCTTAAACCATTTAAACTATAATAAGTACATATATTATAATAGTTTAATTGATTTAGTAATCGTTATTATCGTAGTTACATTGGTTTTTAATTGCATTTTATTTTAATACTGAGTTTTTAAATAAAGAAGATAAAAAGACACATCAAGATTGTTTACCTTTAGTTAAGTTATCTACAACAGAGTCAGAGCAGAGTTTCCTACAGACATACCTTCTTTTTTTATCTTCACTATTGTGCTAATTGATAATTCCGTGGCCATGGAAGCTCGAGCATTACTATGCTCGAATGGATGATAACGTTCCAAATTTTTTTCTTCTTCAAAATAGTTAATGACATTATACACTATTTGACGTGTGTCACTATGTATAATCTTCCCTCGCTTTCGAAGAGACATAATTACTATCTCCGCACAGTCCACAAGTCCAAACAACACAACAACAACGAAACTTAACAATAAAACAAAACTTAACAATAAAACAAAACTTAACAACAATAACAAACAGATAACAAAGGAAAAATAACAGAAAACTATAACAAGGTACTCGTAAAAAGGATCACTGAGCGCGTCTAGACAGCATGGAAGCAAATCAAGACTGATTTTTTTTTCTGCTCACGGTACGCGCGAGAGTGAGTAAAGACGGCACTAGTGTGCGAGCGAGAGAACATGATAAGCGCCGCCATTTAAGATTCCTTTCTTTATTGAACCAGGTTATATATACATTATTATTAATTTCTGAGGTTGACATTGATATACAAAAAATAAGTAAGTTACTTTGTATCTTACTTACACCCGACTTTCAACCTTACTTTCAAGGTCTGTGAGTCGCTTAAACCTACTATTTATAATGCTTTGCTGTAAATCTAATTAAAATTTGCCTTCAATATTCTCCTAATGCATTCTCAATTCATCGCAATAACGCTGCAAAAAGCTGGTATGTGTAAAATAATTATTTAGACTGTAGTCTCTTGTGAGAAATCCCTTTTGTTGCCACTACACCATAGAGAACATACCTTGTGACGTTCACCATCACCAATTAAGGCGCATCCTTTTATTACGTCACACGTTAAGGGGGAGGAGAGGGGTCGACGAAGTGTGACACTGTGTATGTGACAGGGAAAGAACCTAAAATTCGTGACGAAATCATAAAATTGGTGTGTCGTAATTTCGGGATGGCTCCTTTAGGTCGTGTTGGCCAAGTGGTATGGACCCCCGACTTTCAATCCGAAGGTCGTAGGTTCTATGCCGGCAGTGCACCAATGGATTTTTCTTTGATTTCCACATTTTAACACTTGCTCTGACGGTGAAGGAAAACACCGTAAGGAAACCCGCGGCTAGTTAGATTTAGACGTATTGACGTTTTCCCTCTGACTAGTAGCTGACTTAGGTGACAGGTAGGTATACATAGGTGCTGGGCAAGCCTAATCCATCTAATAATGTCCCAGGCATTGCAGCGTCGCATACAGCAAAATACCAGTTGCTGACGCTGTATAAATCATCTACGATGCAAAGGCCTTACACCACCTTGATGTCATGTCACCAGAAGAGAAGTTTTAGTGAAACACGCCGCTAACAAATTGATTGTAAAAAGCTATTCGAGGTCCCCAAAGCTGGAATACAATTTTTCTTCAAATTAAAGTCTAGTTGCTCACGATACGACACGTAGTTAATCGATGTAACGCCATGACCAACGCCACCTATGACCAGAAATGGTATTAAGTTATACTTTTCAGTATATGTATGAAATCATCTATTTACATCATAGTTACTATCATTGATATAAAAGCATAGATGAGCCCTCACCGTACTGAGACCGCGCCGTTGTGTTTCCAAACGATATCAGTGAGCTCACTCATGCAAGAAAGAGAAAGTAGAGTTTGCAAATTATGTGGGAGAAAAAGAGATAAAACTATGTTTTCGGTACGCGTGGCGTGTTGCGCATTCGTCGGCAGTATTGTAAACACAATGCCAGAGTTTTTGAAGTGAGGGCTCATCTATGCTTTTATATCAATGGTTACTATACGTAAAATTCTCTTGTTTTCTTAAATAACTTTATTTAGGCAATCATGACTAATAAATATAATATCTACATCTGCAACACGTCTTACTGTCACACAAATAAACTTCTAATCATTAGTTTCAAAGCTACAATATACCCAAATCAACACCAATTAGAAAACACCCAAGTCCAAGGTCGCACGAGATAATTACACTAATTGGCTTTTCGACCGCTAGTTCAAACCCACCTCTGCTAGTTTAGAAATAGTTCGATAGTAAAACTGACAATGGCTATTATTACACGTCACGGTTACCAAACAAGTGACAAACATTTGCACCTTACTTATGACCGCTGATTAAATTTACCATCACTTATAGGCCAATTTTTGATATGTAACACAACTGTAAAAAATCCGACACTAAGGTATTTTTATAATCAAATCAACGTTTATAAGTAAGAGGATTAGTTTCAGATTTTGCTTTGATATGTGCTAATGATAGCACATTTATTTATTTACTTTAATTATAACGGTACAACACCAATTACAATAATTAAAGAAAAAAACAAAAATGAACATAGGTAATTAAACGTAAAATAATAATCATAATTTCCATAATAATAATATTAATAAAATATATATATATATATAACAATTGAAAAACAATACCTAATCATCCATCCTTCTCACAGAAACACAAACACTGACAATATATCCAGCCATCCATGCGCAAACAAATCAAAGCAAAATCTGTATATCTTGACATTGACAGTGGAAGAATGATATGAATCTTAAAAGTAAACACTTTGTTTGTTGGCTAGTTTTGCTATGCACAAATGTTTTTCGAGCTTACACATGTTTTTCTCGCGTAATTCGCCTTTATTCACCGGTTTCGGGTCGGCTGGATCGTACCAGGGTCTTAGTCTGCTATCAAAATCATGTCGGAATAGCCAATAATTGGTTGAGACTGATTACGTATGGCAGGTCGTCAAAACTAAACCAAACATCGGCCGCTAATTATAAACATACGATGTTATATTGAAAATTTATCAAATTCCTTTGACGTCGTCGTTTTGAGCCGTAGGCTGGGCGTATTCGCTTGACGTATATCATTCATTATCGATTTTCAAAAAAAGTCTTATTTTTTACAAAAAATTACAGAACATATTCGCTGCTCAATGATAATTTAGGTATAATTGTAATCTATACAGAACTATGTTATACTATTTATGCATTTATTTATTTGGCCGCGGTATAACTATAAAAAAACATCAAGATAATATTTAAAATAAGGTACTACTTTGCGTTTCAGGCGGCGAAGGCAGCGAAGACGGTGAAGTATGGAAGCAACGTCGACGGCATATCGACCTGCGACCCGGAACAGTACGGGAAGCGGTTTATCGAGTTCGTGGCTAAAGCTATCGAGGGTAATTAAGGTCCTACGCTGATTCGTGAGTGCGGATTGGTCGCTGGAGCGGATTGATGCGTAGTTGAGGTGAGAATCCATTATGGTATCGGAATCGATTCGGTGGTTATAATACGTGTGGGTAATCGTGCTATTCAAAAAGACAAATTGTTCATTTGGACACCAAGGCCACATAAAAATGTCAATTTACAAAAGAAAATCAAAATTAATAAGAATTAGTTCGCTTTAGAAAACTTTTTATTCCAAAGTGAGGAAAAGAAGCGAAAAAGAAACTTCTCTTTTACACTTGTGATGGGCTGGGTCGGTGTTGTAATTGAATGTCGTTGTTTAGAAGGAAAGTTGGTATAAGAGCTGCATTACGCCTGCCGTTAACTGCTGTTAAATTTTAAATGTCTTCACCTCTGCCGCGCGTGTACCTCAGACCAGCCCTCGCGCGAGAACTATTGCTACCACCACGAACCTCAAGTGACCATTATCACCGTACTACAAATATCACTGGCAATAATAGGTTCTCACTTGACTCAACTGACTGACAATGCTGGTCATAACACGCCCTCTAGTCACCAATCCGGACGGTGGACAGTAAAACCAGAGTACGAAGGAAACTAGCGCGAAGTAGCGTGAAGCTGACCGTCAGTTTATTGTCCACATTTCGAATAGTGATAAGTGCCATTCGAAATTTATACAGTACGAGTTTATTGTCCACATTTCGAATAGTGATTGTATCATTCGACATTGATACAGTAAGCAGGGGAAACATTCTCGATAGAATTTTCGCTGGTTTTGCAGGATATGCTTCGAACTTTCGAGAATGTGAACGGATTGGTTTCGTACGCGATGCTTCTTTTAACGCGACGGATGATAGTAATGGACTATTTATGATTGGTATAAGGATAAAGAAGTGATTTGGAAAAATAAGAAACTGTATTTTGTCACGTGTAAAAATCAATGCACGTGGATGAGAATGAAACAGTATTTTTGTTTAAATAGACAGTTAATTATCTATTCTAAACTTAAAGTGACACTTTATGTGCTAAATTATTAAAGTAATTGGGTTTCAGGGATCGCTTTGTCGATTCAGAAAGGTCAATCATTGGACTGGCTTTGTTTTTGCCCACGATTGGTATAGCAGACTTAGCCACTTGATAGTTCTTCCTTCAATAAAAATACGTAGGCTACGTCCACACTGATATGTGGCTTCCTTTGCGCCTAGGGCCTAGGAACTTACACCTAGTTAGGCGCCGTTCATTTACGACGTAAGACAATGTAACCTATTTTCTGAACCCTCTCCCTCCCCTATGTAAGATTGAATAAGATTTAGATGAACCTAACCCTCTCCCCCGTTCAATGTTACGTAAGATTAGTATTTACCAAAATAATGCAACAAGAGTAAATCATCTTACGTATTAAAATAACGGCCAAGGGGCCGTTCGTAAGGACGAACTAGCGAAGGCGCAGAGTTCGCAGTGCGACCGGTTGTTAGAATTCTAGAACGTTAATTTCGCTTCGCTACTCGCTATGTGGCCCAAGCCACCTGGCAGTTTGTGCGTAGCCTCGGCCTTTTTTCATAATATCCTACTTTATCAAAAAGGGATAATTCTAGAACGTTCGTTTCGCCTCGCTACGCTCAAGGTGGCCCAAGCCGCCTATCAGTTTCTACGTAGCCATAACCTTTTCTCATTATATCCTACTCTATATCAAAAAGGGAGAATTCTAGAACGTTCGTTTCTCTTAGCTGGGTGTCTCGAGCCGCCTGTCAGTTTGTGCGTAGCCTTACTTAGCCTTTTCTCATTATATCTTACTCTCTCTATCAAAAAGTAAATTGTGCAGGGTGATGTAGGTTTCATATTCGGACGGTAGTTTGATATTATAAAATCGCTGAAAGGAGCATCGCGTTTCTATTGTTATCTTGTCAGGTTTACTTGCACCAATAGTGTTTTTAATCGTGGAAGAATTAATATGCAGGTATGCTACTCTTAATAATCTATGTATCGCGATTTCAATCCACTTATAATAGTTATGATATGACAAACGATTGTAACTTATTCTATACTCGCGTACGATTGGACTGCGGTAATAAAGGGACGAAATTAAATGATTGTGTCGCTGTAGACGGTGCCGCAATTAACTCTATCAGTTCCATAATACATGGTAAGAATAAGCTGTGGATCGCAGTGACTGGAAGAAATGTTGGGACCCCTTGGCCAAACGATGGGATCACCGTAACAGAATTCCATTATGTCCCTTGTGGTGATTTCGACGTAGACGTATAGATTTGATTTTGATTATTGAATTTGAGTATATGCTTCATGTTTAATTTTGTAAGCTAATCTGATTAAAATTGGGAATGTATGCTTTATTTATTGGTACTTATCAATACTACACACAATATGACCACTGTGCTACTTATGTCTTCAAGCCAGAACTTCACTACACGATTCAGAGCTAAATGGTGCAACTAAACCTAAGACGGTTAGTGAGTAAGACTTTGAAATGCAAATAAAATTCAATGATAAAGTAGACAGGTCCATAGTTGGATATTAGCGTAATATTGGCGAAAATGTTAGTCGTTAATGTTCCATTTAATTACACTTGTCTGTTTGACTGTCAGTAAGGCTGACGCAAACCGAAGTCAGTTAAAATTGCAATCCGTTTTCTAATATTAGGGCTTATTCCTATGACGTCATAGGGCGGACAGTCAAGTGAGAAATACTTGATTAATAATCGTTTCATGCGTTTTGGTGTCACACGTTTTGTACTATCAAAGACAAGGGATTTGTGGAGGAAAGTAACAATAAATTGTGATTTATATGTAATTTCGCACCGATTGCATTGCTGACCGTTTAAGGACCTGTGCTCGTCTTCGGACCAATGACATAACACCAATAATAATAATAATATTCTCAAGTACATTATATTCTTATAATAAGAACAGTTGAATTTTGAACTTTATCCTTAGTAGAGAACAAAAAATCGGTTGGGTTTAGTTTTACCATTGTATCACTATCGAGTTCAACATTAGCAAGATAGATGGCGTTGGTAAAAATGAGGCGACTTAAATTGAAATTACAAGTTTACATTCTGAGCATCATACCTGCAAAAGTATTTACCATACAGTTTAAAACTTCAATAGAGATACAATGATTTAACCTCAAACAGTTTAGTGTGATTTTCAAACTTAGCAATCCTTAAGCTTTCTCCTCTCTTCCCTACACGGTTTTCTTGAACTGATAAAAAGCACATCTCATCGTTTTCAATCGTTAGCCTTTATATTCAGCTATCGTAGTTAAATTATATAAAATGTTGATATCATTAGAGGTTCGTGTTATAATGCGAGTATGATAAACCTGTTGGATGGCGTCGAATTCTTCACTCAAGTTACCATAATGATGTGGCTGGTTTTAGAATTACGTTGTTTCGGATACGATTCTTAGAACCCAGAGCTGTAAGCGTAGCGAGGCAGAGTGTCATAAACATCATAATACTTTATGCAGTGTGATGTGATATCGCTGTCTAGCTTTGTTTAAAACCGCTGTATAAATCATTTGAAGAGAATTCAACGTGATCCAAACAGATCGTTATTGCGCCGTCGAATTGTCAAATTATTACAATGTATACTTGTTTAATATCGGCCTTACACTTGTAATCGCCTTTATCCATATTGTATAAAGTTATACGCGTTGTTAAATTATGAAATTGGCTTGTTAATGTAAGGAGTTATTGAAATTTTGGAAATGTTTGCATCAATGCACAGGGTTTGCAATGATACGTTACACTCTCGTGAGGTTCTCAAAGGAAATGCTACGATGTTTACACACAAAGATAATTGTTTTGTCAGAAAAAGGGTATTATATCTTGGCAACATATTGCCTGAGGAAGTTATCAGGAAACGTTAAGAGAAAACTGCTTTATAACAAAAATAAACCTCATTATGAACACATGTGTGATGTTAGCCGCGACTGAAAAGCGTAACATATCGCAGTTACTGTATTCACGCTAGCAAGATTGGTGCGCGCAAAGTTATTTGATAGAAATTTTGATGATTTTATTTGACCAAAAGAAATGTAATAGTTTTGTCGTTTTGCCAACTATACCTAACTAGTTCGCTTAGTTTCTGTCTAGCATTTTAAAAATAATACTACCTATGTTGTAAGATTTTGTTATTTATTATTCTATTTCGATTAAGACTTTTCTATTGTTACAAGTACTAGCTAGCCCTGGGATATCACTTGAAATTACAGTTAAAATAACTTATCGATAGACAGTTTCGATCAGGACTTATTAATTGTATCTTTAATTTCTAGAGATACTGGGTAATAGCGGTCTATTTGTGATGTATTTTATGAAAATATAATGCTAGCTGTTTATGTAGATTCTTCTAAAGGTTTTGTACTTTTGGTATGTACCATACCTAGGTTTGCTTGTCTTTATCAATTCTATCACAATTGTATTGCCTCTTATCCTGCTTTGCGGCAGAGCTTTTAGTATAAAGAAAAGTATTTCCTACAGAACCTAAATGAAATCTAACATTAGGTTTGTTAGGGTTTGAAAGGTAATACTATAATAATATCAGTGTTCAATTCCATATGTATAGTATATGCTTTATGTACTTCGCATATCTCTTAACCGCGTTATAAAATTCAGTCAGAATATTAAGATCCCACATGATTTTATAAGAAATTTACAATAATTGGACCTTCTATGCCTCTATTCCAAATGATTACTTCAAAAGTTAAGTTTTGTGATAGTGATTTTACTTTTATATGTTAATTTTACTGTAGACCTCAAAAATGTTTAGTATTTTTGATTTGTAAGATGGCAAGAGACCTTCTTGAACTATTCCAAGTAAAAGTTTCTAAGTCTGTGTGTATTCACGGTGTTCCACTAGAAGATTTGTGAGTCTACTTCTGGTACAACCGTAATGCCCAGATGACGATGTTGCCATTGTATAGTTCGGAAAATATTTACTTTAGAAGCAATATAATGGACTCTAGGAAAGGACACAAATCCAAACTATTGTGAAGCGTTGAAAACGTAAGTATTGTATGTGCAGTGCAGACAATAAATGAATCCTGCCAAAATGAATATTTATCGGCGTTAGCGCCCCAGTCTATACACATTTTAGCTCCATTCTGTTGCTGCTAAAGTTTTGCCGACGTTAAGAAATAATTTGGTAGTGTTTATAATTATTAATGTTTTTTTTTATTGTTGTTATACGGTGACGGACGGCCGCCCCGATGTTGCAGCATATTTATAACGATAGCTTTGCTAAACTTAATTCTTATTCGGCGTGTAAGCAAGTCGTTTGAAATGTTAATTCTCTAGTCTACAATAATTCTTGTAAAGACGAAATGTATGAAAATAATAAAACTTAATTTTTTAATTCGGTTTATAAAGTTTCTGCAATGTGTGTTTTTATTATACTCTGCTTTCCTGTAGCTATCTATAACCATATTTATTTGTGAGTATTGATAGCTATGGGGTGCCATTGCACCCCACGGCGATGCAGTAAGAATCTGCCAAGGGATACCTCTGGAAGATAGGCAACAATGTCTTTCCATGTATCACCATCCCGTACTGCGCTTGCTAACACGCCTGCCAAGCGTGGTGAGTATGGCAATAACCCTTCATACAATACGAGATCCATGGAAGTGGCCTCTGTCTAGCAGTGGACGTTCTACGGCTGAGGTGATGATGATAGGTAATGAATGAGACATTAATTTCAAACATTCCTACCTGAACATTTTCTTGATAGTGATTAGAATTTAGACCACAGCATTATTTGGACGAACTAGGGCACAGGCTTAAGTTTTACTATGATTACTAGTGTATTTATCATGCATTTATACTGTTCTATGATTAGGTGGTTGATAGAAAAAAAGGCTTGAAAATGAGATTAAAAATAATTTTATTATAAACATCCCCACCGAGATCAATAACCTAGTCCATCCTTGTCTTGACGTGTTTCTCTGTGATCTTGTCCTTCTCAATAATGTAAACCACCGCTCCCCAGCCGGAGATGGCATCGCGATCGGCGGCATTCACCAGGGCCTGAAACATTAAAAAAGTTCATACCATATTTGTTTAATTTATTTATTTATTAGGAAAACCAGCAGCACATAAATACAGAAAAAATAGACTTACAAAACATTAGGCTAATAAAAGGTTTTCAAGTAAAGAAATAAAAAAATTGACATGTAATGCTGGACAAATCACACAGCATCGTCTAGCCCCAAGCTAAGCAGTGCTTGTGTTATGGGGATGACTGATATACTTAATACATTGACTACATACATAGATAGATATTTTTATTATAATATATAGAAAAACACCCTGAACAAATATCTGCAGATCGTACAGACATTTGTCCCGAGGCGGGAATCTAACCCGCAACCCCTTGCGTCGCAGGCGGACCTTTGCTCGCTGCGCCACAGAGCTCGTCAATTATGTATTGATTGTATGAAGTATTGTGACATAAATCCAATAAAATTTAAGGTAGATAAGACAGACCTATACTTCAGCCAAATTTGATGTGAACTGTAGGTAAATAAACGACCAGTTAACCTAAAAATATTTTTATACAATTTTATCAATAACTGTGTGTTGGCAATCACTCCCTTCATTATAAATTATTGTACTTAGTAAGCAGCGACTTTGAAGTGTCGAAGTTTGTTCATTCTAGTAGCGCCAAGCGGTAGTGCCTAAGAACACGCCAACAGAAGAAGAAGAAAGGCGAATTTGGCTGAAGTAGTTCTTTAGAGCAGCATATTTTTTCTTTCTATTTGTTAACCCTTAGAGAAGAATAAGGATGGAAAATTAGATAGGTACTTAATTTGTTATTGGTATTTACCTGTGAAATAGTTTCAAAAAGCTCATCAGGCTTAAGGTTGGGCTCCCACAGGGCTTCACACATACCATACAACTGCTCTGAGCAAGTTCCTGATACTACAAAGTCTTCTGGCTCATTGGGGCAGCCAATCTGTGAAAATAACATTGGCATTATGGATGACTCACGCTAGACCGTGTCGCGTCCGAGCCGAGGGCTGGCCGTAGCACGGTCGACTAATATTATATAGGTATATTTAGTATGGACACACCATCGAGGACATAGCGAATATAGAGGAAATGTCATTTTTTTTGTCTAAACAACAATTCCTAAACAACAACAAATAATTGTACGGAAAAGTACACAGGTCGGCTGTTGGCGCCTGTACTGTCAAAGGCGAGAGACAGTTGTCATTGCATTAGTGCAAAGCACTAACGTGTTAGGGAATTCTTATGACCTTATTTCCCCTCTATAGGATATGTGCTCCATGGGACACACGCTATGCCGAGCGGCAACCGAGTGACGGCCGAGCAATGGACAGCGCTCGGATTCGGCTCGGACACGACGCGGTCTAGCGGGAGTCATCCTTTATACTTTCACTCACAACCAATACTCATATACTACATGACCAATTAATATTAAACATGGTCAAGGCGGAGATTAGGACGACTGCAACAAAATACATAAATCGCAGCTAGCACACCACCCCTAATTATAATTTTGGTGGGAATACCAGATCTACATACACTGATGTCCTGCATTGAGGTGTATTGTCCATTGACCCCACGACACTACACCCCGGCGCCCTAGCCAACCCAACTCCTCAACCAGAGAAGGACACTTGACTATCTGGAAGACACCCGCGACATAGACGCACTCACCATCCCTATTAGCTAATAGCCATTCTTAAGATGCGTTGCGTACAGAATGTGAAACGTATCATGCAATGGAAGAATTCGCCGTCACTTAGTTTGGACGTCTTATGCGTGCGAAATGTGCATTTTACACGTACACTGCGAGCATTACAATATTATATATATATTGCAGCAAACATGCAATGATGGTAGAATGATACGTTTAATGTTACGTTTCACCAGCCTGTACGCACCTTTTTACAATCAAGCTACCAAAAGTGATGGAAACGACAAAACATCGAAAAGGTAGACCACAGGCTCCAGTAAAATAAAGGAAAGTGCCACATACCATAAGTCATCATCATCTTCTCATCCCACCCTTAAGACTTTGCTGTTCACATCCACTGCTGGAGATAGGCTAGTAGTCTGGGATGTGTATGTGATGCTCCTAGGCCCCTGAGGTGCTTACCTTGGCAGATTTAACTAATTTCTTTTTCAGAAAAAGAAGATATTTGAATTGTTACTTTGTTAGCCACCATTGATTGTCCAATATTGTTGGGATATTAGTGTTCTGTGGTCCAATTCCATTGATGGTCATAGCAAAAACATCTTTTTTAAAAAAAAAGCTATGCTAAGAATGTGAGGAGATCTTGTTATTGGTCTGGATATCAGAAAATAAGCCAGGATAAAGGTATGTTTCTTGTCTGTTAAATGGTTTTCTTCTTCTATCTTCTAATAAATATTTTACAGCAAGGGATTGAGTGCCTACCACTATACTGATAGGTTACAAATTTATTCCCTTCTGCTTAATTGGGCTCAGTGTTAGACCTTGGCTCCCTCATGAGGGAAGGTGGTGTTGGGGTCAACCGAGGAAACATTGGCAGGATGAACTTGTTACTTTTGACAGAGGATGGTGCGAGTCTGCAAAGGATTGGGATGGTTGGGAAGACTTTAGGGGAGACCTTTGCCTAACAGTGAGACAATAGAGGTTAAATAAGACTAAGACTTATTTGTCAACTAATAGGAGGCATTGTCTGATTGTTGATTATTGCTGCATATCTTTCAATGATAACTAGGTATTTAAAACAAAGTTTGACTACAGTACCCTGCACTACAGCATCCCAAAAAAGAAAGAATTTATTGTTGTACTTACCAGATCCATATTGCACACATAAGGCTCATTGGTAAGGGGGTCCAAGCCCGCAATGACTGGCTCAATGAAGTAAGGACCAAAACGCTTCTCGTACAGCAAGTTTGAGAGCATTGACGAGAATGTCTTAGGCCTCATTATTCTGTTCTCTTTCAGCTCATAAAGGTTCATTCTGAAAATAAAAGATATCTGGTTTACATAATAATGTCTAGTAGTAAGCGCTCATGCTTGCCACTTTTCATACTAATTTTGCTGCGCCCTAACAGGGTGCATGTTTGATACTCCTATATTATTTTATGACCTTGAAACCCGAATATGACTGCTATCAAGATAACTTTGTTCAAAGGCTTAAGTGTGTTTATTTACTTGATTGCAACCTCATGCATTGCAGGCAGACCTTCACCCGCTGCACCACAGAAGTTGTCGAAGCTAGGGGGTGTACCCTCAGCATGTATATATAACACACCAATTCAACAAGCCTGTCATATTGTGGTACCAACAACCTACTTTAACCAATAATCTATGTATATTTACGTTGTTGTTTTATATTCACGGGCGATTAAGTCCAATAGGCTAATTAGTTATATTTACACAATATTGTATTTTTCATGTAAGTGAATGTGCTATATTCTTTATGAAAAATAAATATCTTAAACCATAAACCATACCACATTTATTCTGGACATAGAGGTGAGTAGTAAAAAATATTATATATTTAGTCTGCTGATGAGTTGATTTGGGGTAACTAACCTGAACTTAAGTCTCTGGAACACAGTCTGTGTGTCAGTAGCAAGACCAGGAAGGCCAACATAAAGTGCGGGTCCCATTTGGTACACTTTTGGGAAGTTAGTGGCCACCGTCTGTGCCTGGATACCGTAGCGCTTGTCCGAAGCTATTGCCACGCAATCCTGGCCTTTCATAGCCACCACCGCACCCCCGTTATACGCCATTATCGACTGCAAACCAAGTTGATTCCATGGTAAAGTTTATGACGTTAAATGTAAATTAACAATGCATTTTCATTTTATAATTGAATTTTGGTTTATATAAGAAAATAATGTCAAGGAACCAGAAGTAAAAACAATGGTTTATTTGTTAGTTACGATTAGTAAGTAAGCGAAACTGCATTGTAATGTTCATGACGCTATCATAACCAATAAACCATTATAATACCGGCTTTTCGGGGCTATTTATAATAAAATTACATACCATTTTGAGCGAATTTATTCCTTTCCTCACTCAGTCAGAAGTAAACTCAATTTCTCTTGGTAAGATCTCCACAAATCGGAAATCTAAAACTTGTAAACCGAACTGAAAAATGACAATCATCCGGTGACATTAGGGTTCCACAGATAAAAAATCTGAATCGGATCAACCATTCTACAATAGATTAATTTTTTTTCTACACACGGACCGACCGAACCTACACTAATATTATAAAGCTGAAGAGTTTTTTTGTTTGTTTGCTGAACGCCCTAATCTCAAGAACTACTGGTTCGATTTGAAAAATTCTTTCAGTGTTAGATAGCCCATTTATCGAGGAAGGCTATAGGCTATATATCATCACGCTAAGACTAATAGGAGCAGAGTACCAATGAAGAATGTTTCAAAATAGGTGTTTTTTTCCTTTTGAGAGCTTCCGCTGCGTGCGCTGCGTAAACGATTAAAGTTTCGCAAAAATCATGTATGACAGAATCGATCCCCCTTAAAAGATCTAAAAAAAAATTCAGCGACAGCATATATCTATCTCTTAAGGTTGGCTCACTAGAACCATTTTATACTAACCAAATTTGTTCTAAAATAATGCATTAGGTATTTGCGAAGGTGTCTTATTAAATACGTTATTCATTACAAGTATTTAATTTAAAACAAAATTGCCTTTAACATCATTTGACTTCAATTCATAACTTAGGAGATATCGAAGTTTTAAAATAACATCGCAGCAAAATAATGATCTCTAAATCCGAGTGGCCTCCCCCACATTCACTCAAATTTAACTCGCACTCCAATTGTGTTGCTAAGAAACCTTAAACCACCAAATTTATGCAACGGAACCAGACTCCAGGTAAAATTTGAGTGAATGTGGGGGAGGCCACTCGGATTTAGAGATCATTATTTTGCTGCGCTGCTGTTATTGCTACAGTTTTGACTGGTCCAGCAGTAGGGTAAACAGTGCTGATACTTCGCATATATACATATATATATTATAGACATATATTTTTCTACCAACGGATTTGTCTTTTAACTTATACCTAAATAATAATTAAATTTCCAGTGAAGGTATTGTTTGCGGTAACAATTAATAAGGCAAATGCAAAGTTGACATGTTCATTCAATATTGCCAACTAGGTTATAAATAAACTTGCTACACAGTAGAAATTTTATATTAAATAAAACCGGGCAAGAGCGAGTCGGACTCGCGCACCGAGGGTTCCGTGCCATCATACAATATAATATATGACAAAGGCGGTTTTATATTTGTTGGAGAACCTTAACAGCGCCATCTCTTGTCTGATAGCGGAACTTATGTAGATTTTTTACACTTTCGATGATTTCTAAAAAAGTATGCTATATAGAGAGATTGTACTAAATTTCCTCTAATCTTTACATACACTTCTAATAAAAATAAAAGTTTCAGAGGTTTATCTCTGCAAACTTTGGAGATAAGGGGGGGGGGAACGCTATTTTTTTCAACATTTTTGTAAATAACTCAAAAATTATACGACTTAAAGGAAAACTAAAAACAGTTTAATTATGTGCAAAAAAATACCTTTCATATGATATCCCACATCACCTAGTAACTTTCTAAAAATTTTGAAAACGCCCCTTCCACCCCCATTGTCTAAAAAACTATGCAAAGTAGAGAGTTCGCTATAATTTTCCTATAAAGTTTACATATACTTCTATTAGCTATAAAAGTATCACAGGTTTATCTCTGCAAACTTCAGAGATAAGGGGGGGGGAACGGTCGTTTTTTCAACATTTTTGTAAATAACTCAAAAACAATACGGCTTAAAGTAAAACTAAAAACTGTTTATTAATGTGCAAATAAATACCTTTCATATGATACCCCACATCACCTATTTACTTTACAAAATTTTTGAAAACCCCCCTTCAACCCCCCTTGTCTAAAAAACTATACAAATTAGAGAGTCGCCAAAATTTCCCTATAAAGTTTACATACACTTCTATTAGCTATAAAAGTATCACGGGTTTATCTCTGCAAACTTCGGAGATAAGGGGGGGGGGGGGAACGGTCGTTTTTTCGACATTTTTGTAAATAACTCAAAAACAATACGGCTTAAAGGAAAACTAAAAACTGTTTATTATTGTGCAAATTAATACCTTTCATATGATACCCCACATCACCTATTAATTTCACAAAATTTTTGAAAACCCCCCTTCCTCCCCCCTTGTATAAAAAACTATGCAAATTAGAGAGTTTGCTATAATTTTCCTATAAAGTTTACATACACTTCTATTAGCTATAAAAGTATCACGGGTTTATCTCTGCAAACTTCGGAGATAAGGGGGGGGGAACGGTCGTTTTTTAAACATCTTTATAAATAACTCAAAAACGATACGGTTTAAAGGAAAACTAAAAACTGTTTATTATTGTGCAAATGAATACCTTTCATATGATACCCCACACGGCCTAGTAACTTCACTTAAAATTTTTGAGATCCCCTATTCGCCCCCCTGCAATCAAAATAAGAATATTTTTTAACATTTTTATACATATGCTCTATTAGTAAAAAAGTGTTGTCTTTCACCATTTTAAATTTCAAGTCGATAGCATCAGTAGTTCTCGAGATATCCATGTGTATGTAGACAGACAGACAGACAGAGTGATTCTATAAGGGTTCCTTTTTACCATTTTGGTCCGGAACCCTAAAAATTGCCTTCTTGCGATAACTAAAGGTGAATTTGTTCTAGCATTCAAGTTTTAACTAATCTTTCATTGAATATAATAATTTATTTTGAAATTTATTTGTTTTCATATTTGAAAAATAAATAAATGAATAGTAAAATGTGTGCTAGATAAAACGAAAATACAGCAGAAATCGCGCTGGCAACCGTAGTTTCACAGACTGACTCTCTAACACCTTTTATCTCTTTCCTCAACGCCCTAAAAACTGTACTGCGCAGTCGTTGAAGCTAACTTCACAGGGCTCATAAAGTTTTGCGCGAACATCTCGCGATTGAATTTTACCCATGAGTTAGCAGAATTTTTTTTTCTTAAATAAAACGAAAATTTTATTAAAAGTCGTTTACATAATCTATGAGCAAACAAACAGGATATAAAAAAAATATAACATACATAGTTTAAAAAAAAGCATGTATAATTTACTACTGCCGTGGGGTGCCGGCAGTAGAATTTTACCGCTCCTCTCATGCCCATGGATGCACTAAGAAAGTAAGAACCTGCTAAGAGAACCTCCGGAAGATGGGCAGCAGCGTCTTCCCGTGTATCAATATCCCGTACTGCACTCACCAACCCGCCTGCCAAGTGTGGTGAGTATGGCAACCACCCCTCATGGAGATCCGTGAGGGAGAGGCCTGTGTTCATCAGTGAACGTTTTATGGCTGAAATGATGATAATTTACTATACACTGCTACATGCACACATTTTAACTTTTGACTGACTATGTTTAACATACCTACTATACTTACATTGTCACTTACCTACACTGTTACCCTAGTTTATGACCTTTAATGGGCAGTGGATGGATGGATGCGGGTTCTATTCTCGCAAACTTCTTTGCTTATCATATATGATGATATATCCATTGATATCCATTGTTAATTTTTATACCTACTACCTAAATAATCAAAGAAGATGCCTGAACTTGAAGTAATCGGTTGAAGATATTCCTGATACGATTGCCTACGCACCGAAGTTCTGAAATAGAAAATATAGTATATAATTTTAAAAATAAACTATTGAGTTTAGAGAAAATGCTATTATTTCTGAGATCTCTTGTCTCTTAACCCTAGACACATAACCTTCCCCTGTACCCCTTTATACCTAACCTTACGTCGAAACGATGAACAATTTTGAAGGCTTTTAATTTAATTTTTGTGACATATTGAAAAATAAAGTACTACCCTCCGGACATTGTCGGGAGGTGACAATGTCCGGAGGGTAGTACTTTATTTTTCAATATGTGTATAAAGAGCTCGACAAATACGTAGTTTAAAAGCAATAACGTGAAGGTCAATGCATGCGCCTAATAAATATAACCATTTTTATGTTGTGTACTCGTCGATCCGACGAAGGTTATGTGTCTAGGGTTAAGAGTCAAGGCAACAGAAGGGATTAACGCAATAGAAGTGTTTGACTCAATATGAACGTAAGCTACCTAAGGTAAGTGCCGAACTACTAACTACCTGTGTGTAAGTAAAATGTAAAAGTAAATATTAGATAATGTATATCTAAATCTAAGGATCTAATGCTATTTTATGTTATAGGTTCCTGACTTCAGCAGGCTTTACCTGATCATAATGGTGAGTCACGTGTCGTCGGTTTATGAGCAAGGTAAGTGAATTATTTCCATTAATTTTAACTACCTTTTAAGGTCCCTTTCAAACAGGAGAGAGGGCCTTGCGCAACCTCAGATGATTTTTAAGATAAATGTAATCAATCACCGACCTTATTATATAAGTAACTCGGCGAGTGTGCGTGTCATAATAGTTTTTAGAGGATTATTTAGATTTTCTAATGAATTCGATTGCTTTTTCCCGATAATATTTTAGTCGGTTTTGTAGCATTTGGACATAATCGGGATAAGTTGTTCCGAGAGACTCCTCATAGATATAATTAGGTATGTATGGTTTATTTCCAAACATTAATTCGTATTATATAGTGGGTGGTCGAATGGACAGATGTATTATATGCTAACATAGCTGTATAAACATAACGGGGCCAATTTTGTTCTTCGTTATTATAGGTTTTATGGTACCTACTCATTTAGAGTAGAGTGGCTTCTTTCCAAGGCTCATGGGCTTGTGGATGGTATGGAGAGGACCACAAGTTTTTAATTTTAAGGAAAACGCAAGTTTCCTTGAACAAATCAGATGTAAAATTAGACCCTTGGTCTGTAAGAATTACTTTAGGAATTCTAAAGATGGATATGTAGTGGAGTAGGCATTCACTTGTTTCCTCCGCTGTAGTACTACCACAGATAATATAATACACTAGGCTGTACAGATGCCTTTCACGCCGTCAATCGGGGAGTGGGAGTGTGAGAGTTCGGGGCAGCCAAAACAGCATCAGAAATTCAGAAATTTCAATCATTTATTTCCATAGTTTGCAATTACAAAACATAGACACGTCAACTTACACAAATAAAAACATATTTAATCTTACGTTAACAGGAAATAAGGCACATGAATGAATCTGTTCGCTTCCCTGTTCTTTTTAATAGTTAATTTAGTTGTTTCGGAGTTGAAGCAAACTTCATTCCAAGCATTTTTGTCTTCTAGACTAGACAATCAGATATTTTATATATAGCGCTGTCTGTCTGTCTGTCTGTCTGTGCATGACACGATTACAACCGAACGCGTTGACAGATTTACATGAAACCTTTTGTTAGCACTGTCTTAATGAGAGAAGGGTACACCTACTGATTGATGGGACCGGAGTTATTGTGACCTCAAAAGGTCACCAAAGGTCAAAAATGGCATTTTTCGGAAACCTTCGCCCCCTTTTCTGGTACCCCCGTACCTATGCTTGTTTTTTAAACTGATTGATAGAAAATTGCTGCATTTTTATAGGAATTTTATTGTAGAAGCGTGTACATTGACCGGAAAACTATTAATATTTTTGTGGGTATACAGCAGAATCTCGTAAATATGTTGACAGATAACTGTCATTATATTAATTTCTTTAAATTTATCACGTAGCGATTCTCTGGGGCCCCCATATTGTAGATTGCACGAACAGCCCTCTTCTGCAGCACAAATACAGTGTTTATATGTTTAGCTCCAGCGCACCCCCACAACACTATGCCATAAGACATAATACTATGGAAATAGCTAAAGTAAACAAGTCTAGATGTAGCTGTACCTACATCTTGAAGACTGTAGCTGAAAATTGGATATGTCCGCTGTGGAAATGTCTCATACAAAGAGTGATTATTGGGGAAAGTATTTCCCGCAGTAATCATTCTTTGCTTATCATTTAAATTAATTTAACAAATAGGTATGAATATGGACTCCAACTTCCAAGTTTTATTTTTGTTTATTTTTTTATTTTAAAACTACACGGCGGACAGACAGACAAAGCGAAACTATAAGGATTTTTTGTTTTACTGTGGTTTTACTACGAAACCCTAAAAAGCGAAAAAAGCGAAGTAATGCACATAAACACCTACACAGGGAAGTACGTTTTACCTTTTTGTATAGTTCATAGTTCATTTATCGATAACCAGAGTTAATACATGTCACAAATTTCACATAAGTATACGAGTGTCATACTTTGCAAGTTATAATACAATTATATTAAACGAAGATGTTAAGACGGAAAGTAATTATTATTAATTAAACATGTTGCCATATTCATGTCATAAGCTGTAAGCAATTAGGCATATAGAACAAATGAGCCGTTTTCAGTAACAAAACAAAAAGAGTTTTCTACTAAACCTAACAGATGGAGCTGGCAAGCGGAGTAAGCAAGTTTGTGATTAATCCTGTCATTGTCAAATTGTGCCTACCAGTAAAATAAAATTAACGCCATCTATAAGGTACGAGGTAACTATTTTTGAAGTTTTTACTTTTTAATGAAAACGCCTCATTAATCGACAAGTGCAATTCAATAAATTTTAAATGTCATGTTATATAATATTATTAAATTTTAATTGCCAATAATTATTTTAATTACATATTATATTAAAAAAAAACTCATCTAGCGGTTGTACACCGCCGGTGCCATGACGTGTACCAGCTTCGCGCTCTTGGTGAGTCGACGTGGTAGCGACTTCAGTCTATCAGAGTGCCTAAGATGATAATCATGACCATCCCCGCACCTAGCATAGTCTACCAGGTGGGTTCTGGCGTACAACGCAGCCTGATACACTACAAGAGCAGGCACGTATATAAAGGGTTAATAAAAAAAAAGGCTGATAGTTGGCTCCTCGAAAGAGTATTTATTTTTCAATAAGTACATTGAGTTCCTTCGCGTACATTTCCAAGCGAGAAGTCATATTGAAACCCCATTGGTCTTTGACTTGACGACGAAGATTAAGATCCATTTCGACTAAGAGCAGACCATCTTTGTCTCTCGAAAGGCCTGGGGTTCTGAACCCATTAGGTGCTGTAGCGTAAGAAGAGCCGTAGAAGTTGCGGGATATTTCACCGCCATCCTTCTTGGAGAATTTCTCTACTCCCACTCTGTTAATGCTGCATGTAAAATAACTGTTGGCAATGGCAGCATTGCGAGCTTCTATGCCCCAAAAAGACTCCCCAAATTCAGACACAGTTGCTGCAGGATTAAACACTATGTCAGCACCGTTCAATGCAAACATAAGCCAGTTTAAAGCATGGTGTCTCCCAAAGCAAATATTTATGGCTATTTTTCCGAATTTTGTCTCAAAGACTGGATGGCCAGTGTTACCAGGCGAATAAAATGAAATCTCGCTGAAACTGCCCACGCTTGGCAGATGATTCTTTCTATGTTTTCCAAGATACTTACCATTTTCATCGATCACTACTGCTGTATTCCACCATGTTCCATCATCATCTTCCAAAATTGGCGAGACTATCACAACGTGGAATTTCTTCGCTAAATTGCTAATGAATTTTGTGCTTGGACCTTCTTTAGCAGATTCGGCAAAGTCTGCCCATTTTTCTTTTTCTCCAGTGCACAGAAAGAATGGCATTGGCCATGTTTCCTGTAGGCAGATAATGTTGACATGCTCACTTACGGCTGTTTCTATTATCTTTTCGACTTTATGGAAAACAGCTAACCTTTGTTCATTGATAGGCTTATCAGTTGATAAAATAATAGCGTGTTGGATCAGTCCCACTTTCACGATTCTAATTTCCCTTGTCTCCTTAGCAGCGCTAAAGGAATATGCAGTAACTTCGAATTCATTCTCCTCGCTGAAGGTCACGGTAGAATCTTTTAATTTCACTTCGCCGTGATCCTCTCTTCCGTAATGAATTCTATTGAATTCCTTAAGATCTTCTTTTTTCAAATTGCTTTTCAGGATACTATCGAAGCTCTCTCCCGAAGTCGCCATTTTTAATACTTATATTTCACAAAATGTCGGGACAACAAGATAGATTTGAAACGAGTTATACCAGTTGAGTGAGTTACTTATCTATTTGCGAGTCAACATCGTGGTTTGTTTACATAATTGGTGTTTAACATGCTGGCCAGCTATATCTGTTGATATTGACACTTTAAATGGGTACCTACATATGTATAAGCTACTAGGATATATAATTACCTACTTAGCTTTTGCACGTTGGCTTGGTTCTATAATTATAATTAATAAAGTTTATTAAAACTATTATTATTTAGGACCCATATTGGAGTCAATATTTCTATTCGACGGCCATCGCGAATTGGCGCGGCGGTGCAGTGAACGGAGAGCAGCTAGGACGAAGATATCGGGTCGCGGTTTTGATTCTCATCTCAAAGAAATGAAAACCTTATCAACAATTTACGATTCCGGTAGGATTCGAACCCACCTCCGTTAAATCGATCCCTGGCGCTTCCTAAAGCCAGAAGTACTTTAACCACTAAGTTACGGAACCCGTGTCGAGTACAGCGAAATTCTTGATAAGGTGATATCGGTTGAGCACCGATTAGAGCGCCATCTACAGGTTATCTGTAGATGGCGCTCTACTCCTGTTCATTGTCTAAAGTTGCTCTAGGAAGGAAGCGTCAAGGATCGATTTGACGGACAAATTTTTATGGATCTGGGTGTTTTTTTATTATTATTAACAATGATAGATACCTACGTTTTCTAATTAAACACTATTATTCTTTATTTTTACTCATTACTGTCAACCGAAGTATATTGTTAATGTTTGTAGGCAATAATAATAATAGTAATAATCGGGTTTCTAGCTTTCTAAACCTACAATTGATTTGATAATCAAATACCTACGCATAATACCAACGTATCTAACTACCCTCCTGCCCAAAAGAAACCGGCATTTTACCCTGACCTAATTCAACACTGGTTCAACCACATATTCCTTAACTGTTGTAAAAAATAACCGATGAAAAGGATTTATGCTCTCGTGATCCATCATGTTAGCGACCTTATTTTTAATATATTTTTATTAGGATTACCTAATTTCATAATAAATTACTTATTATATGTATATAATATAATAACACTCTTTTTCCAGAGCGATGCGGTAGGTATCTGCCCCTTAGATCTGGAAATGATCAGTAGTAGCATGAGATCCTCATTAGTCTAGTATTTACAAATAAGGTAGATAGGAAGAACTCATGATACCTCCTTTATGCGCATGATATGATAAGCACAAAACAAATAATTAGAAACTGAACCCATGACATAACTTTTGAAACTATCATGGTTGTGAACCGTACAAATAAGCAATATTTACGAGATATTTACCATGATTTGAGTTATGGCAAATAGGTATCCCGTAAATATTGCATGAACCCATGACCTTCTTTCAGAGCTATTCAACCAACATTATAAATGAAATTTATTGAAAACGGCAAACACTACCCTATTTAGTGTAGGTAGGTACCAGTTTTATCTCTAACAAAGCTACGGCCATTGGCGTCTATAATTAAAAACAAACAATTAAATTTTACGCGTCTATAATCACGTCGACAAATATTGATAAGCCAAATATTTTGCTCTCTGGACACTGTTATCATATCATAGGTCGAAGGCTAATACCGCTATGTCGGACCACACATATACACATCTAGTCGATGCATCGTACTGAAAAGGTATTTAAGCACGGGAGCCTTCTCGGACGGCCAGTCGATCCTAATCCCTTCTTAAGGACACATCAACAAACCAACCATGGAAAACGAAACATTGTCACTGGAGACCATCGTCAACAGCAACCTCAGCGGGCGGGACCTTGACGAGTTTAATAGAATCTATTACGGAAGAAAAAATCACCATGAAGTCTCCATTAAAGACTCATCCATCGCAGCCGCCAAGGACGCTGACTTCGAAATAGCCGCATATGCCTTCCCCGCCAAGCAAGAACAGACCAGACCTCCTAGGATTGTCAAGATTGGAGTCATCCAAAACTCCATTGCGGCACCAACTGACCGCCCTATCAACGAGCAGAAGAAAGCAATCTTCGACAAGGTAAAAAAGATTATCGATGTCGCAGGTCAAGAGGGAGTCAACATTCTCTGCTTCCAAGAGCTATGGAACATGCCCTTCGCTTTCTGCACCAGAGAGAAGCAGCCATGGTGTGAATTCGCCGAATCAGCTGAGGACGGGCCGACCACAAGATTCCTGAGAGAACTCTGCATCAAATACTCCATGGTAATCGTGTCCTCCATCCTCGAGAGGGATGAGAAACACGCGGAGATCCTCTGGAATACGACCGTTGTCATCAGTGATACCGGTAACGTCATTGGCAAGCAGAGGAAAAACCACATTCCTCGCGTGGGAGACTTCAACGAGTCAAACTACTACATGGAAGGCAACACAGGTCATCCAGTCTTCGCGACTCGTTACGGCAAGATTGCCATCAACATTTGCTTCGGGCGTCACCACGTCCTCAACTGGATGATGTTCGGTCAGAATGGTGCTGAAATCGTCTTCAATCCTTGCGCGACCATCGCGGCTGAAGCAGGCAGTGAGTACATGTGGAACATCGAAGCTAGGAACGCTGCTATAACCAACTGCTACTTCACAGCTGCGATCAACCGCGTTGGAGTCGAAGAGTTCCCGAACGAATTCACATCAGCGGATGGGAAGCCAGCTCATAAGGACCTTGGGCTTTTCTACGGGTCGAGTTACGTCTGTGGCCCTGATGGGGTGAGATGTCCTGGTTTGTCTCGGACTAGAGATGGACTACTGATAAGCGTGGTGGATCTGAACAAGAACAGACAGATCAAGGACCGTCGTTGCTACTACATGACGCAAAGGCTGGATATGTATGTGGAGAGCTTGAGTAAGGTTCTAGACCTGGAGTACAAGCCCCAAGTCGTGCATGAGAACGATAAGTCTATGTGAGGACCACCTAGTTAGCTAGCCTATTTGATTGGCCTGCATACCTATGTTACACGTACAATTTATTATTATTGAATACTTATCAGCGGCTTCTATGATAGAGCTCCTACATAAATTAATATTTTCCATAAACGTTAATGGTTTTATTTTTATTTTCTTTTCTTATATTACGATATTTATTTATATATTCGATATATATTTATGTTTTATTTAATCCACACAGCATCATCTAGCCCCAAGCTAAGCAGAGCTTGTGTTATGGGTAGGTACTTGATGATTGATATACCTTGTCTTGTCTTCTTATTTTATGGATTTTTGTGTTTGGTTTACACAATTCCGCCAGTGTCAAGTTAATTTATAAATTCTTATGTTATTCGGCTGGCCATGTAGGCGGCCATTTTCTTTTCACTGATATATGTACCTACATAATTATATTATACATAGATACATAATAATGTCGTATCTTTAGGATTCTAATAGTAATAAAACCTTTATAATGCATGACGAAACAAAGTAGATACTTAAAAACTATTTGCTTGGGTTGACTCAAAATTCTTTGACAACCGCCAGGACAAGGTTTCGTGTTAGCAACATTCGTGTTAGTCGTATCACTGTCTATGGTTGGAGAAATGAAAAAGGGCGGGAAGACATTGTAGTTTCGGAAACAACTCCGTTTCGTTTTGTAATGATTATCTATTCTAAATTTGATAACAAAACTGTATGTTAAAGTCCTGTTCTGAGTAAAAGACCCTTTGTGCTAGTATTCTTAGGTTATCCTCCATGAAATGTCTGAAATTGGCATCGAGGTCTATGTCCCGTTTACATATATTTTTATTTTAGAAAAACTCTAGAACACTGAACAAAAATCTGCAGATCATACAGATATTTGTCCCGAGGCGGGAATCGAATCCTCAACCTGACGCGTCGACCGCTGCGCCGTCACCGCGCTGAGGTCGTCATAGTTATACGATACGATTCAATTATTAGCAGATTACATTAAAACAATAATATCACAGATATTATTGAATACGATTTAATTGTAATTACCATCCATGATGATAAATCAGGACAAATACGTAATCTAGGTACTATTAGTAGAGTAATAGAGTTTTATGACTTAGGTTTAACTCCTCTCTCGCCCATGTATACCATATATGCAGTAAGAATCTGCCAAGGGATATCTCCGGGAGATGGGCTGCAACGTCGTTCCGTGTATCAACATCCCGAACTGCGCTCGCCAGCCCACCTGCCAAGCGCGGTGAGTATGGCAACTACCCCTCATGATCAATTCTTGGAGATCCAAGGGGAATGAGGGAGGCCTATGGACAGTGGATGTCCTAGGCCTGATGATGGTACATTTGTCCTACGGCGGTAATCAAACCCGCAAACTCCTGCGTCTCAGACAGCTATTAGACCAACTGCACCATGGAGGCCATTCCTATAATTGTCTTATGCATGTATTACTAGCGACCCGCCCCGGCTTCGCTCGGGTGCAATGCTGATACTAAATAAATATACTACAGAATATACCATCGCGGACTTTTGTGTAGTAGGTACATTATTTTATCTCGTAGGGTTCAGCCAGCGTTTGCAATGTGAGCGCAAAAAAATGTGTTTATTTACGAACTCACATTAGTAACCACCAAAATTATCAGTGTTTCTCTACTATATTATTTATTTAATGCTTTATTGCACAATTACAAAAGGTGGGCTTAATGCTAAAGCATTCTCTACCACCCAAACCTGTAGTTTAGAGTGTGGTTGGCGTGCTATAATGGTACTTACCTAAAAACTAAACAAACAGAAAATTACATTTAATCAAGTTATCAAGATAGTGCTTGCGGGTAAGTTGCTTGAAACAGTCCTTTGATTGTACCTTTTTCATGTCGAGGGGTAAATCATTCCAAAGTCGAACAGCCTCCACTGAAAAGGAGTCATCAGTATTATTTATGTATTATACATATAAACCTTAATTATATATACATATAAACCTTCCTCTTGAACCACTCTATCAATTGAAAAAAACCGCATCAAAATACGTTGCGTAGTTTTAAAGATCTAAGCACATATATGGACAGACAGACAGCGGGAAGCGACTTTTTATACTATGTATTAATGTATAGTCGCGATGGTTACACAGTATTTTTGTATTGTCTAGCTTCACCTGTAGGTACCTATGAAACGAAAACTTTTAACGTTGTTTTAACCAGCAAAGACACTTTAAGACATCAGATTTCAATAAAACTTTGCATACCTACTTATCCAGGACCAATGAAAATATAATAATTCAGAGTGTTTTTTAGTTTTTAAGCGTATTATTATCTAACACTGGCAATTTATCAAATAGTCAATTGAAATGCATTATTAAAAGTAGCTCAACAGGTTAGCTACTAAGTAGGCTGCTACAGAATCTAGCTATAATGTAGGACGGCGCCACTGCCTTATTATTCCTACACTTAAAAGGTCATGAATCTGTTGACTAGTAAAGTGTATTATATTATCTGTGCTAGTAATACCTATAGTTAGCTGTTGTAGCATCACGTAGTGCCGTAAACGGTCTACGAAATAGCGTAGCACGTAGATAGATTTTCCTTTATCTACAATTCTGTGCTACACACTGCAGCACAGAATTGTACGTACATAATAATACCACAGATTCATCATTTCAGCCGTAGGACGTCCACTGTTGGACGTAGGCCTTCCTCATAGATATACAGTTATTGCGGTTGGAAGCGATCTGCATCCACCGTCGACCTGACAGTCTTCACCAGGTCATCATCCCATCATGTTGGTGGACGTCCTACGCTGCGCTTGCCGGTTCGTGGCCTCCACTCGAGAACTTTTCGGCCCCACCGGCCATCTGTTCTGCGAGCTACATGGCCTGCCCATTGCCACTTCAACGTGCTAATCCGTTTGGCTATGTCGGTGACCCGAGTTCTTCTACGTATCTCCTCATTTCTGATTCGATCGCGTAAAGAAACCCCGAGCATAGCCAGAAACCCCGAGCATAGCCACAGATTACAAAAACTGAATAATACTAGTGTATTATATCATCTGTGGTACCTACATATAACAATTTTGTGGTGCTGCCGTAGTCGCGAGGGTACCTACGGGTTTGGTTTGCGCCGTGGGTTTGTATGACTGTTGATATTTGTCTCTTATTTGTTCCTCTGTTAAGGTGTTTTCTATGAAAAGTATCTATTTCCTTAAATAATAATAATAAAGCCTTTATTCTCAATGACTTAAGATTAAAATATATACAATTATCAATAAGTATTATAATGTCGCTTTGATTATATAAAGGTGTTATACAATTCAATTGAATTTATTTAATTTTAGTAGTAAGTTATTAGTGGTTTTAATTGTGAATTAAATTGTAAAGGTTGCAAAAAAGATAAAACATTAAAATTGAAATTGAAATTCGTAGGTTTGCAGCCGAGTCATTTGGGCACCCATCATAGTTGGGTGTAGGCGATTCCATTCGCGGCGGTCTTGAGCCAAGTGGGTCCATGTTGGTCCTGCCATCTCTACCACGTCATCGCACCAAAGTCTCCGCGGCCTACCTCGTGAGCGAGTAGTGTCTCGCGAGTACCAATGCAGGATGCGTTCGCTCCAGCGCCCGTCCGCTGCTCTAGAGATGTGCCCCGCCCATTCCCACTTCAGTTTGCATAGCATGGTACACTGCGTCGGTGACTTTGGTTTTCTTCCTGATGATGATTTCCTTAAATATAAATAAATAAATAATTTAATCTGTCATATGGTTTCCAAAGAACAAGCGTCAAGAGTCGAAATAACAGTGAAGAGGTGTAAAATCTTCAAAAATAACTCGCCTTCGTTCGATTGGTCGGTTCTAAAGGGTTGCAAACTAAAAGGACAGCTAAAAGCTCCATTTTCAACATTTTAATTCCTCTGTAATTTTCTCACTCGCCGAGAGATGTCGCTAATGTGTTGCTCTCAGCGATTGTCGCACCATCTAGTCTTCGCTACTGCAAACTTAGCTATTCTTTTTGCGTGGACTCTATGCGGTTGTGATAAGGTTGGTTTTAGTCTGTTTGCAGGTGGGTTGTTGGTCTAGCCACTGCTTTAGAGCACTTGTAAAGATGCAGCCCGTGACATCCATTATGATAATGATACGAGAAATACAGGGTTGCCAAAAAGAAAAAAAGGGTTTGATGTCAAACATCTAATGCGGGTAGGTAAATTCGTAATGTATTAATTGCTTGGATAGTTTCAGAAACTAAATATTATAGAATAGAACACGCTTTATTGAAACAACTTATAACACATTATGTTTCTCAATGGGCGGCCTTATCGCTAAAAGCGATATTTTCCAGGCATTATGCATTATTAACTTACCTCGCCTAAAGCCCTCATAGTCATTTATTATAATCCGCGGTCCAGTTCTACTGCCACATGTGTATCTAAGACCAAATTAGACAACATGAATATTCAAACCTTATGGAGATCCGTCACTCCATAAAGCGCCTCGGGGGTTAAGATATCACAAGAAAAAATAATAACTATTAAGTAATTACTAATAAATAATTATTTTATTAGTAATTAGTCCGCCGTGGGGTGCCGGCAGTAGAATGATACCCCTCCTCTCATGTCCACGGATGCAGTAAGAGCCTGCTAAGGGATACCTCTGGAAGATGGGCAGCAGCGTCTATCCGTGTATCAAAATCCCATACTGCGCTCACCAACCCGCCTGCCAAGCGTGGTAAGAATGGCAACTACCCCTCATGGAGATCCATGAGGGAGGCCTGTGTTCATCAGTGGACGTTTTATGGCTGAAATGATGAATTATTTTATTTACCTCTATTATATCTTGTCTGAATAAGAACATAACGATTGAGAACGTATAGGTTACATATTCTTCAATCAAAGGACTGTTTCAAGCAACTTACCCGCAAGCACTTTCTTGATAAAATATACCCGTAGGTTCATCATCGTCTCCCCTTGCTTAACCCTCGACTGTTCTATTGTGAAGTGTAATTTGATTAAATGTAATTTTCTGTTTGTTTAGTTTTTAAGTACCATTATAGCACGCCAACCACACTCTAAACTACAGGTTTGGCTGGTAGAGAATGCTTTAGCATTAAGCCCACCTTTTGTAATTGTGCAATAAAGTATTAAATAAAAATAAATAAAATTCTTTTAGGTAAGGAGGTACCTTCTTTCCTTAGGTATTTAATTTAAAGTTCACACTTACCTATTACGTGGGTTAGGTAGGTAAAATAAAATAAAATGTTGGGTATGTTGAATAGAAGAAAGTATCCAACCCTAGAATGTAACTGGGTTGCGTGTAGTGTCACTGCGGGCGCCGGAAGTCACGGGCGCACTCGCGACATCTATCCGCGAGCGCCAAAGTGCACTTTGCACTGTGTTTATTGTTTTGGCACTTTACAGGGAAGATCTATGACTGGTGGAGGACTTTGATCAAAATGTTGTACTGACTTTTAGCCTGGCCTGGATCTGGAAATAAAATTGTTGGTAATGCTGTTGGTTGGTAATAAATATTTATATTTTTTTTGCGAAAATTGACACCTTTTCAAGTTTACTACCTACCAAAAGAAGACAAAATTGTACATAAATAAATAAATAATTATTTGCTTCAATTCAACCAACTTTTGTAGGTCTATGTTCTAAACATTATACAAAGCTACATTTTTATTCAAAAATTTAAAAAGTTTTGTTATTGGCCTGTTCCTTTTGCCATGCATGATTTTCCATTGCCATACTCGATTATGGCACTTATTAGCAAGAATGGCTTGCTAATAAGTGCCATAATCGAGAGAACTATCGCAAGGGCAACCGCACGCCAACTGGTAAGAATTCTGCAGTGTCTTCCAAAATTCTGAAGGCAGATAGAGTTTGTAAAGATTTGTTGTGTTGTACCTTTCTATTAGTATTGGCGTTTTTTAGGATATATCGTATTGGCTTCGCTGTAATGTTGTATTCTGTGTTTGAATATTTATTACCTAATATTTTTATTTAGGCTGGGCTGCGGGGTACTCCAAGGGGACTAACTTCACCGGACCTTTTTAATTATGTTAATGGACTAATTGAGGAACTGAGGAGTGCTAAGATCGGCTGTCCCATCGGCGATGTTTGTATCAATAATATTAGCTATGCCGATGACATGGTGCTCCTCAGTCCCTCAATTAATGGACTTAGAAAACTATTAGCTATTTGCGAAAAATATGCGATGACACACGGATTAAAATACAACGTTAAAAAACAGAAGGTTTAGTATATCGAGCTGAAAAAAGGTCCAGACTTAGTTCCTCATGTAAGTTTAAATGGACAAGTGGTGAAGGTTGTAAAGAAATTTAGATACTGAGGACACATTATAACGGAAGATCTAACTGATGACGATGACATGGAGCGTGAGAGGCGAAACCTGTCCATTACATACAATATGCTTGAGAGAAGATTTGCCAGATGCAGCAAGGACGTAAAAAATTCATTGTATACTGCCTCTGCCTCTCATTATTAGGTCGCGGATAGCTTCATTTTGGAATGGGCTCAGGAATTCTAAGAACAAAATCCTTTAGTGTCTATCTGAAAACTTGTGCCGCCCAATTTATAGGTTCTGGCTTTCTATGAATTACCAGAACGGGAACCGGAAATAGAGTTGACAATTCTTGTTTTTATTTTTATGTTATAAAATTATAATACGGGTTAAGCAGTGATTCCTAGAATTATGGCTTGTAATACGTACATATATAAAATAAAGACATTTTATTTACTTAAAATATTAGGTAAAGTTTGAAAGATGAGCTAGTAGGTATATAAAAATCGACTAACGAACGCGGGCGAAGTGGCGTGTAAATTCTAGTTCGTAATAAGTGTCTTTAACCTAATTAGAACAAGCGCAAGGGCAACCGCAGCCAACACCAAGACCAGGGGGCCGTAACTCAATAACAACAGCGTGTGATGGATAGCACCCGCACGCACAACGCTAGAATTATGTTTATATTGAATCGCGTAATGCACAATACTTATTTTAATTTTGTTTTATAACGTAAAGTAAAATGGTATGTTATTGATATAATTCAGTGTAGCATACAAGGCTCCTGAACTAGTTATAAACTGAGCAGCAGCTTCTCTATAATTAGGTATACAAAACGAATTAAACTTTATGAATTGTTGACAACTTATAATTGTCCCTCAGATACTCAGATGCATCTTGCAGTGAGTATTTTAGTTAGATAAAATGTACCTAAATGTAAGTTTTTCCTGTGGTAATATCTATAGATACTTATCTTGTTGTTTTTAAAAATGTTTTGTACATAAACATCTTACTCTGATAATATATTTATGTTTTAAAAACAATGTTTTTATTGAAGTTTTTGAGCCGTGTTGCTGTTAATAAATTTTGCCATGTAAACTCAATTTAAAAAAAGATATCCACAGAGCTCCCGTATCAAATCAACGCCCGGAAAACTCAGTCTGAGGACATTTTTAACGGATACAATTCGCGTGATACGCCGCACGTACCTACTCCTAGGGCGCATTGTGTAGTCCTCACATGACACTAAAGGGGTTTTCGAGTGTGCTTTTCAATTTGCCTGGCGCGGGCAGCGCAGGAGAATGTGTGGAGTCTCCGTAGTCTTGTGTTGCGGAAACTGTGGTAAAACAAATGAAGAATGACCTTGTTTCATATGCAAACTGATACGTTAAATTTAAATAAAAACTTACGCAATATAAACCAGAATAGTTTACACTACTAAATAGTTCACAGATAAATATATAAAAATAAACAGAAATGTGCGAGAGAATACAGTAATGCAGTCCATGGGCGCATCATTATTACAGAACCTAAGTGCATGCTTATATACGAAAGAAAGACGACAACAACAAGAAAGCTACGTCAATATCGCCTGATATACTTTACTTAGAAAATGATTTTAGCATTATACTCACCTATTGTACGTAATTTGCAATAATTTTTTAAATAAATCAATAAGGTATAAATAAAAATTCAACTACTAAATTCACAACTTTATTGTTTCTATTGAAGTCTGTTTAAGAGGAAATTTCATTGAAGTAAAAAATAATAGGATTCTCTACCACACTCCCTGTTCTTGGTCAAATCAAGTTCGTGTAATAGTGAAACTTTTTATACAATGGTCTCAAAAACCGCCGCAGAGTGCAGCGGAAATGAAACGGAGCATGTGTCGATGGAAATCGTCGGAACTATTGTCGTTGTCGATCGACAAAAAACATATCCGAACGAATCGGTTCTTGTCAAACGTGGCTGGAATTTAGAGAAAAAATATTTCATGGCTTCCGGGAAAATGCACCTGTGTTTTGAAAATTAAATTTCGAATATTAGAATATTATATGCAAAGATTCAATCTTTGCTAAATGAACTTTTTCAATGTTTTTTTCATGTTGTTCTCTGGGCAAGTGTTTATTTTATAAGAAAATTCTTTGCCACCCCAAAAGAAAATCCTTTCTTTTTATTTTATATGCAACGTGCTTAGTTTTTATGATTGCTGCATACACAAATAGGAAGCTTTGAATATATTCAGAGGCTTTGTAATGTAACAAAACGTGGGTAGCTATATAAAGCTAGTGGTAAAGAAGGTTTGTAAGAGGTTTATAGAAGATTTTTTAGAATCTTGTTTAGTTTAGGTACCTACATTGTTATTATAATTTGAAGTACCAAAGTGCAACATAATTTGTCTGTTGTAAAAAAACCTCACTGATATTTAATTAAATTTTAAAATATTTTCACTGCTTGAACTTGGCAGGACACGCTACCGCGTGTCTAAATAAAGCGCAAAATTTAAATTATGTTTGGTATTCTATATAAAAAAGTAAGAAATGCAGCGCGAAAATGATCACCCCCATGGGTGTAATAACTCATTGCGGAGTGGACACTTTAAATTTCGAACACGCAATCCATTTTCAAATTGTTTGACATCACCATCAGCCTATTAGGCTCATTCATCCACATGAGTTTCCAACGAGCTTATCAACCCAAGTTTCAGAGCATTCAATTGATATTTTATTTTAGAAAATATTAGATCTAGTCTAAACAATTTAATCTTTGTAATCTTAACATTGTGTGGAAAATAGATAAATTTAGAACTTAGTTAGAAAACCTTATTTAAAACATTATTTTCCTGTAATAGAGTATTAGTAAGGTTAGTGAAAAAAAATCGATTTACCTACCTACAAAGATTTTATTTAGATCAGTTTGACGAGGTGCGTGGCGCAGTTAGTCTAATAGCCGGTTGAGACGCGGGATGTTGCGGGTTCGATCCCGTCGAGGGACAAATATTTGCTTTCTGCAGATATTTGTCTCAGATTTAGGTATTTCTCTATGTAGGTCTCAAAAACCAAAAATGTTAGATATCTATTGATTAACTCTTTATTATATAAGGTGCATCCATATACATATGTACCGCAACAGTGTGTGGAACATTGTTATATGGATGTGGCCCCACATTGCTAGATGTCTGCCCAGCAGTTATAATTAGAGGAAAAATTCTAACGTCTGAAGCAAAATGCTAAATAATAAATACTAATGAAATAACCATTCCGCTTACATCTGCTATTAATGAATCCCTATCAACAGGTGTTTTTCCTGACTTTCTTAAGCTTGCAAAGATCCTTCCTCTGTACAAAAAGGGGGATAGTCATGATGCACAGAATTATAGACCCATATCGTTGTTGCCAATTTTTAGTAAAATAATTGAAAAACTAATGTATAACAGGCTTGAAAAGTACACGCACAAACATAGAATATTAAACAAGAAACAGTTCGGGTTCCGTAAAAGCTTATCCACAACTGACGCTATGGCAGAATTAATTAGCAACGTCCTTAACTCCCTGGATTCAAAATCTATAACATGGGGGCTTTTTTGTGACCTCTCAAAGGCCTTCGACTGTGTAAGCCATGACATTCTCCTTGCCAAACTCGAACTCTACGGTGTAAAAGATATTGATTTATTACTCTGTAAAACGTATTTTTTAACAAGAAAGCAAGTAGTAGACTTTAACGGGACGTTATCTGGTGAAGAACACATTAAATTTGGCGTACCACAAGGTTCGGTTCTCGGTCCTTTATTCTTTTTAATTTATATTAATGACATCAGTACGTGTATTCAAGATAACGACATTGACATTTATATGTTTGCTGATGACATCTCTTTAATAGTTAAATGTGATAAAAATATTGACATAGCAGCCAAACTAAAAGGATTACTTATAAAACTGACAAAATGGTTCGAATGCAACAATCTATTAGTTAATATTGACAAAACAAAACTAATTAATTTTTCACTTTCAACAAAAATACAATTACTTCCAAATTTAGTCTCTCTACCAATGAATCCCGTTAATACTGTTACATTTCTTGGCCTTAAAATAGATTCCAAATTAATATGGAATCAGCATATAGATAGCCTAGCGAGCCGATTAAGCTCTGCTTGCTATGCAATAAAAAAAGTCAAAGAACTCTGTGGGACGGATGCTGCTAAGTCAGTTTACTTCGCATACTTCCACAGCCTAATGACCTATGGGCTTCTAATATGGGGAAATGCAGCGGAGTCTCAGAGAATCTTTGTTTTACAAAAACGGGCAGTCAGGTACATTTTAGGACTCAAGCCACGGGACACTTGTCGTGAGGCTTTTAGAAAATTAAATATAGCTACCCTTAGAGGAGCCTATATACTCCAATGTGTAAAATATGTAAAAAAAAAACAACTACAATTACCAACGTTGGGAGCTTTAAATACTTATAGCACAAGACATGGTGGCAACATTAAACTCCCAAGCTGCAGGCTTTCGAAATTGTCAAAAAGTTATTTGTGCAATGGAATAAAAATTTTTAATAAACTTGGATCAGATCTAACAAACCTTAATTATGACTTATTTATGAAGAAGTTGAAAGAAATAATAATTAGAAAAAGCTATTACAATTTACAGGACATATTAGATGACAACAACATAGTGTAAGGTATCTCTTGACTATTTACTTGTTTATTTGTTTTGAATTTTGACCTGACTGATCCAAATTTATAATTTATTTTTATAATTTATTATTAATAACTTAATTTTTTAATGACAATTGAAAATACAAATAATCCTGACAATGCGCATGGCAGCTTTCTTTAATTTATTTATGACATTACATTCATTTATTCATTTCCTTTCTTATGCTCCATGGAAAATTCAATTCTTTGATAACTTTGTATGTATGTTTTCTAATAACACATTGACAGTGCGCATTCAGCAGCTTTATTTTACTTTTCTGAACTAATTATACTTTTATTATTTTAATATAATTATTTGTTGACAATGGCCATGTACGGCCAGCTATAATAATAGAACTTAGAATTAGGATTTTATTTATTATTACCATTTTTTTTATTTTATTTAGAATTTCACTATTATTAAGAAGTGACATTTATATTAGATTCTGTGACATAGCCAAGTGTACTATATGTTCCTATGGTGAAATAAATGAGTATGAGTATGAGTATGAGTACTATCAGAATAATAATATACTATCAGAATGTAAGAGGGCTACGCACTAGTACGATGTCGTTGCGCTCACGGAAACATGGTTACGGGATGGTTTATCGGATTCGGAACTTTTTGATGACCGGTACATTGTTTGGCGCCGCGATAGGAACTACGATTTAACAGGCCAGGAGCGGGGGGTGGTGTGCTGGTTGCGGTGCGGAGGGATATATCGGTCTCGCCACGGCCCGGCTATCACTCAACTGCTGAGGACCTATGGCTTACGCTCCAACTAAAGCCGAATAATTATCCGCGCGCAATGAACTTGCATTTTTGTGTGCTTTATCTATGTAAACAAAATAATGGCAACTCATTCTCAACCCAATTAGTAAATTTTATATCAAAACTTAATGACTTTACTTTGGCACATCCCGATGATAAGTTTATTGTATTGGGTGATTTTAATTTAAGTGGCATTCGGTCACCTTGTATAAGTCACAGCAATACATTACATCCTACAAATGTAAGCACGGTGGATGAAACAAATCTGGTCGATGATTTAGCTATGCACAACTTGAGCCAGTTCAATAGCTTTTTGAATAAGGACGGTAAGATACTCGATCTTGTCTTATCTAACGATCTGGTTTCCGTTACAAATTGCGATGACGACTCACTAGTACCCATTGACTCATATCATTTCATAAAAATGCCTTGGCTTAAACAGAATTCTTACACCAAATATTTATACAATAAAGGTAACTATGACTTAATATACAAAAACATCACTGAAACACAATGGAATGTCGAACTCAAGAATAAACCGTTGGAGGACGCTGTAGCTCACTTTTATAATGAAATTCGTTCTTTCCTACATAAACACATACCTACCAGACTGATGAATTCCCAAGTGTACCCGAAATGGTACTCATTATCTCTTATTAAATTAATAAAGGAAAAATATAAATTCTTACGTAAATACAGAATTTATAAAAACTTAGTTTAATACTTAGTTTAAATACCTACGTGACAGAGTGCGTAAGCTATAAAATTCCTGTCATGAAAATTATTTGTTGTGTGTGGAAGAGTCGTTGCCACGTATTTCTATAGACTCTCTTAGAGGCCGTCTTCACGAGCGAGAGAATCGCGACGAGTCTGCGCTACAGAATCGCTGCGACTCCCTCGCTCGTGGAGACTAAGGGTACACGATTTTTCCCATAAATTATTTTTCAGTGCTTTTCCCCACGGGGCGGCAAAGGGCACGCCATTTGGCACGAGGTCGCGACCTTTACCTCAAAGGTCAACTGAATAGAATTGTTCATTTCATTTTATGTGTGACATTCTTGTATCAATGCTGTGTTCTCTCACGGTCACCACAGCTTTTCGCAGAACAATGATTGAAGGTGGGTCCTTATGCTATATGACTTTCATAAGAGGGATGATATAATGTCGATACAATTAAATCGGTATAGAGGCTTTGGTCAGCAGTGTAGAGGTAGAATGACTGCCACAGATAAATGACTAAATACCACAGATTATTTAATAAATCAGTAGGTACCTACTAAATACGCACCTTAAGGGAAATAAGCTACCTAATTAACGATATGTATGAAAATTACGAGGTAATCTTTTGAAAATGAGTAATTTTAAAGTTTATAATTATGGTTGCGTGAGTTTCGAGGCGGCGATGTAGACCCACATAGATATCTATAAAATGAATTACCCATTCCCAGAAAACTTTCCAGGTAACCTCTTTTTTAGAAAGGGTAAAAACGGGACCCTATTACTAAGTCTCCGCTGTCCGTCTGTCTGTCTGTCTGTCACCAGGCTGTATCTCATGAACCGTGATAGCTAGAGAGTTGATTTTTTTACAGATGGATGTAGGTATGTCTATTGCCGCTATAACAACAAATACTAAAAACAGAATAAAATTTATATTTAAGGAGGCTCCCATCCAACAAACGTGATTTTGATTGAATGAATGAATGATTTGACTGGACTATTATAACAATTACCGGACTTCAGAGTCCAAATACTCAATCGTAATCCTTATCAAAGTGCTAATCCCAGACCTTTTATTTCTAGTTAACAAACTCGAATTATCATCATAAATCGTAATAATATTGTAAACCACCATCACTTTGTACCATTAACTTGCACTGTAAAACCGAACCGGCGTAACCTGAGCCCTCTTTAAATCTCACAACCCCTCAACGATAACTGGCAAAAGATTCTACAAAGGGTAGCAAAGGTCTTGTTTATCTGGCGGACCTAATAAGTCTCAAAAATATTGGCTTTAGAAAGCTAACGGAGAATGAACCTTGGTTCTTTGGAATAAGGTCAGGTGGGGTAGGATAAGAAGTTATACTTTTGAGAATCAAGTAATGAAACAACCCTTTCCAGTTCCAAGTAAGATAATTAAAGGCACCTGCGACAAATTAAAGACAAGGAACGGTTTGTCTTTCTTTGTGTTGTAAGGCTTGCTATACACGTGTTCAAATCATTGTGGTGGCAGCCAGAGCTGGATTTACCAATAGGCTGGAGCCTGGGCGGCAGACTTTAGGGGGCGGCAAAGACCATTTCTTTTTTTAGTCGTGGAGAAACAATAATTATTTAATATACACGATCTTCGATACAAAAAACCATAATTATACCTACTAATACGGGAAAAAGCTGATGTAATGAGGAGGATAGAGTACAAATCATTAAGATACAATTTCATTGTTTCCAAATTTCTTAGGTCAGTAGGAGCAGAAAAAATGTAAGCCTACGGGCGGCTCTAAATCCGCCACTGGTGGCAGCCATATTGAAAATTCGAATTGCGGATACGGATGTAGCTATTTTTGAGGAAATATTTTGAATAGTAAGTAAATAATGATGGACATTTCCCACAGCACCATCTGACCTCAAGGTAAGCAGAGTTTGTTTTGGGTACCACATGGTTGATAGAATACGTAAAAAATTATACTGCTTTAAGGAAAACTAAAAACTGCTCTTTAATGTGCTAATGAAGGCCTTTTATAATAAAATAATACCCCACATGATCACATCTCAAGATTAGCAAACTGAAGTGGCAGTGGGCTGGCCACATATGCCGAAGAACCGATAACCGCTGGAGTAGACGGGTTCTTGAGTGGAGACCACGACTTGGCAAGCGTAGTGTGGGGCGCCCCCCGGCTAGGTGGAGCGACGACCTGCGAAAAGCGGCCGGCAAAAAGTGGATGCGGGTGGCCGAAGAACGATCTCAGTGGCGCTTAATAGGAGAGGCCTATGTCCAGCAGTGGACTGTGGGCTGATGATGATGATGATGAATACCCCACATGACCTAGTATCTTTACTTACAATTTTTAGACCCACTTTCAATTATAATAAAGATTTTTTTTACTTAGCCTTTTTTGTCCTACTGCTGGGAAAAGGCCTTCCCCAAATCCTTCCAGTCATCCCTGGTTTTTGCATGATCCCACCTGAAAAAATAATCTTATTTTGATTGAAAGTGGGTATAAAAATTGTAAGTAAAGATACTAGGTAGGATAAGAATTAAAACAAAAAAAAATTCAGCGTTTTGAATTAGGTATGCAATATTAGTGAATAAGCGTTATCAAATAACTTAAAATCAAATTTTACGACGATAGCATCAGTAGTTCCCCTGATATCCAACTGTAACAGAGACGGATAGACCACACCTTATGGGTTACTTTTTGCCTATTTGGTCCGGAACCCTAAAAAAGATAAAACGATTAGGTTCTGGTCGTGTTTCAACAACAACGCACGAGCCGAGCGAGCAAAGCAAGCATGCCGGGGCAGAACCAAATTCTACAAGGTGATTCAACTTCGTGGCAAATCTACTATTTTATTTAGTACTAGCTTCTGCCCGCCGTTTCGCATGCGTTGTACCCGAATAAAAAGCCTATGTGTTAATCCTGGTCAATATCAATACGTGTGCAAAGTTTCAGCTCAATCCGTAGCCTAGTTTTTGCGTGAAGAGCTAGGTAACAAGCCTCCATCCAAACAAACTTTCGGCTTTATAATATTAGTGGGATTTTCGTGCGGAACAAATATATTTATTAGGTTATTGATAACGTAGGTGACGTATGATTGATTATCTACTATTTGTACCAATATCTGTATTTACCCAAAAAAGGGGGTTTCAGTCATGAGCTGGTGTTTAGTTTACTATTATTACCGTAACAGCTGTTGAGCCGTGTTAGCTGGTCGTGTTGCAACAACAATGCAAGAGCCGAGCGAGCAAAGCAAGCGTGCCGCGGCAGAACCAAATTCTACAACTTGGTGGCAAATCTACTATTTTATTTAGTACTAGCTTCTGCCTGCCGTTTTGCATGCGTTGTACCCGAATAAAAAGTAGCCTGTGTGTAAATCCTGGTCAACATCAATACGTGTGCAAAGTTTCAGCTCAATCCGTAGCCTAGTTTTTGCGTGAAGAGGTAACAAACCTCCATCATCATCTCCACCATCAATATATTTATTAGGTTATTTATAACGTAGGTGACGTATTAATATCTACTATTTGTACCAATATCTGTATATACCTAAAAGGGGGGGTTTCAGTCATCAGCTGGCGTTTAGTTTACTATTATTACCGTAACAGCTGTTGAAGTTAAAACTTTCGTGGTCTTTTCTTGAATGAACGTCACCGAATCCCGAAAAGTCGTAGAACAAAATTTGTTCCTTGGGATGGTCAGAATTCGGCTTAGCATAGGTACATATTATGGTACATCCTGTATTTATTAGGCGATTTATAAAAGATACCCGAAGAATACATTTTAAAAGAATAACATTAAACATGAGAACACACTGTAAGGCTAACTATTTCACTTTCAAAATTAACGTGAGAAATTACTATTCATTTTGTAATTTTAAATCCCATGATGATGATTTTCTTGAAAAATCGAAACGTGTCGGAATAACCTTCGACGTTACAATACTACGTGAGTAATTCCCGTTTTTACAAAATGAAAATGGACACTGTAAGTCCTTTCCAATCTATTATTGATGATCCAGACAGCGTCAGCAAATGGCGTCAGCAAGTGCCTGGGACACTTTTAGATGGATTAGGTTTGCCCAGCACTAATACCATCCTCTCAGCAAAGTCACCCTTGTACAGAGTAAAGAAAATGTCATTACGTCTGAGGCTAACTAAGCCGCGGGTTTCATCACGATATTTGCCTTCCTCTTTATTTAATAGATTGGAAAGGCCTTAGAGGGGAGAAAGTGCCTTTCAAATAACTCTACACGTTGTAAACCTGTTTTGGTTTGCTAAATACTCAATTTGCCTACCACCGACTAAGATCCGAAGATCGTGGGTTCGATACCGGCTGTTCATCAATGGATTTTTCACTTTTGAACAATGTGATATAAAGATGATTTATACAGCGTCAGCAACTGGTATGCATGCTGAACGGGACGCTGCTGCATTGCCTGGGACACTGTTAGATAGATAGGGGTTGCCCAGCATCTATACAATCCTCTCAGGAAAATCAGCCTTGTTCAGAGTAAAGAAAATGTCAATGCGTCCGAAGCTAACTAAGCCGCGGGTTTCCTCACGATATTTTCCTTCACCTTTAATAGATTGGAAAGGCCTTAGAGTTGTAGGTGAGAATGTACTTGTACCTTTCAAACAACTCTAAACGATCTAAGCCTGTTTTAGTTTGGCAAATAGGTACTCAATTTACCTATGGAACCAACGAACGTCGGATCGGTAGGCGCGGGTACACACCATTCGGCCAACAGTGCGTTACAACGCAACGAGTAGTTATTTGAAAGGTACATTCTCCCCTAAGCAGCCGCAGAAAGTGTTATGTTGTGTTTTTGTAAGTCGTACCCACTCAGATATTCACAGCCGAGTGGTCGATTTGTTCACGACCCCCTTACCCCTTTGTGCTACATCGGATAAGGTGTTTTGAATAGATGCTAATTTTCGCGAAGAAAATGCAGTTTTCTTCGAGTTGTATTGTTTTCTAAGGGTCTGTAAGTCATGAACCAAATAAATACTGGACTGCTGCTAATGTCCATACTAGAAATCGTCACTCAAATAATGTCAAATTCTCAACGTATTTCTAGATGGCGCCTGTACCTTGAGCTACTTATACGTTGCCAATAATTTCCGTTTGGAGCGCTAGCCGCTGATTGTATTGCGAGTCTTCATCAGCGCAATAGATGGCGCTATTTTATATTTCAGTCTACTGGGCAAACATGTGACGTGTAATTATCCGCACCGTGTCGGAGCGCCCCTGCGCATTTTCATACTTTTCAACATCTATTTAAATCAATACCTACGTTATACGATACTCTAAATACTGTCTTCATTCACCGTTTTTTGAAACGGTGCTCGCGTTCGGAACATATTTTAGTAAAATAGGCACATATAATAAACTGTAAGTATAATAAACATGTAACACCTACCTGGGTAAGCTAAAAATAACATCATCATCAGATAGGTAGGTATGTTTATCTACCAAACAAAAACTGTAAACAACAATATCATAACAAAAGTCAAGCCATAGTCGTCTCTTGCACCTAAGTCAAAGTGCAATGGGGTTCTGTAGCACTTTTAAAATTACAGTTATCAAAAATTATTGTTTGCCAGTAAGTAAGTTTCGTATTCACAGGACAACAAAGCGTCTAGTAAAGTAGTAAAGCAAATGAAATAGTTCGGTCGGGGCTAGTGTTTTTAGATAGCTCTTAGCTTCTACTTTCGGTTAATACCTCATTTATTATGACATTTGTGCGACCGTATTCTAATGCCAACCCTTATTTCGAAATACGGTACTTAATTGCCTAGAGTTAGTTGGTTATGTTCCCAAACCTAGTTGATTCATCATATCAGCCGGAGGATGTCTACAGCTGGATAAAGGCTCATTAATCTCCAAGTACTGCGGTGGAAAGCGGCCTGCATCCACCGCTGACCTGCGGTACTTACCTAGCATCTGCCCATCTTGTAATCTTGTAGGTGGACGTCCTACGCTGACTGCTACGAAACCTAGACAAATTAAATCCTTAGCTTTTCCGGATTATCTTACAGAACCTGGCGCCTGTTTAGATCTCAATCCTTTTGAAAAGATTGGCGAAGTCAACAACCACGCCATTCTAATTATTAATGGCTTCCATTATCAGACTTATGTTTTTTCCATAAATATAAAAATAAATATGAATAGAAATAATGTTATTAACCATGATTGTGGTTAGGTTAGGTGCGTTAAATGCGGCCTGGGGCATCGTACATCGGAATGCGCTAAGAAAGACAGGAACACACCAGCCAAATGTGCGTTATGCGAAGGAGAGCATCCTGCGAACTATAAAGGTTGTGACGTCTACCGAGAGATACTCAATAAGAGAATGAGAACGTTGCCCAGACCACAAGGCTGTCTCACCAATGTAGAACCTCCACCAAAGCAAAACCATGAAATTCCGAGAAAAAGTGGGCAAGTAATCAGATCTCAATCTAAAATTGAACATAACTTAAACTACAAGAGACTACAGTCACATACACCACACGAACTATCTCAAGACTCTACCCCGAATAATCGTGATAAACACATCAACTGGAAAAACGAAAGGAAAAGAGCAGAACCAGAAAACGATAACTTCAACCCAAGCAATATCAGAAATAGGAGACTGTACTCTGATGTTCTTAATAAAATACCACAAGAAATTCCTCCGGAAAAAAGCACACACATAAATCAACAAAACGCCTCGTCAATCGAGGTGTTAGAAAAAATCATCTTGAAACAAACGGAAAAGATCGACTTACTCCTACAACACATTAGCACTCTTATGGAGCTGATAACCACTCTCGTCACCAAATTATCTTAATGTCTACATACGAATCCATAAAAATAGCGACATGGAATGTCAACGGAGCTCTCTCTAGTGCCCAAGAGATTGAATATTTGATCAAAACAAATAACCTGGATGTGGTCCTGTTATCTGAACCTCTCATGACTGGTGACAAAGTTCTAAAAATCCCGGATTATGTGGTATACATCACTCCCCACCCAAATGGGAAGAGCCAAGGCGGTGCAGCTGTTATAATACACAAGAAGTTAAGACACTTTGTGCATGAAAGTCATTCTACGCCCCACCTACAAGCCACGACAGTAACTGTTCAAGACAAATTTGGCTCACTTGATCTATCAGCGGTATATTGCCCGCCGAGACACAAAATAACCACCGCAATGTTTGACGAATACTTTGCCAAACTTGGCACGCGTTTTATATCGGGTGGAGACTGGAACGCTAAAAACACCTACTGGGGCTCGCGACTAACGCTCCCCCGAGGAAGAAATCTCAAAAAGACCTTAGTTGCAAGAAATCTCCTAACTATTTCTACAGGTGAACCAACATACTGGCCAACAGACTCCAAAAGAATTCCCGACCTTGTAGATTTCTTTGTCACCAAAGGTATAAGCCACCTTTATACAAAAGCCGAATCAAGCCTGGACGGCTCTTCTGACCACTCACCGGTTATTCTTACCCTGTGCACAAATGTCATAAATGTGAAAAAACCAGAGAGCTTGTACAGCGGCAAAACTGATTGGGACAGCTTCAGGCAACATCTAATAGACCATATTGATCTCAATATCTCACTGAAAACCGAAGATGAAGTGGAGGACGCGTGTAAATTTATTACTAACCATATTCAAACATCAGTATGGAAGAACACTCCAGAAGTATCATCCAAATTCCCATTCAATGTCGATAACATCCCAGACTCAATACAGAAAAAAATTGCGGAAAAACGAAGACTCAGGGCAAAATGGCACAGCACACGTCTTGCAGACGACAAAAAGGCCTTTAACAGAGCAGCTAGGGAACTCAAGGAATATATCCAAGAACACCATAACATAACGTTCAACGATCACATGGAATCCCTCTCACCGCTCTCCAAGGGCCACCACTCCCTTTGGAAGGCCACGAAACAGTTTCGAAGACCTCAACAATCCAACCATCAAAATGAGCAATGATAAGTGGGCACGGACAGACGAGCAAAAAGCAGAAACATTTGCGTCCCACTTGTCTTGCATATTTCAGCCCAACGATGGCGATGACTCAGCCGAGCAGGAAATCGATGAAATACTCGAACAACCTTACCAAATGGATAAACCGCTGCGATCAGTCAGCCCAAGAGAAGTGTGGGCTAAAATAAAGAAACTGGACTCGAAAAAGGCACCTGGATTAGATCTCATCACCCCAAAGATCCTTAAAGAACTCCCAAGAAAAGCTATAGTGCTTCTGACCATAATATTCAACGCAACTTACAGACTCGCATACTTCCCACTCCTATGGAAAGTCTCTCAAGTTATTATGATCCTCAAGCCGGGCAAACCAAACAAAGAAGTAACATCGTACAGACCCATAAGCCTCCTGCCCGTACTGTCTAAACTTTGGGAAAAACTCTTTGTGAAAAGGATGAAGTGTGTTCTCTCTACTATACCAGACCACCAATTCGGGTTCAGAGAGGGCCACTCAACCATTGAAAAGGTCCACCGAGTATACTCCGTCATTAGAGAATGTTTAGAACAAAAGCAATACTGCTCAGCGGCATTTCTAGATATCCAACAGGCATTTGACAGAGTATGGCACAAGGGGTTATTATATAAAGTCAAAACGCAGCTACCACACGTCTTCTATCCGGTGATAAAATCCTACTTATCGGATAGAATCTTTCAGGTCAAGCACGGAGAAGCGAAGTCAGTATTCTACGACATCAAAGCGGGGGTACCACAGGGGTCGGTTCTTGGCCCAGTGCTTTACAACATCTTCACTGCAGATCTACCCCAATCCTCAGGCGCTGTGACTGCCACATTTGCAGACGACACGGCCATCATGTCCTGTGATACTTCTCCAACCCAAGCGAATGCCAAGAATGCCATTAAATACCTTGGCTTCACACTTGACAGACGCCTAACATGGAAAGATCACATCAAAGCAAAAAGGGCAGAAGTTGATGCTCGGTTCAAAAGCCTATACTGGTTACTTGGGCCACAATCCCGACTGTCATTGCTCAACAAGCGGTTGGTTTATAACAGTATTCTGAAACCGGTCTGGACATATGGGATACAAATCTGGAGCACCACCAGCAAATCCAATCGCACAACCATACAACGGGCCCAAAATAAAATCTTACGCACTCTTGTAAACGCACCATGGTTCGCCACTAACAAAGAGATCCATGAGTATCTAGAGGTTCCGACAGTTGAAGAGGAAATAAAACTTAGAGGAAGCCGATACCTGGACCGCCTTAAAAGTCATACTAATCCACTAGCAAGAGCACTACTCAACCCACATGACACAAAGCGGTTCAAGAGAAGCCATGTGCTGGACAACCTGCTAGAATAAGGGGATACAAATCTGATGAGACTGAACCCCAAACGCGAGAAAATCCACCAACGCACCCGCCTATAGTAGACCAACTGATAGCGGATGAAAATACAACAAAAAAAAAAAACCATGATTGTGGTTAGGTTTTATTTCCAATTATTAGCACCTCTGTTAAGTGGAACCCGAAAATTGAAACAATCAGTTATGCATGACACGTTTCTTTCTGTGAATATGGGCGGTCAAAGTTGGTGGGATTGCATTTGCACCCATGGTTTCGCTTGCATTAAATTACAGGGTGCCACAGCATGCGTTACAATATTTCTCGACTAAATTAAACTAAACTTATGCTTAAATAAAAATAATATGGTATTAGGTAAATACTTAAAAGTGATAACAATGATATTTTAACATGATAAAAGAAACAAAAGTAACGTAACTAAAGCAGTTGTAAACAATTTTTTATATATTTTTTTTAAATTTTACTATTATTTATAAGTGTCTATGTGTTTGTAACCTAAACATATGCCATCTTACTACATTTAGCCTATAATGCAACAACGTTCAAAATTACAAGTACGTATAATTATTATTATAGATATAGGTAGTAGTAGTAGTACTTAGTTACCTAGATGATGCTGTGTGATTTGTCCAGCATTATTTATTTATTTTATTTAGTTCTTTTTTTGTATTGCAATGCATTTTTCATCATCATCATCATTTCAGCCGTAAAACGTCCACTACTGAACTAAGGCCTCCCTCATGGATCTCCATGAGGGGTAGTTGCCATACTCACCACGCTTGGCAGGCGGGTTGGTGAGCGCAGTACGGGATGTTGATATACGGAAAGACGCTGCTGCCCATCTTCCCATTTTTAATTAATGTAATTTTTGTAACTTATCAAAACAAAGATATTTAAATATATGTAAAGATACACTAGAAATAGCCGAAATTCAATCAAAAATCAATTGATTACCTTTCCCATCTCAAGAGAAATCTGGATACGTTACCAAACCGATAAATGGTGAGAGTCAGGATGGCGGGTGTACTTTTTCAAAAATCAACATGTATGATAATTTTATACACAAAAGGAATGTAAAAGCAATGTATTTGAATGTACTTTAATGAATTTCAATATACCTCCATAACACAAGAATAATTTCAATAATAAAATGAGCCGCGGTCCTGACGGTCAGAACCGGGGGTGTACTCTGATAATGATGGTTATAGATATCTCATGGTTACCTGATATTTACCAGATGAATGTTGCTTCAATGTGCCTCTTTCAATTTATCATACATGTTGATTTTTTAAAAAGTACACCCGCCATCCTGACTCTCACGATAAATGAACTGTCGCGCTACATTACCCGCCGCCACAGATCTCTCAATAAAACCACAGATAATATAAAACCCACATCTACCTGTTAGCGATTACGGGGAGGGGGGTAGTACACGCAAACCGCATTAGATATGTTAAACCTTACCCGAGGGGCTGGGATTTTTATTCGTATCGCTTACTTTCGTCATTATTGTTCGGGGAGTATTTTGCATTCAGTTGGAACGTGAGGTTTTGATACTTGGTGCGAATCTTACTAATATTGTAACGGTCAATGCGTACTACGTAGGTGGTAATAATAAATGATACGAAAGATAGTGTACGTCTTCTACTGGCGCTGGTAAAGTGGCAAGTGCTCAGCTCGATCTCCGCGGATCCCGCTGCATTATGACGACGACCTTTGTGGCGTAGCGGGCGATGGTCCGCCTGTGACGCAACAGGTTGCGGTTTTGATTCCCGCCTCAGTTCAAATGTCAGTACTTGTACGGTTGTTCCGATTAAATTATTTTGCCTAGGCCTATCTGGTTTATATGTATAAGGTGGATATTTTGTAGTAATTTTCATGATTTTTCCCTTTTTTCTGAACAAAAATAATATAGCTAGGCAGACTATTAATAATGTACATAGTAGCAATCATTCCGTGTAAATTTAAGAAATTTTGGAGTTAGGTACTTTTTAAATTTTGGTCAAAAATGTATAAAAAATATATTAATGATGAGATAACACGGTGAGGCGCCGCGGCCGCGGCAGACCGAAGAAGAGATGGCGTGACGAGTTAGACCGGCATAACAGCGCATGGGTCGAATTGACGGCGGATCGGGACGCATGGAGAGTTGGAGGGGAGGCCTTTGCCCAGCAGTGGGACACTTATGGCTAATTGTAATTGTAATATTAATGATGCTAAGTTTAAGGTTAGCTAGGGCAATGTAAATAATTATATGTTTTTTTAATAATGTGTCATGCTGACTAGGCAATATAATTAGCCGGCTGAGACCCAAGAGGTTGTGGGTTCGATCCCCGCCGGGGGACATGTTTTATATGAATGATAACTGATAATTGATGTATTTACAAAAATGTAATCAAACACCCATTCTACTGATCATCTGATTTTCATAGTACACGCTTTGCTTATTAACATACATATAACCGGGTACTTATCGCGTAAATTACCTTTATTATTTCCCGACGTTTCGCTTGGATTGCACCAAGCATGGTCCCGGGAAGACGCTTTGCTTAGTTTGGGATTAGATGGTACTAGGTGCAGTATCCAACATTATTAAACATCCTTAATATTAGAAAAAAATTAAATAAACCTAACCATGCTAAATTTTAGATAATTCTGCAAGTATCAGGATTATTTTATCCGTGCCTCCGGTTGACATTTCCATGATTTTTCCGAAAGCTGAGGAAAATGTCCAAGGCGTGAGTCAACGACTTCAGAATGTCGAAAGTAACTTTTTATTTACTTAGTTATTTGTATGTAGCTCTCCTTCAGCCAGTCTTCATTGCAGAGTATGAGGATTGACGCTTCTTTATTTATATTTTTATCGAAATAAATGTTTTTTGTAAATGATATTACCTATGGTATTCGCGTATATTAACTGTGATAGTAAGACCAAAAATATAATTTGTTCATATTATTTAGGGTAGTTGTTCTTGTCCGAAGAACGATGTGTGATGCAATCATCAGCGGAAGGACACCATACACCTATTTCTGCCGCCAAGCAGTAATGTCTGCATTGCTGTGTTCCGGTTCGAAGGGGGCCGATGAAATTGAGAGAGATTGAGACCTCAACTCTACGTCTTAGAGTGACGGGCACAATGCAATGCAGCGTTGGTCATGTGCTTAGTGAACGTGATCGCAGTAGTAATACTCGATAGAGGTTTCCGCTTAGCATCCGTTAGACCGTCTCGGCTTATCCCGTCATTTAGCCGTACCTATAAAATAAACCTTTTATACAAACATAGATACGGCACTGTTTTTTTTTACCTATGTATATCATCATCACCATCATCATTTCAGCCGTAAAACGTTTACACACAGGCCTACCTCATGATCTTCATGAGGGTAGTTGCCATACTCACCACGCTTGGCAGACGGGTTGGCGAGCGCAGTAGAGGATGTTGATACACGCAAAGACGCTGCTGCCATTCTTCCGGAGGTATCCCTTAGCAGGAACTGCTCCACCAGGTCTTGAGATGGCGTTGGTAACTGAGTCACAGTATTGCAGGAACCATCACATCCAATGTTTTTCTCTGTTTATATGATCTATTCTGAAATAAGTTACGTTAAAATTTAGTGATTTTTAAATATTTACACAATAAGAAATTGCAAAACAAATAAGCTGCGTAAACATTTTGTGCGTACGTACACTTTTTAGGGTTCCGTACCTCGAAAGGAAAAATGGAACCCTTATCAGGCGTCCGTCACTCGCTCAAGGCCACGCGTTAAATGCCTACCGCTCTGTACATCGCAGGAGTTGCAAGTAGGGATGTTCCGATACCATCAAAGTATCGATACCTACTCATATCAGTAGTACTCATATCGTTTTACGATACTACTCATATAAGTAACCATAAAGTATCTTTTATTTTTTTTATTTTATTTTATTTTATTTTATTTGGGAAACAAACAGTACAATATTACAGTAAGATTGAATAATAAAAATAGTACAAAAACCAGTGAAGTTTCCACTTTTAAATAGCACAAACAAACTTATGAAAGCAAATTACTGCACAAAAAGATAACAACTTAAACTAAATCTAAATATGAGTATCGATACCTAGTTATAACGATAGGTTTTAGTTTTTTTTTAGGAATAATGAAAAAATAGTTTTTCTTTTTTATTATTATTAACGTACATATGACAACCGTCTTTTTATTTGTTTGAGAACTCTATCGTTTAGGAACTGATTATTACTATATTGGATTAACGGGTATTTATCGCGTAATTACCTTTATTATTATCCTGACGTTTCGAACATCGAAAGGTATCCATCATTTTAAAAAACTAAATCATATTTGAGCAACCAATAAAAATAGCTGTTTTATTTCACCACATTCGTTTTATTATAAAAATCTCATCGTAGAAGTGCAACCCTAGCCCTAGCGATGCCGCGTCACAGATTACTTGCAAGTAGGTGAGGCGGGTGAGCAAAGCAATCTCAACGATTTTGTAGGCTATTATAGCGTAGGTATTTTCGCTTTTGTATTGGAGTGATGTATCTGTTAGTTTCTGTAATCTGTGCCCTTATAGGATCACTTTGTTGTCCGTCCGTCTGTCTGTCAAGACCCTATTTCTCAGGAACGCGTGGAGGTATCAAGCTGGAATTTATATCAAATACTCAGGTCTACTGTCCCTTGGAGCTGTGAAAAAATCAACGCAATACAGCCGTTTATGCCGCAAATTTTCGACACTCGCAAGGGAATCAAAACCTACATGGAACTTCTCGTGAACTCAGAATCTTGAAATTTGGTATGAAGCAACGTCTTACAGCTCAGATAAAGGAAAAATTGCGAAAACCGTAAATTTTTGGTTACATCATAATATTTTTAATAATTTTAAACTTACTACCCCTTTCCTCATGAACGCGTAGAGGTATTAAATTGAAATTCATATCAAATACTCAGGTCTTATAATTATACCTACAGGTTTGTACGGAACCCTCGCGGTGCGCTAGTGCGAGTCGCACTTGGCCGATTTTTTAATACGTAAGTTCAAATTGTCTTATAATTATTGAAACTCCAGACCACAAATTGTCGACTTTTCAGCCATTATAGTTCCCGATGTAAAAGTTAATTCAAAGCATTCCGAACCCCTCCAGAACATAAAACTAAAGTACTTGCTAATCGAGGGTGCAACTGAACTAGACGTTAAAAGCATTTGAAGTGTTAGGCCGGAGTTAAGTGATACATTCATTTGTGGACAATGGCAGGTGTAGCATACTCTTAAGTAATTGGCCCGGAGTTAGGGCTGCCTCGGCTTTGAAGCGGAGAAGATCCTCTTTCGAAATTTTGCAAAAAAATAAACTGTATCTATTTAATTTTCCACGAAGTAATGAGAGTCGCCGGCACGACCCTCATCATCGCCATTTCAGCCGTAAAACGTCCACTATAAGTAGACGGGCCTCCTTTATGGATCTTCATGAGGGTTAGTTGCCTGCCATACACACCTCGCTTGGCAGGCAGGTTGACGAGCGCAGTACGGGATGTTGGTACACGAAAAGACGCTGCTGCCCATCTTCCGGAGATATTCCTTAGCAGGCTCTTACTGCATCTACGGGCATGAGAGGAGGGGTTTTACGGCACCGTCACGACCCTCATTATTGAGGAATACGATGCAAAAAGGAGGAGGATTAATTTGCAACTAAAACTTGAATCTTTAAGTCACAAATCGACAATGACTGAATTTTTGACAGATGTCAAAAATTACAGGTTTGTCAAAAGTTACATGGGTAGCATCTACCACTCCCGCTTCGCGTCCTGCATCCCGCGTCTCTGACGCACAGGTTTGGATGCAGCTGGAACTATCTTAATGAGCCGTTTTCAGTAAACAATAAAAAAGTATTTCTATTCTATTCACTATTAAAATTACCTATTAAAAACGCTATCACCAAGGCTCTCCCGAAGGCTCCCCTAAGGACAGTGGTGGGGACACTAACGGGCCACTGCACCCTTAACAAACACCTCTTCAACATCGGAGCCACAGACAGCCCCCTCTGCAGAGGATGTCTGAAGGAGGTCGAATCAGCTGCCCACGTAGTACTGGAATGCGAGGGAGTAACAGCACAACGACAACAAATCCTCAAACAACGAGGTCACTCCGTGAAGCCTGTGAAGACCCCAGGAAGATTCTGCGCTTCTGGTCGGGCTAGCCAGACACCTCACGTATAATGGACCAACCTGGAGTCTGCATGCGGAAAAGGGAGTCACACACATAAATACCCTATTATAATTAACCAACTGCGCCAGGATCGTCACGGTTCGTTAATTTTCACCTGCGACAACCCTGAGAAGATGCACCTCTGCGGGTTGTTAAGTCTTCAACAGTACATCTCGACTGGCGCCTGCATTATTTACAAATGAGCTGAACAATACACATCTATCACTCTCTAGCCTAGCCACGTGCAGCAGTTAGAGCAGGACGCAATAGTCATTAGACTCTGATTGCCGTGTTTATGTTGATATTTGCATTTGCATTCATAGACAGAGACATTGGAATCCTTCCTGATTGCAATTAATGTTGGTATGCTTAAGTGTAATGTTGAAGACGAGTGTTGAATGCTAATTGAAATAGACCTATGCTCAGGATTTGTTTTTAGTTTTAATAGTAGGTATAACGAGTAAACCAGAATTTTGTATCAGTAACGCACTAAGGTTTTTACTTTAGGCTGCCAATATCGTATAGTTGAAGTTTCGTTTCCTCAATGAAAACGATCGATTCCTGAGAAGGCCTAAAACTAAAGTAGGCAACTTGACAATTTTTTTAATTTTAGTTAGTCATCTATACAGGGTGTATATATATATGTGTACTTAGCCGAAAGGGTTCAGAACATACCAAAGAGCTACTTTTGTTAGATGACTTTTCCGGATTCAGAGATTTTCATTCAAGAAAATATCACGAGTTTTAACTTCAACAGTTACAATTTCATTTCGACATTCAACATTAATAACAACCAAAACGCCAGCTGATTCTTGACAGGGTCATTGACCTCCGCGAAGAGTTTCCGTACAGGTACAAATAAAAATACCCTAACTGTAACCACAAATAGATTTTTTTTAATATTTAAAAAGAACCGTTTTTTAGTGACCTACCTCAGGATTATTTTCATATTATAATTACAATTAGTAAAATTAAAAATAAAAGTACTAAAAAAAAAATTAACATAAAAATTTGTACTTATTCTTGATTTTCTTTAACTACACAACACTACGTGTTTTCATGGGCTGAAACTCCCCCTTTTTGGGTTAGTACACATATTATACACCCTTTTTTAGCGTTATACAAAAATACCGGCGATACATTACGTCAAAATGATGGTAGGGGTCACAGGACACGGTGATCTCAAATTCCTTCTCCTCAAGACAGGGGCCACAGACCGGACTATGTGCACGGGTGTTTTGAAGAGCAAGAGACAGTGGAGTGGAGCACGTGCTACTGCACTATACTGCCACAAAGGACGCTGAAACGGGGTTACAGGACTACAGGGCTCATAAAGCCCTTCTTCTCCCTACAATATCTGCATATATGTACTTCGGGGATGCTCATGGAATGCTGTCAGCGGCCCAGAGTCCTTCTCCGGTACTTCAAGGAGTTGGTTGCCTCAGGTCGGGGGCAGGGGGGGCAATGCACAATACACCCCAATACGGGACGTCTGTGCAGATCTGGTAACCCCCTCTAGAATTAGAATTAGAATATCAAAATATAGCGTGATGTCACGCGCCGATGTGTTTCAGTACAGTTTACGACTATGCTCTGACGTCACGAGCCCCCACTTCTAAACTTCAATGCGCTTTACCTAAGTATGGTTTCATTAATTTGAAAAGGCAAAGTGGCTTTAATTTTGGTATTATCTGACGGACTAAATAGAATTTTGACTTCCATACCCTGGCATAGTAGCCGATTGTTCCTTGGGGTGTCTATCACCCCCTTTTGGGTAATACTCACTATAGATAAATAATAAACAATGCCGGAAATTTATTGCAGCGCCACCTAGTTCGAAACTAAAATAAAAACCTTACCCTATAACTAAAACCTATTAAAACAGTTAGCGACTCTATCAAAAGCCTCCGTAATATCCAAATAATTGAAACAAACGGTAAATCAAGTAATTTGCCTGTGGTATTCTCAGCCTTATTCCGACGGATTAAGTTCGAGTTTGAGTGGAATGGGTGGAATCTACGCTGAAGTGTGCCCCGGGCGAACCCGAGGAATTTCATTAGAGGTTGAGACGGGTATTGTCCATTGAGTTATGGCCGCTGGGCCGCTGCGTTGGACGCCATTTGATGTCGCTGGTCAAGAGGTATCTAGGCATTCCTCAAACTTCCGTAAATCTAAATAAATAATATTAATGCACTTAAACTTTACACAGTAGCCACAGTGTTTCACAGTAAGCAGACAGTCAGCAATATAACCAACTGCATCCCCAAGGTTGTCTAAATAAAGATATATTATTTATTCATATTCCGAATGGGGTTCGAATCCACAGCAGTAATTCAAAAGCCGTTTTTCCAAATACTTGGCTTACGCCCGTGTGCATTACGTATTTGAGGTCGAGCAAATAAACGTCTGGAAACATAATAATAATTATTATAATAATAAGCATCTGGAAACAGTAATAAATTTATTATTATTAATAATAATTTGATGTTCGCCATCTGCTCGTGCCTGTACTTACAGTCAGTTTGTGCAATTAATTTGCAGGTTACTGTGTTATGTTGGATGGTTTATGATGAACTGCTGCAACGCCTACACTAGTTAGAGATTACGTACCTTTATGATGTGATTTTTGTGGCTTTTTTATTCAATGCTATTATTATTTACTAGATCTTCCTGCGACTTCGTACCCGTTTTGATGCTCTGCTCGTATACTATTTGTTGTAGAGTTATATGTTAAGTTATAGCCTTTCTAAATTAATCTGCTACCTATCTAACACTAAAGTAATTTTCGATTCGAGCGAGTAGTTCCTGAGATTAGCGCGTTCAACCAAACAAACTCATCAGCTTCAAATATTAGTATTTAGTATAGATAATACAAGTCATAAATAACATAACTGTGCTGCTCGCTTTTGTACAATTACAATTGGACGTAGTATCTAGCTGTAAAATAAATTATTTCTAGAAAGTTTACAACTCAACTAACGTTAATTTATTGCCAGCAGCATACGACTGGACCAATTGGCCGCAGGACTGTCTAATTGTTTGAAATATGCGGCCGCTGCAAGGAATAGTTATCTATGACGTGGCAGTGTGGTGACTCCCGAGGCATGTAGTGAAATATTGCGATGTAGGGATTCGATAATGACCAGTGGTAATCAAAAATTTATTATCATCTCGGCTAGGACGTCCGCTGCTGGATTAAAGCCTCGTGGATCTCCAAGTCCTGATGAGGGGTTGTTGCCACACTCGCACGGGAGGTATGGTTTTGATTATCGGCTAAATATGTAAATGTGCCGTGGGGTGCCGGCAGTAGAATGTTGCCCCTCTTCTCTTGCCCGTGGATGCAGTAAGAGCCTGCTAAGAGCAACCTCCGGAAGATGGGCAGCAGTGTCATTCCGTGTATCAACATCCATACTGCGCTCGCCAACCCGCCTGCCAAGCGTGGTGAGTATGGCAACTGCCCCTTATGTAGATCCATGAGAGAGGCTTGTGTTCAGTAGTGGACGTTTTACGGCTGAAATGAATGAATGTAATATTTTGTTAAAGTTTATGTATAAGAATTACACCACGCCAACCACGCCTAACTTGGCAAGCGCAGTACGGGATGCTGATACAGGGAAAGACGTATTAGTCTTACAGTAACTGCAGTGACTGGTAGGTACTGTTTCGGCAGAGATGATGATTCATCTCAACCGTAGGTCGTCCACTGCTGGACGTGGTTCCTCATAGGCCTTCAAGCACTGATTATGAGGGGTTCGTTGCCATACTCACCACGCCTGGCAGGCGGGTTAGCGACGCGGATTGGCATGTTGATAAACGGAATGACGCTGCTGCCCATATTCCGGAGGTATCCCTTAGCAGGCTCTTACTGCATCCACGGGCAGGAGAGGAGGGGTTACATTCTACTGCCGGCACCCCACGGCTATTACGACCATTGTGACGATGAATTATGAAATTATATACCATAATTATTATGGTAAATTTACCAGCGAAATTAAAAAATGTGGGAAACATTTATGTTTCCCACATTTTTTAATTTCGCTATTTTTCTCTCAAAATCTCCTGTAAACCGTCCAGCATACCTTCACTTAAATTATGAAAGCAAAAAGCACAGTTCAAACATCTTCATTAAAAACACTGGATATAACTTCAAAAGCACGTGTCCATAAGTGGTAATAAATATTCCGCTCGGAGATAAACAAATTAGTACTGATAATGTTGCAGGAGTCGCTGTCATAATATATCATGTCCCGATAGCAGGCGGCCTGAGCACAGCTTGAGATAACAGCTACTAGAGGATTTTTAAGGTTTTTGCCTTGAAAGAGATAGAAAGTTTAAACTGATATGAAAACGAATTACTTAAGACTCTGCGCGCTATCAAGCTGCTCTGGAATTTGGTTGCGTACCATAATTAGACAAGCAAAAATTATCCCTATATTTAATCGACTTCAAGAAGAAGCAGGTTCACAAATCGACTGTATGTTTTTAGGGTTCCGGACCAAAATGGTAATAAAGAACCCTTATAGAATCACTCTGTCTGTCTGTCACAAATGCATATCTCGAGACCTACTGATGCTATCGACTTGAAATTTGAAATAGTAAAAGATATTACTTTTTTACTAATATAGCATACATGAGAATGTTAAAAAATATTCTTATTTTGGTTGCAGGGGGGCGGATAGGGATCTCAAAATTTTTGTGAAGTTACTAAGTCATGTTGGTATCATATGAAAGGTATTTATTTGCACACTAATAAACAGTTTTTAGTTTTGGTTTGAGCCGTATAGTTTTCGACTTATTCACAAAAACGTTGAAAAAATAGCGTTCCCCCCCTTATCTCCGAAGTTTGCCGAGGATAAGCCTCTGAAACTTTTACTGCTAGAAATATATGTAAAGATTACGGGAAAATTATTACAAACTCTCTAAATAGCATGCTTTATTAGAAATCATCGAAAGTGTAAGAAATCTACATAAGTTCCGCTATCAGACAAGATATAGCGCTGTCAAGGTTCTCCAACAAATATAAACCGCCTTTGTCATATATTCTAATAGCACGGAACCCTCGGTGCGCGAGTCCAACTCGCTTTTGCCCGGTTTTATTTAAGAGGTAGTCGCATTTTTATCAAAATTTGATGTTGGCATTCATGAGGAAATAAATAATTTTAATAGTAGATACTCCATCCAGTCCGAGAACACTTGAAGTGAGCGAAGATCTTTCTTCACTTCATCCTTCCACCTGTATCTGCACTCCTTGGAAAGCACGTTTTGCTGCTCGATCCTCCCCCATTCGCAACACGCAAGACAGAGACCAGTGGCGTTCTATTGTTTCGGAGGCCAAGACCCACTTTGGGGTCGATGGACCAGGATAGTAAGTACCTAAGTAATAGTAATTACTGGGCTCCCTCAAGTCATAGTTCCATGCCCTAAATTTAACCTTGCGGTTTCTTATTTTGTTTCACTTTATAATGTTTGCTTGTTACACCCAGTTCTGGTCATGACATCCATGAGAAATCGATGGAAATACTCAAATATAATTCGTATAATATTCGAGTACCTATCATTCCACTGGACTAAAATCGTAATCTAAAAGTAGGTATTATTATCTTATATTATTATCTTTGTTGTTTTTTTTATCTTATATCCTGTCCATCCAAAGGCTGTCTGGAAGAAATCGCTTTTAGCGATAAGACTGCCCATTGTATGTTATATTTGTCTGTGTTTCTCTTTGTGAATTTTTTTTATAGGCTCTATTTATTATGTTTTGTATAGGGATTTTAATTTTTTTTTCTCTAAGACTAATTATAACACCCGATAACAAAATTAAATAGATTAATTCGCTAAAGGCTTAGATTGCATAGTTTTAAAAAAGTAGTTACACAAATACTAGAAAACTTAGTTAAAGTTGACTACAAACAAAAGTAAAACTTACTCATTCGTTAATGTTTTTAACGTATAGAAAACACATATTTTTGATACGTACTTATCATGGCAAATATCTTGTTATTTTTTATCAATACTTGTTTCTATTGCATAGAAAACACTTTTCACTTTGACTGTCCAGGTAAACAGTGTACTAACTGCCCCAAAAAATTTGTAATTTGCTTAACAAAAGAATGTAGAGGTACATATTGCCGACAACCCAAGGTGAATGTACAATAATGAGTTTATCTATCTATCTATCTATTAGCCGAAGCGCTTTTCTCTACATTTCCGTGTGATTCTCACCAGCCACCCCAAACCTATCACCTGTCTATATACAGTGTTTTATACAGGGCGTTCTATACAGGTAGCTCTATATACAAGGAGGGTTCAAAGGTTATCCACCAATAGCGAAGTCGGAAGCGGACAACCGGAGCGGAACTCTTCCGGTGTTTTTTTTAATTGTGACACACGTGGGAGTTCCGCCAGGTGGAAGAGTGGCGGGGTATAATTTGCCACTTTTACCACCCTATATCGTATGTGGCAAATTGCTGTCGTTTTAATTGGAGTTAAATCATCCTTTCTAAAGGTAACATTGATTTTTACATTCGTTCGTTTCAGCCGTAAAACGTCCACTACTGAACACAGGCCTCGCTCATGGATCTCCATGAGGGGTAGTTGCCATACTCACCACGCTGGGCAGGCGGGTTGGCGGGCGCAGTACGGGATGTTGGTACACGGAAAGACGCTGCTGCCCATCTTCCGGAGGTATCCCTTAGCAGGCTCTTACTGCATCCATGGGTATGAGAGGAGGGGTAACATTCTACTACCGGCACCCCACGGCGCTTTTTACATTATTGCATTGTAATATTTAATGGTGCCGGCAGCAGAATTTTACCCCTCTCTCATGCCAGTGGAAGCTGTAAGAGCCTGCTAAGGGATACCTCCAGAAGATGGGCAGCAGCGTCTTTACGTGTATCAATCAACATCCCGTACAGCGCTCGCCAACCCGCCTGCCAAGCGTGGTGAGTATGGCAACTACCCCTCATGGGTATTCATGAGGGAGGCCTGTGTTCAGTAGTGGACGATTAACGGCTGAAATGATGATGATGAATATTAAATGTTTTAAATGTAAAGGTTGGATTAACTGCGTAAACACTTAACACAGCATTGCTTAGTATTTCACCAAGAGTTTACAATCTCTTACCATTTGTAATGCTTTATTTTATAGATACTATGTTTTGTGTTGTTAATTGATTTGCATTTGGTAGGTACACGAACTTTGTAACGTTAATGGAAGGACATTTCTTAATATTTTGACATCTGTATGTAACCCATTCTCACAATTTAATGACCTTTTTCACACTTTAAGGAAGCCTCATAGCTTCGCTCTGTTCGTCAACTGTGATTAATTTAAAAAACTGTAAAACAAAAACTGAATATTACTATTACTTATTTTACTGAAAAACTGTACTTATATTAATTTGTATTGTAAGAGATTGCAATTTTTAAAGTGTTTAACCACACATAAGTAGAACATATCAAACAAAATAAATAACCTTAATAAAAAAAAATCCCACCGGAATCGTCAATTTTTGATAAGGTTATTCATTTCATTAAAATATTGTAAGCAGGTTCTTGTTTTATAAGTAAAAAAAAATTCTAAAATTCTTAATTTACCTACTAAGAGTAATAATCTAGTTTAGGTCTCACCAAACAGATGTCGTAACGACTCCGTTCCAATCGGCTGTGTCCATAAATTAGACAGGAGTTCGTACAATTTGTCCGCTAATCCCACGTCGATTGGGGATTATCCCGGACAATCGCCGTAATCCCACAACATTCAATCTGGCCACATATTTATAGACGGCCGGTGACCGTGGGCGAGTCGCCTGGATCCATCTTGTTGAGGTCACTTCATTAACCGACTTCAAAAAGTAGGGGGTTCTCAGTTCGACTGTAGGTATGTTTGTTACGCCATTACTTTTGCCATTACTTCACAAATAATTTTGAGGGTTCCGGACCAAAATGGTGAGAAATGGTGATGTTTGTCACAGGTGGATATCTTGGGAACTACTGATGCTATCGACTTGAACGATTCACTAATATTGCACAGATAAAAATGTTGAATAAAAATATTCTTATTATTATTGCAAAGTGGCAAAAAATTTTGGTGAAGCCAGATCATTTTCAGTGTTTTTATTATTATTTTTGTATTGCTTGTTTTGTGTTTTGTGTACCTAAATAAATAAATAAATAAATAAATAAAAGATCATGTGGAGTGTCAAATGAAGGGCTTCATTTGCACAATTATAACAGACTAGCTTTTGCCCGCCGATTCGCACACATTATACCCGGATAAAAAGTAGCCTATGTGTTAATCCAGACCTACATCTATATGTGTGCAAAGTTTCAGCTCAATCCGTGGGGTAGTCTTTGCGTGAAGAGGTAAGAAACCTCCATACAATCAAACTTTCGGCTTTATAATATTAGTGGGATTTTAGTTTATTAATTTTAGGTTAATCGTAAAATTTTCGACTTCTTTAGAATATGCTAAAAAAATACCCATAACTCCGAAGTTCGCAGACCTGTATTTAGAATCATCGAAAGTTTTAAAAAATACATTAGTTCCGCTATTAGACACGAAATGGCACTGTCAAGGTTCTATATTATTCTATAAACATCCACCGCCTTTTACAAAAACTATAATGTGAAGGAAAGAAGAAAAAAATAAACCTTTTTTAAACAAAATATTAGCTAACCATAGACAGACAATAGACAATACCATAACCCACAGTCCGAATTAATTGTGAGAATTAGATAGCCAGGGTGGGTCGGAGTTCAGCTGATTTATGCACTGTCCCGGCATCCCGGGATTATTGGCTCTATGGAGCAGCTGCTGAGCCGAATTCCGGGGGAAAGGATACAGGTATTTGTGAATACCATAAATAATGCCGTGTTGGCCGAGTGGTATGTGCCCTGACTCTCAATCCGAAGGTCGTCGTGGGTTCGGTACCAGACGTGCACCAATGGGTTTTTCTTTCTTGTGCGTGCGAAAAATGTATGTGCACATTTAACCCGTGCTTTAACGGTGATGGAAAACATTGTGAGGAAACTCGCGAATCAGTTTTAACTTCAGACGTATTGACCTGTTTTTCCTCTGGCTAATAGCTGACTAAGCTGAGAGTATGGTATAGAGGTGCTGGGCAAGCCTAATCCATCTAACAACGTCCCAGGCACTGCAACGTCCCGTACAGCATGAATCCCAGTAGATTAATTAAGCCGTAAAACGTCCACTACTGAACACAGGCCTCCCTTATGGATTTCCATGAGGGCTAGTTGCCATACCCACCACGGTTGGCAGGCGGGTTGCGAGCGCAGTACGGAATGTCGATACAAGGAAAGACGCTGCTGCCCATCTTCCGGAGGTATTCCTTAGCAGGCTGTTACTGTTACCACGGGCATGAGGGGTAACATTTTACTGCTGGCACCCCACGGCTACCAGTAGATTAGGCTTGCCTAAATCATCTAACAATTAATGTGAAAGGACATTTATTATAAGCTAAAATATTTTGACATCTTCAAGCCAAACAAGCGCATTTTTCTTCACAAATCACTCATAATCAACAATTTACTTTCAAGATTTCCCTTAGAATTTTAACAATGAAATCTTTCCCCAGTCTGCTGTCTTGAATTATGAACTCAAAACTTGACAGAAAAGAATAGCCCAAATGAACTGTTGACAGTTGCAATTGGTTAAAACCACGGATAAAGCGGAGAGCGCGCGGTAAAGCTATAATTTAAAGCTCCCCTCCGCTGATTTAACTCGGATAAACAATACGTAACCCCTTATCTGTTCTAGTGTCTCTACCACGAGTTTTCCTATCCTTTTCGTTAGCGACTATACTAAAAAAACTCTGTTATGTAGAAAGAGATCTTCAAGAATATGAAGCAAAGAATTGTAGTAGATGCAAACAATCTTTCAAACAAATGAGCCATTTTCAGTATAAAAGAAAAAAAAATCGACTAAACCTAACAGATGGAGCTGGCAAGCGGAAAAAGCAAGTTTGCGATTAATCACAATTGCTGTCATTGTCAGTTGATAGATAGATAATTTCTTTTTAAAGTTGGTGTTTTCTACCGTAAAAAAAACTAACGCCATCTATAATGTTTGAGGGACTATTTTTAAAGTTTTTAATGAAATCACCTCATTAAGCTTTCTCCGCTCGATTGCGTTTGAGGAATTCACCGGCACAATATTTTATAGGTTAGGTTTTAATAAAAAATAATATTTTACGGAAGTACCACATAATAATATGTTATAAATCATACACTATTGGATTCGTATTGAAATTTTCTACACGTTTATGTATTCTACAAAACATAAAATAACTAACCTGATTTAACTTATGTGCCTTATGGATACCCGTCGATCCATAAAGGGTATTCGTTTTATCCATCTGACATTAGGAATCATCTCGTCTAAGGGCATTTTGAGTGTGAACCATCACTGGTTAGCTTTGAGACTATGATGACTTAGTCATGAAACTTGTAACTGTGCTTGTGAAATTATTGGATGCAGATAATATTATACGCCGTGGGGTTGCCAGCAGTAGAATGTTACCTCCTCTCATGCCCGTGGATGCAGTAAGAGCCTGCTAAGGTATACCTCCGGATGGGCAGCATCATCTTTCCGTGTACCAACATCCCGTACTGCGTTCGCCAACCCGCCTGCCAAGCTTGGTGAGTATTGCAACTACCCCTCATAGAGATCCATGAGGGAGGCCATACGGCTAGAATGATGATGATTAATACCCTTAAGAAATATAATTCCAGCCGTAAAACGTCCACTACTGAACACAGGCCTCTCTCATGGATCTCCATGAGGGGTAGTTGCCATACTCACCACGCTTGGCAGACGGATTGGCGAGCGCAGTTTGCTATGTTGATACACGGAAAGACGCTGCTGCCCATCTTCCGAAAGTATCCCTTAGCAGGCTCTTACTGCATCCACGGGCATGAGAGGAGGGGTATCATTCTACTGCCGGCACCCCACGACGGCTTAGCTTTGAGACTATGACGACTTAGTCATGAAACTTGTAACTGTGCTTGTGAAATTATTGGATGCAGGTGGATGCAAGGGATACCTCCGGATGGGCAGCAGCGTCTTTCCGTGTACCAACATCTCGTACTGCGCTCGCCAACCCGCCTGCCAAGCGTGGTGAGTATAGCAACTACCCCTCATAGAGATCCATGTGGGAGGCCATGCGGCTACAATGATACATAGATAGAAAATATAGAAAATGCTTTATTGCACACCTTAAATATAAAAATAACAACAAAAAGATAAACAATAAACACAAAGTGACAATAAATAATATACTAGAATGATGATGATTAATAAGAAATATGCTCTGACGTATTTTTTTAAAAAAGCAGATGGTGTAATAGCCACAAAGAAAGTGTGATAACGTCTCCGCTGTCTTTGCAAACAGTTACCGTTTCATTGTCTTCCAAAACTTCACCTCCGCAATTTCCGCTATCTCGGTTCGTTTTTCACATCTTGAACAGAGGGTATGCTTCCCTTGGGAGCTTGTTACACCGTTATAATTACTGGGACACCTATCTGCCTCAATTAGGAACGACGAGTTGTTTACCGAGCTCCGTTCTAGAGTCTCTGTCGGTTTCGAGGTTGGTTATAGTTGGTAGCTTTGGAGATATCGAGATAAACTACTCGTTGCGCTAATAAGCTTTGAAAGTTCGATTTGCATACCGTGTTGCCGAAAAAATATTTGGTATTAAAAGCGGATTGAAAGTTTCATACTTCTAAAGTTAGTTGATTTTCTTTTCAAGTTTAAATCATCAACCAAACCTTTGTTAGCTCTACATTTGGAATCCAATTTAAACAATAAATAATATATAAATGCCGTGGGGTGCCGGCAGTAGAATGTTACCCGTCCTCTCTTGCCCGTGTCAGCAGGAAAAATCTGCTAAGTGATACATCTGTAAGATGGGCAGCCAGCGTCTAACATCCCGTACTGCGCTCGCTTACCCGCCTGCCAAGCGTGGCAAGAACACCCTCATGATAGATAGATAAATAATCATTTATTTGAAACTAAAAAACAAATATTACATAACAGGTTTAATAAAGTTATGATATAGGTTTGTCGCTGCAAAAGGGTCCTTACTCTGCATATAGCGGTCTGCAGGGCCAGTTCGCGCTGGTCTTCCGTAAGGACCGTTTCGAAAACATTGACATCGACATTAACAAAAAAAACACAGTAATGAGACATGACCATAATTATGACGACCGTTTCGAAAACGTGAACATCGACATTAACCAAAAAAAAAACACAGTAATGAGACATGATCATATGACGATCGTAAGGGCGGCCTATGTCCATCGTAAGGGCGGCCTATGTCCCAGCAGTGGACATCCTTCGGCTGAGATGATGATGATAATGATGAAATAAATAAGCTGTTGTTTTGGGTACCAGGTGGTTGATTAGAATAATATATATATATATATTTCTTATACGTACGTACATAGGTTTGTTACATACATTTGTTAATACATATGTATACATTCCTGCATTGCAATGTATCTCAGCAATGTATATGTATTAACAAAACTAAATAAAACAAACATGAACCCGCACTCCTGCTTCTCAGCCGGCTTTAGAGAAACCAAGCCACGGAAGTCGTCAATTGATGTTGAAGAGTTTAAAGGATTACCTTGAGCCAAAGTTTTGAAACACTCGTAGGATAGACTACGCATTGCATCTTCATAATATCCTTCTTAGAAATTATGAAGAGGACGAGCCATCACCCCTTCCAACAGCAAACAGACACAGTAATCACACTCAAGCAAACATCTCTTGTCTCAAGGAATCCTACTATTTATTGAGCGCCCGATGTCAACTAACCAAATAACCGCACAAAATCAGGCAACCATCATACAACGACCTCTCAAATTCCCCTCTCTAACCTCTCTGCGGATGAATTTTCTAGAGCTAAGAGGAGGGTGGTAGGTGAAGCTAGGATGGTAATGACGAATTACACGGTAGGGGAGTTAAACAAATTAATCACAGAGTCCAATTTGGTGGAAAACAATGTAGGGTGAGGCGACGCTGTGATAGTATTTTGTTATTGGGTGCTGTGTTACTATCATCGTTGTCAAGACTAATAATTAGTCCACTGCTGGACGTATTCTGAGCAGCACGGGGTTACGTGATGTTAAAAATTTGACTTATTACACCAAAGATGATTATTTGAATGATGTTGACCCTTGGCCGAGTATTTCTCGGTTCAACCGCGATAAGAAATGATGTCATCTTATCCTTAAGCTATCCAATATCCTTGCGGACATTAAATTAAGCATAATATTAAGAAAATATTGTAACAATGAATAGAAGTGAAGGAGTGAGGTGTCTTGTTCACTTCTTTCCCTCACTTGGTAATAAAATATCTGAAGAAAACGAATTCAGTTATGTGCTTTATTCAATTAAAATGTGTTTTGTTTTTCTTTTTAAATTGACTATTCTATGTAGCTTTTTGCTCTGTTGAATAAACATTTATTGACTTTGACGCTTTGCATTTAACAGAAGAGAAATAATAAAATTCATCGTTGCTAATAAGGATATAATTTTAATGTTTTAATACCGAATACAATCTAAATTAAATTAAATACGATGGTCACATTTTAAATATCCTTAAAATTATGTTTTATGTTAAATCATGAAACAGATGTCAGGTGAAACATTATAGCGATTAGCAAATTAAAATTTTTATAGATATAAATTTTTGACTTAATTTAACAAACATTGTGTGTCTCTTTAACAGTATTGGTAACATGAGTGTAAATATTTTTATAATCGAAAGTGAAACGGTGGTCATCAATTTTATTCTTGCAAAGGCAAACTATTGAGTACAACCCTCATCTTCGATCTATATTATTTCGGTGTTGGCCAATGGTGTCGATTCTGTTGTTAGACTTCCTAAAACTAAATAATTTTAAATAAGGATATAACGTTTCTAAATTTAAAGCTGTCAACGTAAAATTGTGTAAAAAAAATCCGTTTTGTTCCATTTTAGAAAGATACCGAATAGCCATATGCCATTTTAGTCCATTTTACGCAACTTAAGTTGGCTTTAGTTAGGAAGTACGCCAGCAGAATCGACACATAGTCAGCAATTCAAATCCAAACTTTTGGTCACAAGGCCGCAAATATACATTCGCCTTATTTCCCACTGTCTGACTCCAAGTACAATCAGCTAAGTGACTGAAAGATAAGAGCATTGAGAGTATTTCTTTGAGAGAGAGATAGCGAGATTACTTTTTGTCAGCTGGCCCATTTACACAACGTCATCTAGTTCTTAACAAAGCAAAGCTGATAATAATTGAATGTAATGTCGCGGAAATTCCTGGATTAGCACGGAACCGGCTTGTGTGGCGTTTACAAATGGAGGGTACCTACGGGCTGTGGTTACTAATGATGTCAGCGATTCGAATCCAAACTTTGCAGACTCAAGACCGCAAATGAACATTCGCCATATTTCCCACTGTCCGAATCCAAGTACAATCAGCTAAGTGGCCGTAATGACAGATTAGGGCATTGCGCGGCACCTGAGATCGCGGGGTGAGCGATAACTCACGGCCCCGACCACCTCAGCACCACCCGTCTGAGTTACACCCGCAACGCCCAATAAATTCGTCACCGTGATTAGCGGGCAAACTGTGTGGAATCGGCTTTCATATTCTGCACACCGTGGGGTGCCGGCAGTAGAATGTTGCCTCTCATATCTTATCCGTAGATGCAGTAAGAGCCTGCCAAGGGATACCTACGGAAGATGGGCAGCAGCGTCTTTCAGTGTATCGAGATCTCGTACTGCGCTCGCCCACTCGCCTGCCAAGCGAACGAAGGTGAGAATGGCAACAGATGATGATATATGATATATCTTAGAGATCCATGAGGGAGGCCTATGTTTAAACGCACTCAAGTACTGAGAAGGAAAGAATTATTTAACGCGTTATTTACCTTTATTATTGCCCTGCCACAGGGCTACTACAATACTACTACAAACCTATGTACTACAGGGTAATACTACTACAAAGTCTTATTCAACTTTGGTATTTCCTTTTCCCGAGATTTGACAATGATGTTGTCATCAACGGCTTGTGTCTTCCGACGAGGGATCATGCACCTGGTCGAACATAGTTTCAGCTGGATATCCTTTGGATTTGATTGGCACGGAACTGTTGGCGTTTCACCCTGCACTCTGACTGGTATCTTGCTCAGATTGGTTCTGTATGTATATTCTAAAGCTACTCCCTGATCAATATCACAAGCAATGTCTCTCAACCGCCCGATTTTAATATGTAAGTATTTTCGGGGAGAGCTGGATTTGTTAGTTTGATGGCGAACATTCCTGGCTTCGTTTGGTTGATTATCTTCAAGATCCTTAGTTTCTAATATAGGTTGTGCTTCAGGTAATGTTACAGGCAACACACTCACGATTTCATCTGATACTGTTTTATGATTTCTGCATTCGCTTATTTCTGAAATGGGATCTTTAGTTTCGTCTGTTGCTACTACAGTTAAATCCGCGTTGTACTGAATTGATGTATCACTTGTAATAACATCGTCAGTTTGGTTATTTGTAATGTTACAACTATTAAGCATCGTAATGGTTTTATTTGGGTTCTGACTTAGAATAGTTACTAAACTGGCAGATCTATTCAAGTCGGTCGATAGATCGCAACTTAAAGGTCCTTTAAAGTTAATTTCAGAACTTTCAACATATTCTTTTTTATCGACACAGCATGTAATATTGCGCGTATCGAAATACTTAGGGCGCGTTTGACCGCCATAATTTGTCTTGTTACCAACACCCTGCGAATGTTTGGACAAACGTGTGGCACTCTGTTTCTCATTTACAAATCTTTTATGTTGATTTCTATGAGATTTACTTTCCATCGTAAACACGTTTTCGGAGTTATTGATGACTATTTGTGGTAGAGACGGTCCACATTTTTTAATACCTATAGCCTGTGTCAGAGCTTCAACTTGTGTGATTTGACCTGTTACCTCTTGGTATATAGGAGTATGTTGTGTGGTACCCTGTTTCAGTAACATGTTGGCACTTTGATCGTGGTGCGCAGAACCAATATACAGGAATTTAGCCGTACCGGTTCTGAAACTTTTACATCGGCATCTCCAAAACACGCAAGCCAATGTTGGGATACAGCAGGCGAATTCCAATAGTAAAATGAGAAGAACAAATAACATTTTCTTGGATGATACGTGAATATGCAAATCGGACAACCATCTGTTAATTGGACTATCCACCTTTTTGTGTTTACATTCCATAACGTTAAGCAGACTCATTGAGTTATTCACGAGTGTAAGTACACTTCCTAATACTGGGTACAAGATCTCGTCCTTAAGGTGGGGAACAATCTCTTCGCTTAGCCAATTCTGGAATCTCATGTGAAAAATATCTTCATCTTCCAGTTTTTCTTTATCCGACGTTTCACGGCTTTTAATGCACCGTTTTGCTGAATCATAATATTTCAATAGTGTATTTGTGAAGGACGAGCGAAGAGGTATGATTGAAATGTTTTTCAACGGTATAAAGATGTACTCAGCGTTTTTTTTCCAGAACACTTGTGGCATTGGTACAGCTAATCTGTCACCAGCCTTGTTGAAGAAAGCGAGGTTGTTGCACGGATTTCTTGTTCGTCTGGTCGTCACTCGCAGAGGGGCGATCCCAATGCTTATGGAGCTCAGTAAGTTGGTGTCAGGGCTTCGCCACCTGGTGCCGTTTGTTTTTAGGGTCTTTCTGATGTCGTCGTATAACTGAAACACCTTAGTGACTTCTGTTTGGGATACTGTGCCGCCGTAGAAAGCTAATTTTGTAACCGGAAGCACACATACCTTGAGAAAGCCACCTATAATGTCTGAGAGAGCTGCGACCATAACTTTATCTGTGTTCTGATCTTGTGCTACTTTCTTCACCGACGCATAACTGTCGTTGACGAACCTCAGCAGTGACCTGACGAAGTCCTCGTTGATATTGACCGTGTTTAGTGAAGGAAGTAGCTCCTGAAAGTGTCGTCTTGCTCTGAGCAGATTTATCTCTGTAGTTGTCCATCGTGTTTTATTCAGGTCAAAATGTGAAAACAATTCTGAACCCACGTTTAGTGGGGTTTCTGAGTTTTTAGACTCGGCGATAATCACGTCACATATAAATACTAATAGATACAAGTACGTCATCGTCATAGGAATTGTAAAATTGTTAAAAATAAAAATGTTTACAAAATGATATCATAACATTTGTAAGACAAAGAGATAAACAAGGAATAAAACCTTAATTTACATGACAGTTCCATCATAAAGAGTTCCTTAAATAGAAACCATAATCTTCTTTGTTATAAAATCACACGCTTTCAACCTCTTTGCTTGCCTTTACTTAGGCTCAAAGAATAATTTATCTCTCAACTTTTATTTACCGAACAATAAAAACTCTCTATGGTTTCTATACCTATACCCGATACTATGGACATATTACCATTATTACTCTCTCGTCTCGTCTATGCATAGGATGTGCACGTGCACATTACAAGTTGGACGTGCACACATGTAGGTAATTCTCAAAAGCGCGTGTAAATGAGAACATATTTTACTGAACTAAAAAAAACAAGAAACCCTTACCTATAGTTTACAAAAAATGCTGAAATAATAATTAATTTGGGGTACTTCCCATATACCTACGTAAGATAGGGATGTACTTTTTTCTTGATTTTCCCATCGTGTGGGGTGTCGTTGAATAGATATTTTAAAACCATTGAGAGATTGCAAAGGCAACTTTTCGATTTAGAGTTCCGTTTGCGAAATATTACAGTTTTAAATTTATTTAGAGCGTCCCCCCCTCTAAAATATATAACTGCTAGCTTTACAAATCTAAAAAAAATCATGAATGTAGTTTTAACCACAAACTTTCATCTTCTTTAAGTGTTAATCTAGCTTTTATAGGTTTCGAGAAATAAACACTCAAATAAGTGATGCGGTTTACCAAACGTACGGGAATAGTTTAAACCGAAAACTCAATTCCTGAATATTTTGGTAAACGTACAAAACGTACACTAATTTCTAACAACAGGTCTACGGTTAACTACGGAACCATATATAGCGGGTGGTCCGACATGCACCTAGCCTAATTTATTTTCTATACTAGCTTTTACCCGCGACTTCGTCCGCATAAGTTTTTTTGTTTTCTCCCGGCTATAAGTCCCCCTGCAACAATGTCCCACTATCGTGTTCCAGTCCTCAACTTCACATCAAAATTTGTTCAAAAGCAACCTAAGCTACATAATGGATAGCTCCGAATGTTTCCTTAGTAAATATAAAAAGTAAATAATGTAAATCGGTTTAAAATACTACTAACTACCTACCTGCCAACCCCCGATGTTAGACAGTGTGACATCCGTAACATCGTCTGCGTAGGAAGTACTAACTTAATGTAAGTAGTATAATAATGTAGGAAGCTAAAAATAAGAGGCCTTATTACTGTAGTACATTTTTGTAAACTATGTTCTTTGTTTTTCCCTCTCTGGCCAACACATGGAGATTCTGTGGACTTGAAACACGTGAGCAAGCCACGTATAATTGTCCGTGAGAAAAACAACTCTTTTCTAAATTAATGCCGGCTACTTTTAATGTTTGCCCCTGAGCTTTATTTATCGTCATAGCGAATGCGATTTTCAGCGGAAACTGTAATCTCTTAAACTGGAATGGCATATCTGTCGGAATTATGGGTATACGGGGGATTAAAACGTTCTCTCCTTTTGCCATTCCAGTCATAATGATTGCTTTTACAATATTGCGACCGAGGTGTGTCACTTGCAACCGTGTGCCATTACACAGTCTTGGTGTATCTAAATTCCGCATTAAAAGGACAGGAACGCCTACTTTCAGCCTCAGTTTGTGTGAAGGTACTCCCGACAGTTCTAAAGAATTAAGAAATTCTACAGGGTATGATGTTACTTGTTCAGTATCCATTACAGTGTCTACAGAGAGAAACTCAACAATATCACCTTCCACGCGTGACATAATTTGCTCGTTTATCTGTCCCACCATTTCATTCGTCGGCGCTAAAATTGCTCTTTCACATAACCAGTCTCTATTCCTCATATTAGTTAGCAGTTCGCTATAGACGAAGTTATTTAGATCATCTGGATTATGCACAACATTGCAGAATTCACGATCCAATGTAATCATGCCATTACCATCCTTTGCCATACGATCTGCTCCAATTTTAAGAAGAGCAGCAGCATATTGTCCAGATTGTACATCATTGTGTAGTTGCACTCTCATATTTGTAGACAGACTAAACGTTTTTACGTGCACCCATAACGTTGACGCTTTTAAACACGCATTTATTTCATCTGCAGGGGTGCCTTTAGTGATAACCGGCAAAGTCTGTCTAAAATCGCCCGCTAAAAGTACCACCATCCCCCCCATGATATTTGGATTACTCTTGATGTCTTTCAAAGTCCGATCTAGAGCTTCAATTGCTCTTTTATGGGACATAGTACACTCATCCCAAACTAATAATTTACATTGCTGCAACATACGTCCACGCTCGCTGTTTTTACTTATATTACAGACTGGCATTTCTTCATGGGCTAAGTTTAATGGCAGTTTAAGCACCGAATGTGCCGTTCGACCACCATTGAGCAGAGTGGCGGCTATTCCGGAAGAGGCAACTGCTACAGCAATTCCTTTATCTTTTCGGATTTGCACTAAAAGCAAGTTTAAAAGAAAGGTTTTTCCCGTGCCTCCGGGAGCATCCAAAAATAACAAACCACCTTCGCCATCTTCGATTTTTTTGAAAACATTGTCAAATACTAACCTTTGTTCTGGGATCAAACGTGGAACAGACTCTGTCAATTGTTGTTGTAAGGAAGCAGTATCGTAATCTAGTTCCCGTATTAAATCGCTACTGATTTCCTCGGTTCTCTGTGGTCTGATCATTCCATAATCTGATAAATCCTTTCTAGAAATTGTTTTAACCTGGTCTTCAATTTTTGTCAGACCCTCATTGTAAATTAAATCACTGTACGTGACATTGGGATTTTGCTCTTGTAATCTGTGCTATTTCAACTCGGAATTTAAAAAGAACGTTTTTAGCTAACCAAAAATACGCAACGAATAGAGTTTCGTAACGCAATATTTCAATATTCGCATACGTGCGACGACGACGTCTGCCCTCGTGCGTCTGCCCGCTTGGGTAGGCACAGTTGGGCACGGCCCTCCCCTCGCGCCGCACCGCCTCTTCGCTCGGCGCAGCGTCTTGTATTCACTACGACGACGTATGATTTGAAGGTTTGCGTTATATTGAATTATTTTCCCTCGTTGAATAGTAAACAAACTAAGTGTAGGTGTTATAATTTCGGTGATGAACTGATTACCTATCCGTTTCTTTGTCTAAAATGAGTATTAACTTATCACTATGATTGATTACTGAGCATAAAGTTCGTATAAATGTCTATCTAATTACCTCCTCAAGTTTAAAGCGTAGCTAGTTATGTAGTACTATATTAATTCTGTGGTGTAGGTAATTAGATTTTATCTGTATGTTATTTAACAGTCAGTTGAATAAAAAATCGTATACAAATCAGAACAATAGCTATGGCGTAATGTGATTCTAGACAGAGTTTTAATGTTGTAGATAGGTAGCTGTGTATAGGTTCCTGTGGGAATGAGATATTTTCCCGAAGTAAAAAGTAGTCTGAATTTTGGTACCTTCCTACCCTATAAGTTAAGTAGTGTGATGGTATGTCGCTAAGTTTCGATCCAAGTAAAACTGTTAAATAAAGACAGATGCATCAACATTTTATAATAAATTCCCTAAATTATGGCGCCTACCGACCCTCTAAGTTAGAAAAGTGATCAAATACTAACTTTAAGTCTCAGTAACACTCATTTAAAAAAAAAAACATCAAAATCATTTCAGTAGCTATGGCGTCATTCGCTTCTTGACACGATCACGCTAGATTTCCGCGGGAATGAGGTATTTTCCCGCCGTAAGAAGTAGCCTGTGTCCGTGCCTAGGATCCTATCTTTATATTAACCAAGTCTTATAAAAATCCGTTCAGCCGTTTAGGCATGATAGAGCAAAACTCCCACCAAAAACCATAAAAAAATCACTAACTCAATTCAGTTTTCTGCCTACTTCCTACCCCCTGAGTACTATGACGTGATCATCTAACCATCTATTACCTTACTAAATTTCATCAAGATCTGTTCAGCCTTTTATACGTAAAAGAGCAAAAGTCCCAACAAAAACGACTAAAAATCACTAACTCAATTTAGTTATCTGCCTACTGCCTACCCCCTAAGAACGATGGTGTGATTATTTATAGCCTATGACCATTTCTAGGTTATCATCTATCACCATACCAAATTTCATCAAAATCCGTTCAGCCGTTTAGGCGTGAAAGAGTAACAGACAGACAGACAGACAGACAGACAGAGTTACTTTCGCATTTATAATATTAGTATGGATTATTCATGTAGTATTCATGACGTTTGTTTTGTTACGGACTTTAAAAGAGTATCAAGACAGTGTTTATCTGTCTAAAGAACCTTGTAAAAAAATTATAATAATGATGTTAAAAAAATATTTTAAGACATCTTTTTTATTTCTCTATAGTCATAGTCATAGTCATATTCATTTATTGCAAGCATGTTGAGTTACAAGGTCTTAAAATAATCTATATATACTGTAACATAGCACTGTTCATCATTTCAGCCATAAAACGTCCACTGATGAACACAGGCCTCCCTCATGGATCTCCATGAGGGGTAGTAGCCATACTCACCACGCTTGGCAGGCGGGTTGGTGAGCGCAGTACGGGATGTTGATACACGGATAGACGCTGCTGCCCATCTTCCGGAGGTATCCCTTAGCAGGCTCTTACTGCATCCACGGGCATGAGAGGAGGGGTAACATTCTACTGCCGGCACCCCTCGGCTAACACTGTTGATATAAACATAATATTTTTTTCGTAAATGTCCACAGCTTCCACACTAACCTACCCCATAGAATAAGTTCTGATAATCATACATGTCATTTGTTCATGGATTTCCGCTATACGTCACGGTGTTCAGGTGTGGGGAACATAAATCAAGTTATGGCCCCTCCGAATAATTAAAACAAGATTCCAAATTAGAGGATTACACGATTATGTGTGTGAAGCTGTTGGAAAATAATGTTTTTAACTGTGTTAGCTGCAACATATTTATTACGGGTATATACAGGATTGCTTTTACGGAACAATCGGATTTCTGAGATGTTTTCTATTATACATATCATCATTTCAGCCATAAAACGTCCACTGATGAACACAGGCCTCCCTCATGGATCTCCATGAGGGGTAGTTGCCATACACACCACGCTTGGCAGGCGGGTTGGTGAGCGCAGTATGGGATGTTGATACACGGATAGACGCTGCTGCCCATCTTCCGGAGGTGTCCCTTAGCAGCTCTTACTGCATCCACGGGTAGGAGAGGAGAGGTAACATTCTACTGCCGGCACCCCACGGCAATTAGTTGTATATTTACTTTAAAAAAATAATAACGAGGGGGGTCCCATACCACCAACGTAATTTGCCGTGCAACCCTTGAAATATTCGCAGAATATTTAGTTGTATATTTGTTTTGAACAAGTTGTTTTGCCAAATAATAGACGAGCTCTGTGGCGCAGCGGGCGAAGGTCCGCCTGCGACGCAAGGGGTTGCGGGTTCGATTCCCGCCTCGGGACAATTATCTGTATGATCTGCAGATATTTGTTCAGGGTGTTCTGGGTGTTTTTCTATATATAATAAAAATATCTATCTATGTAGTTGTATTAAGTATATCAGTCATCTACCCATAACACAAGCTCTGCTTACCTTGGGGCTAGATGATGCTGTGTGATTGGTCCAGCATTATTTATTTATTTATTTAATGGTACGGCGCCCTTCGTACGCGTCCGACTTGCCCGATTTTTTTAGGCTCGCGCCTAATTTTCACAACAAATGCGCGCTAATAGTTGAGGCCAACGCGGACCATTGTCAGAGCACTTCTTCAAGATTAGCACAAATAAGGTGCCATTAAAAAAAAAAAAGATTAGCACTATGAAGGTTTCATTTCATGCGATATGCATAAAATTCTAAAATAGCTTCCCGGGAAAAGCGCTTAAACATAATTTATTTTGAATTGATTATTATTTTATTTAATTTATTACTATTCATAATTTATTTTGAATAAAACAGTTTATACATGTGCAAATGAATACCTTTCTTATGATATCCCACATGATCTAGTAACTTCACAAAAATCTTTAAAACCCCCCCTTACGAGGCCTTTTTTTAGTTTTGCTTTAAGCCGTATACCTATGTAGTTTTCAATCAAGCTAAGTTGTACGAAGCATAATGGACTTTTTTGTTTGATTCCGTTATTTAGGTGCTTTTATGACCAAGAAAAATACGACACTACAACTGGTAAATTTCCGTGTCGTTTTGAGCTGTAGTCGCGAAAGTCTAAGGAAGACTAAGAACAGAGTCCAGTCATAATAATCAGCACGTCATTACATACAATACTGATCCCATTATTCGGTATCTCACAGGCGCTTTGACGCGATAGGCCTTGATAGACGACTTGATATGGAACCGTAAGGACTTGTTCATAATAGTGCCCTATTTATAAAACGTTTTATTATGAACCAGTCCTTACAGTTCATCATCATCATCATCATTTCAGCCGTTAAACGTCCACTACTGAACACAGGCCTCCCTCATAGGTTTGCATGAGGGGTAGTTGCCATACTCACCACGCTTGGCAGGCGGGTTGGCGAGCGCAGTACGGGATGTTGATACACGGAAAGACGCTGCTGCTCATCTTCCGGAGGTATCCCTTAGCAGGCTCTTACTGCATCCACGGGCATGAGAGGAGGGGTAACATTCTACTGCCGGCACCCCACGGCAACAACGGTCCTTACAGTTATTCTTTATTTAATAAATGGCTCTACTATGAACAAGTTTTCCAAGTTTTCCACCTGAGGGAGGCCTGTGTTTCAGTAGTGGATGTTTTACGGCTGAAATGATAAAACAATTCATCATCATTTCAGCCGTAAATCGTCCACTACTGAAACACAGGCCTCCCTTCCTTATCTCCATGAGGGGTTGTTGCCATACTCACCACGCTTGGCAGGCGGGTTGGCGAGTGTAGCACGGGATGTTAATAAACGGAAAAACGTTAAAAAGTAAAAGTTATAACTTAACAGGCTTTTACTGCATCCATGGGTATAAGAGGCGGGGTAACATTCTACTGCCGGCGATATCCAATATCGATGAATTGTTTATTAACCCTTAATTAGGCGCACGGGGTCGCCGCCCCAAGTTCATTTGAAATGTAGCGGGACCCTGCAGTGCCTGGGACATTGTTAGATGGACTAGGCTTGCCCAGCGCCTATAACACCATCCTCGTTTAAGCCCTAAACTCGGATCGCGTACGAATTTGTACGTATACACGGTTACTTTAAAAAGCTTGCTCCTAGTATTGCTGTGGTCAAAATGTTCCTGTGGTATCTGTACAAGATAAAAGATACAGCGAAAAGTAAAGGGTTAAGAAATACTTAGAACTAAGTCCAGCCATAATAATTGTCACGTCATTAAATACTTTACCGAACGTATTAATTGGAATATCAAAACACAGGCGCTTCGACGCGATATGCCTTGATAGACGACTTGAAAGGGACCGTAAGGATTTGTTCATCGTAGAGCCTTTTTCTGTCATTAACCGAAATTATTGCCGAATGAAACGAAGTGAAAAGTATTGCACCAGAAAATCCAGATACATAAAGGCTGGACCTATGAATAATAAACACATAATAAGTATATAAAAATACAATGATAGTAAAATAAGGGAAGAAAGAAACCGCCGTGGGGTGCCGGCAGTAGAATGATACCCCTCCTCTCATGCCCATGGATGCAATTAGAGCCTGCTAAGGGTACCTCCGGAAGATGGGCAGCAGCGTCTATCCGTGTATCAACATCCCATACTGCGCTCACCAACCCGCCTGCCAAGCGTGGTGAGAATAGCAACTACCAGGCCTCCCTCATGGAGATCCATGAGGGAGGCCTGTGTTCATCAGTGGACGTTTTATGGATGAAATGATGATGAAAAGAAGGGAAGCAGCTCATTAAGCGGGTCGAAAAAAATTGTCACAGGTAGCATCCCAGATGGCACAATGATGTGGTTGGGTGAGTCTAAGAGGACCTGACTCAGAGTCATAAATAAAAGGAAGCGCTGTCATATTTGTTTATTAGGTCGATATTTACATACGTCAAACCTATGACAGCGCAACGAAATGTACACACATTTAAACCCAAAATTGGCTTCGCCAGTCATCTTAGGGCGCACCAACGTAATAATTGTAGGTAGAAATAATGTCGCTTTAGCAAAATCGGCATGGAAGATCATCATCATCATCATAATTGATATGAAATAAACCTCGTATAATCTAAACAAATTCAGTGTTAGTACTTGTTAAACTTTCACGTTTTGTTAACATAGATTATTAGTTTGTAAAATACCGGATTTTATCGCGTATCTTTTTTAAGTACCTACTCCCAGAAACTTCAGTCCTCCCGCGGCCATGACGGTGCAATCCGGTCGAAACGTCGGGATATTAATTAAAAAAGGTACGCGATAAAGTCCTGATTTTAAAAACTAATAATATATTCAGTGTTAACTCTGATTTCCCACTACACTGTGACAACCCCTTACGCCATTGTTACACAACCATATTCCGTTACACGCATCATTAAGGGATAGATGCCGATGGTTAGCAACCTTTGGAACGTAATTATAATATCTACTGTTGTGTTGATTGAGATATGCGAACAACTAACTGTTTTGATAGTCGAACAATACAAGATTATCCGAACTAGGTATTTGTATTATTAATATGTGTTATAATAGCCATGGACTCCCCGGGAGCATGGCTGGTGTATTCTAGTGGAAACTCATCATTTCCCTGCCCTTTTCCCACATTACGTGTGGTCGGCACAACATGCCCTCCATTCATCTTTCTCAGACGTCTCCAGTGGAAACTATGGAAATGTACGAGAGCGAGTTTTGGGGGTATATGGGGGTGAAGGGGGGAGAAGCTCAAAATTATTTTTCCTTTAATATATTCTCCTGCAAGACGTACACATTCCTCGTAATATAGATAATTTACGTATTACGTGTATATTTAAGTGTTTTGATCGTGAAAGTTGAAAAATACAATAGTTATTTTTGTTTTCCTAGCAGTTGGTTGACGACCAGCAGGCAGAGCTTGAGAGAAGAGGCTCTGGCCTCTTGAGAGAGAAGAACGAAACTCGTGGAATTTAATTTAGGAACCCCTCTTCAGGATAAGGCCTCCTCCAACGATATCTATTTTTCTCTCACCCGCAATTTCTTTGATGTCGTCTTCCCTAGGCCGCTTTCCTGACGCCTTCACACACAAAAAACAAAAAGTTTGTTTGTTATAAGGGTAACTTAAAATATAAAATAAAACATCTTAACTTAAGCCTTCTAAGACGCATAAATTAGTATGATTGCAAGCAGTGTGATTTTAATAAAATAAGAACAAAAAAACTTGAAAATATCTAGATGATTGCAGTTATAGAAAAAAAAATCATGTCATACATTAAGTTAAATATATAATGTAAAAATGCACCAGCATTACTGATACGATAGTAATAAGACAACTATACTATGAGGGGGCAGTACTTAGGCGGTTGCTGGCTGGTTCACTGGCAACGCTTTGTAATCTTCAGAAGGTAGCGCAAGCACAAGTAAATCCTGCGAGAATTATAAATAAATGAAGAGTCGTTATCTGTGGCGTAAAATATTGATGATCATCCCCATTAGCTCAAGAGCTTTTTACACGGACAGAAGGTGCTGCTTGGATGTAATACTGCTGGATGTGACACGTGAATCGCAATAAAAACCTGCGTAGCATCTGAGCCTTGCCAGGTGCTAAGAAATGCTTGGTTAGGGACCGTCTTGCGCCACTTTCTCTTCTTCCTGTACGCAGCACATATTATTTTTATTTGTGTTGTTAACTTTCACCTCGAAAACGAATTGTCGTGATATGTGACTGGATGATAGACAGTATTTTTTCAGCATTTTTTGAAATAAGTCCAACACTATACGGCCTGAAGGAAAACTAAAATATGTTGGTTATTGTGCAAGTAAAGTCCTTTCATATGGTACCTCACATGACCAGTAACTATACTTACATTTTGTTGAGGCCCTATTTCCGCCCCCTTAGAATATTTTTTAACATTTTTATATATACAATATTAGCGAATAAGCTTGATATTAATAAAACCATTACAAATGTCAAATCGATAGAATCAGTAGTTCCCAAGATTGACCATGCCACTTCCATCTCCTCTAGCGCCACGTTCGCTCATCTTCACTAATCATAAGGCAGGCATTAGGTAAGAGCCGATAAATCTAAGCCGCATAACTTATGGCTTTTGCGC